>JAKUBN010000096.1:0-10033 GCA_030563245.1 Wickerhamiella azymoides | reverse complement strand
GCTCTCTTAGCGTCTCAATGAAACCCACGAGCGACCTGAGGCGCGAGGTCGAGCTAGTTGGAGGAGCGGCGACTCCAGTTGGAGCAGGGCCGCAATGAGGGATCCAAGAGCTCCGCCTCTGCGCCTGCTGAGGGCTTAATTATGTGGTTTGTGGCGTTGTGGCGTCTGTGGGTTGAGTGAGTGGGTCCCATATCTGGACGGGGCTGTCAAACTGAGGGCTGCGACCCGCGTGCTCCTGGCGACGAGCCTGGCGTGCCTGTCCACGAGAAGGACAAGTTGAGTGCTCCATCAACGGGCATTGCCACCATTGCGACCAGCTCTGCCCCTGCCGAGGCCACGGGCGGCGCCGTCGGGGCCAACGTTGTCTCGGACACGAGCCTCGACTGCCTGGTGGCCGCCCAGGGGCCCCTGCCGCCGGCGCCTTCTGCGCTGGAGTGTGAGCTAGCGGCAATGCTCACAAGTCCCTCGTGGCAAGATTTCGACTCTACTGGGCTGGTCCCAGCACCGTTCTTTAATCGACCCGTGGTCCAGCCATCGCGCACCTTCGCGGCAGTGAACCTGCAATATTTACAGCTCAAAACTATCCTTTAGAGCTCGAACTTGTTCAGGTGTAGTCAAATAATTAGATAAATTAATGCTTCTCGGTTCCGATAGCCAAGGTCGACACAGGCGCGATCTTGTCGTGATCAGGCGACGGCGTGCGGTCATCATCGCCCTTGGAGGGCATGCGCACAAGCGTCTTGTCGATAGGCTCGTGACCCTCAATAGCCTCCTCATTGAGAGTGAGCTTGGGACCCTCAAACCACTTGTAGCCATCGATAAAGTAGTAGGCCAGACTGCCGAGCCAAATAACAGGATTGATCACGCACGTGTAGTTCATGTCGCTGGCGTCGGTGGGGTTGGTCTCGGGCCACATGGAGATGAAGAAGATCGAGAAGATCAGGTACAAAGCAGCAATGATCGAGTTTGCACGGCTCAAAGTGTCGCCCAAGTAAAAGGGACCAGGGGTAAAGTCGGCCTTTTTACCGTAGATGGCGCGCCAGATAATAGGCGAGAGCCAAGCCAAACCGTTGGACGAAGTAGCGAGCGAGAAGAGCGCGTTGGCAGCAGCGTCATCAATCAGAACCAGCAGACCAATAATGATGGCAATAAAGGCGTCAAAAATTAGCGCAAAGTACGGCACGCCATTCTTGGCATTGACCTGGCGGACCCACTTGGAAAAGGGCAGCGCACCATCACGGCTAAAGGCAAAGGTCTGGCGCGAGGCAGCAACAAGAATGGAAAGACCCATGAAAAACTGGACGACCATCATGAGCACCTCAATGGCAATGGCCCACTTCTTGTTGAGGCAGTTGTAGATGATTTGAGTAAAGGGCGAGCCAGTGGCCGAGTCCATGAGGGCGTCAATATCGGTACCCATAACGGCAGCAAACACGGCGTTGCACGTAAAACCCAGGATACCGCACATGGCGATCGAGCAAACAATACCAAACGGCACGGCGGTGGCGGCGTTGGAGGCCTCCTCAGCCATGTGGATGCACGAGTCAAAGGCGCCGATCGTCCAAATGCAGGCCATCCAGCTCAAAAAGAACGCCCATCCGTCGTCCCAACCGGTGTACAAGTTGGTGGTATCGCCAAACACAAACTTGCCCGAGTTGAGTTCGCCGCCCTTGTGCTTGAGACCCACGGGCAGGGCAACCAGCAGCAAAACAATGAGAAGCGCATTGAGGGCAATGCAGAAAGTCTGCAGCTTGGCCATAGCACTAGTAGTGATCATACCCACAAGCACCTGAATGACCACAATCGCAACAAACACGCCGTATGAGGCATACTTGGTGGGCACGTACGAGCCGTCAGTGGCAAGGGCAGGAATAGTCAAAATCATTTCGGCGCAGCCGTGGTCGATCGAGCAGATACCACCAATGAGGCCGAGGGTGTTGGCATAGCCGGCAAGCCAGCACGCGGGGCGCTTGAGCTTGGCAGGGGCAAACTTGTAGGTCCACCAGTAGAGACCACCGCTGGTAGGCATAGCCGAGCCTGTCTCGGCCAAACTAATACCAACAGTCAAAATGAATATTGAGGGCACGAGCCACCCCCATGTGAGACCAACGCCGCCACCCATCAACGAAAGGGAAAACACAGACGCAATTGACGGGATCAGCGACATGATACTGAAAGCAATACCAAAAACTTCAATAGGCCTAAAGTTACGACGCAGTTCAGGCTTGTAGCCCAAATTCATGAGCAGCTCGTCATCGTTGTCGAACGCCATTGGATCTTCGCTCAAGCGGATCAGCCATGTCCTATAAAGTGTCTAGGGTTTGGGTCGTGCCTGCATGGGCATTGTATTGTGCATATAGCCGACGTCCCTGCAGATGGAAATTTTGCAACGATCCCAACTGTGCTTTACGAGCGTCAAGACTATTTGAATTAGGTCCCGCACCAGATGATCTACGGGAAAAACTCGAGTAACCTCAAAATTTCACTCTGGCAACGGTGACGGCGGCAAAATGACTGTCACTGGGTTGTTGGGGTGATGGGGCAAACTTTTGAAAATAAAACTATTTGGATGTGCTATTGCTCCAAGAGGGCCGTAACGCACGGCGTCAAAAAGTTGATAAGCCCTGCAGAGAGATAACAGATTATGCGCACTCTGGCAGATATGATCCGCTTACCCTTGCCCTTGCTCTGTGGTCGGCTAAATCGAATGGTGGGATTGGTCGGGCCAAATTTGCACGAGAGAAAACCTCAGGGTTTCAGAGGCGGAGCGCAATGGCTGATTATTGCCAAAGGCCCAGAACTTGCGTTGCTACGACGGCGATTAGATGTAGGGAGGGCCTTTAGGGGTCGTTGTGTCAATAGTGTTTCAGATTCGAAAAATCGAACTTTTATTTGGATCTGTGTAGTACCAGAAGTAGGTGGAGCTGGTTGATGGTTGTTTTTTAGGGGCTTTACACTGGCGATTTTATTTCCATTTATTTTTCCTTATCGATGGGTGACTCAGCAACTGCTCTCGCCAAGACCCACGCCAAGACCCGCACCTTCCGAGAGTTCGCCCAAGGGCCCACCCGGGGCCACCCAGGCCCATCCAGGGCCACCCAGAGCCACCTTTCGCGCCCCCAAGGGCCACGTCGGGCCGCTCTCTCAAGTAAAGCACAAGTACAAGCATTAATATTAAAAATTTTATCTAGACCAGCCGGCCTTTCTCACCATACTGGCAACAAACCCCTGCTTTTTGGTGGGGCTGCCGCTGTCGTCGTCGTCGTCGCTCGAGCCTGAGCTGCTGTCGCTCGAGTCGGCGTTGTCGCTGCTGAGCCCCTCATCTTCTGAATCTTGCTTGGCAGCCTTGGCCCTCTGGGGCGCCTTTTCGTGAACTTGAACCGGTTTGGTCGGCAGGCTGTCGAGGCTTGGCAGCGAGCTCGCCAACGACGCGCGCTTAGCCGCCGGTTTGGCCGGCGCCGCCGGGGTCTGCGGGGTCACCTTGGCGGATTGTGCGGTTTTGATGGGGCTATTGGGCCTGGCAGCGGCCGCGGCTTTGGGGGTCGCCTTGGCAGCCTTGGCCGGGACCGGCTTCTCTGGCTTGGAGTCGGACTCGGACTCTGATTCTGATTCCGATTCTGAGGACCCAGACTCTCCGCTCGAGCTGTCAGCGGCTTTGGGGGCCGCCTTAGGGGCGGCCTTGGCGGCTGTGGGGGTCGCCTTTGGTGCCTTGGCGGGTGCCTTGGCGGGTGCCTTGGCGGGTGCCTTGGCGGCAGCTTTAGGGGCAGCTTTAGCAGCTTGAGGAGCTTTAGGGGCAGCTTTCGGAGCAGCCTTGGGGGCGACCTTGGGAACAGGCTTCTCGGGCTCACTCTCGCTGCCGCTATCGCTCTCACTGTCGCTCTCACTGTCGCTGGACGCCGTGGAGTCAGTGTCGCTTTGGGCGTTGCTGGCGGCCGGCTGGGACGCAGAAACGCGTTTAGGAGCGGCTTTGGCAGTTGCTCCGACATCTTCGGCCTCTTTGGCCTTCTTCTGGGCCGCAGCGCGGTCGAGGCGCGCCTGCTTCTGCGCCTGCTTTTTGGCATCGGAGATCATCTGGTTCTCGCGTTCGATGAGGGCAGCCTGCTCGGATTTGGCCCGCTGTGCAGCGAGACGCGAGGGGCGGCGCGGGCTCGCGCCAAGGTCGGCCTCGTCGGGCTGCGGGGGGGTCGAGGGGGTCGAGGGGGCGGCGGCCTCTGCGGCGGCGGCGGCAGCAGCAGCATCTGCGGCAGCAGCAGCTTTAGTTTTAGCCGTAGTCTTTGGAGCAGCTTTGGCCTTTGCGGGTGCCTTGGCAGCAGCTTTCTCTGGGGCCTTCACCGGGGTCACCGCAGGGGGCACCGCCTTGGAGCCAGCAGGGGCCGCAGGGGGGAACAATTTTTCGTAGGACTGTAGCGACTCGTCTTTAGCAGAGGCGACCGGCACCTCGGACAGCGGGAGGGTGGGCTTAACGACCTCAGAAGAGGGCTTGCCGTTTGCCGTGCTCGCCGTCGCCAGGGGTGCCACAGGCGGGGGCACCGCGGAAACGGGCTTTACCGGCGGAGGCACGGCCGAAACAGGCTTGACGGGCTCGGGCACCGCAGGGGCAACGGGGGGAGAAGGAGCAGCCTTTGCGGCTTCTGCAGCCTTTGCAGCCTCAGCGGCCTCAGCAGCCGCCAGTTTGGCCTTGACGGCTTTGGTGAGCCTGGGAGCTTTGGCCTTTGCGGGGGCAGCCTTTGCGGCAGGCTCGGCGGCAGGCTCAGCAGCAGGCTCTGCAGATTTGGCGTTCGCGGGCGTTTTTGCGGGCGTCTTCGCGGGCGTTTTCGCGGCTGTGGATGTGGCCTTTGCCGTGGCCTTTGTAGCGGCCTTGGTGGCCTTGGCGGGCGTTGCAGGGGCCCCAGAGGCAGCTGCAGAGACGGGGGCAGCCGCGGGGGCACTCGCAGCCGCAGGGACCGGGGCCTTGGCGGGCGCTACAACAGAATCACGCGCATTAAGCTCATTGGCAGCGCCCGTGTCGTCTGCACCCCCCTCGGGCTCCTCAGACGCGAGTTTTTGGCGTTTGAGGCTGGGCTTCTCGATGGGGTTGAGAACGCGCTTGAAGTTTGCAGAAACTTCCTTGGGAGTGTACAAATACACCACGTCGCGCTCATTAAACACGTCCTTGACCAAATATTCCGGGTCGAGGTCGCAGTTTTGGGCGTCCTGGACGCGCACGATACTGATACGTCCGGCGCCGTAGACGCTGCGGTACGCGGCGTTCGCCTCGTAGATCATCTTGCGAACACTGACGTCGCCGTCTACTAACAGTAGGAACTTGATGGTCGAGTCGCGCTGCCCTACTTGGGCAACGCACACCTGGAGACGATGCATAGGCGTGGGTAGGGAGGGGAGGAAGGACGTGCTACGCTGAATCAGCTTCGAGCTTAGGGGAGCTTGAAAGTCTTGGGAGATCCAAAGGGAGGTCTAGGAGTGCTTGGGAGTACTTGGGGGTGTGTCAGCCCCGGGAGCGTTGGGACACTGACACAGCTGCGGCGACCCCTCTCTGTAAGCAACAGACTACACTGGCACCAACAATATGGGGCCCGAGATGTATGGGCCTATAGATGCCCGGTTTGGGGCGTTTGAAGAGATCTTTGGGCACGCACCGCCTCCGGGGCGGCTCCCAGGGGTAGAGGCTCAGGGGCCAGGTGCTCAGGGCGCGGTAGGCCACCCCCACGCTGCTGGCCACGCCGCCGGCCACCCCCACAGCCACGCCCACGCCCACGCCGGCGTCGGCGCGCCCGTGCAGCGGCGGTCCTCAAGCAGCTCGCAAGCGGGAGTGGGTGTCCCATCCCACGCCCCACGCGACGCCCGCGACCCCCCCTCGCGCAGCGTCTCCCAGTTTATGCGGCGCCGGCCCCACAAATCGAGCGCGTCGCTCGCCTCGGCCACGACGCGCGGCGGCCGCGTGATCCCCCACCGCCACGACCAGCTTGGCCTCGAGGAAAAGGAGCCGCAGCGCAGGTCGCAGTCGGTGTCGAGCGTCAGCCGCAAGGGCTCGAGCGCGACTATTTCGAGCATGGCCGCCGGCCGCTCGCGCATTGTCACCACCAGCCGCAAGGAGCCGCTCGTGTACCCCGCCAGGCTGAGCAGGGTGGCCTCAAAACTCCAAGAAACCCTCGTGCTGCGCGACCACGCCAAGAACGAGCTCCAGTACAAGGCGAGCTTTGCCGGGTCGGACGCGGTCGACGCCATCGCGTACATCATCAAGACGCCCGACCGTAACCTGGCGCTGCTCTTAGGGCGCGCGCTCGACGCGCAAAAGTTCTTCCACGACGTCACCTACGACAACCGCCTGCGCGACTCGCCGAGCGAGGTCTATCAGTTTGACGAGCCGGCCCCCGAGATCAACGGGGTGTTCACCCTCCTGGCAGACTGCTACTCGCCCACGTGCACGCGCGACAAGCTCTGCTACAGCATCTCGTGCCCGCGGCGCCTCGAGCAGCAGGCGCGCCTCAACATGAAGCTCGAGCCGGGCCTGCTGTCGGAGCCGACGCTCGCGGTGAACGACGACGAAAAACAGAAACTGTGGATCCACATGGTCTCCCCCGAGGTCGCCGAGAGCGTCGACAAGGCCGAGCAGCGCCGCCAGGAAGCGATCTGCGAGCTCATCTACACCGAGCGCGACTTTGTCAAGGACCTCGAGTACCTGCGGGATTTCTGGATCAAGCCGCTGCGGCGGTCTTCGAGCATCATCCCCGAGGCCCGCAAGGACAAGTTCATCCGCACAATGTTCCTCAACGTGCTCGAGGTGCACGCAAACAACATCAAGTTCGCCGAGGCCCTGACCCGCCGCCAGCAAGCCTCACCCATCGTGCACGAGATCGGCGACGTCGTGCTCGACCATATCCACGATTTGGAGCCGTTTGTGCGCTACGGCAGTATGCAGCGCTACGGAAAGCACGAGTACGAGCGCGAGAAGGTCAACAACCCCGCGTTTTTGCGGTTCGTCGAGGAGACCGAGCGCATGCCCGAGAGCCGTAATTTGGAGATTAACGGGTACCTGAGCAAGCCCACGACGCGCTTGGCGCGCTACCCGCTGCTGCTGAACGCCATCCTCAAGCGCACGCCCGAGGACCACCCCGATTTTTTGGCTATCCCCAAAGCGGTCGAGATCATCCGCGAGGTGCTGGGCCGCCTCAACACCGAGTCGGGCAAGACCGAGAACCGGTTCCAGCTGACCCAGCTCAACCAGAGTCTGGCGTACCGCCCCGGGGAGTACGTGGACCTCAAGCTGCTCGACGAGAACCGCAAGCTCGTGTACGATGGCGACATGACCAAGAGGCCCGGCGAGGGCGATTTGCACGTCTATTTGTTTGACCACGCGGTCCTCGTCGTGAAGAGCAAGCCCCAGCAGAACCAAAACCTAAAGAAGGGTGTGCTGAAGGTGCACTCCAAGCCCATCCCGCTGGAGCTGCTGCGCATCCGCACCGACGACGCAAACAACAACTCCGCCACCTCCCTCAACGCGTCGACCTCCTCGTTCCGAAAAAACACCCTCAGCAGCGGCTCCAGCAAGCGCGACAGCTTCCCGATCGTGTTCCAGCACATTGGCCGCCGCGCCTACGAAACGACGCTGTATGCGCCCACGTTCCAGGCGCGCCGCGCGTGGATGGACGAGATCCAAAAGCAGCAGTTGCTTTTGAAGAAACAGGCCGAGGTGTTCAGCCGGCGCGTGCTGTTCAGCGGCCACTTTGGCGTCGGGCTCGTGGGGCGCGTCACGTGCGCCGAGCCGTTTGAGGGCGGCCGCAAGATCCTCTACGGCAACTCCGCGGGTATTTACCTTGCGCCGGGCCCGGCGGCGGGTGCAGGGGCTGCAGGGCGCCCCGAGCTCGTGGTCCAGATGCAGGGCGTCTCGCGCATCAGCGTGCTCGAGGTCTACAACACGGTCCTTTTCCTCAGCGACAAGACCGTTTACAGCCTCAACCTGGGCCACCTCGAAGACAAGGACCCCGTGGCCAACGGCAAGCGCAGCCGCCAGGTCGCCTCAAACTGCACCTTTTACGAGGTGGCCGAGTGCGGCGGGCGCACGCTGCTGACGGTGGTGCGCACCAACTCGCTCAGCAGCACCGTGCGCACGCTCGAGCCCAGCGACGTCAAGGCCCTCCAGCAGAAACGGCCGCCCCTGCGGCGCCTCCTGAGCAGCACCCAGCAGGTGCAGCCCGAGGGGTTCAAGCAGTACAAGCCGCCGGTCGAGGTGCCCTCGAGCATGATCAGCATTTCCTACCTGCGGTCGCACCTGTGCCTGGGCTGCAGCAAAGGCTTTGAGCTCCTCGACCTCAACACATTGAAGATCGAGAGCCTGCTGGACCCCGCCGACACGTCGCTCGATTTCGCAATCAAGCGCGACGCGCTGCGGCCCATCAGCATCCAGCGCGTCCACAAGGAGTTCCTGCTCAACTACAGCGACTTTTCGTTCTTCATCAACGGCAATGGCTGGCGCTCCAAGCCGCAGTGGATCATCCAGTGGGAGTCGTGCCCGCAGCAGATTGTCATGCGCTTCCCGTACCTCATCGGGTTTGACTCGAGTATGATTGAGATCCGCACAATGAACACCGATTTGTTGTGCGCCATCCAGAGCACAAACATCCGGTTCCTCCACGAGAGCAACAACGAGATTCTGTACGCGCACGAGAACGACAAGGGACTCGAGGAGATTGTGTCGCTTGTGTTTGATAGAGAGTAATATTTATTTATGCATGAATGTAGGGGGGGCAGAAAGCCAAAACGGGTAGCGTACGCCGCATGCGTGCAGATGGGGATGCAGGGAGGCCAGCCCATAGGGGTTGTAGAGCGTGGTGGCGCTCGCAGCGGTACTGGCTGTTGAGCAAGAAAATACCGTGGAGCCCCGGCCATCTGCTCGAGTCACTTGAATCTCGGAGTTTTGGGCAAAAAGAAGCTCAAGTAGCGGGCCAAGCAGCAGGGAGCGCCACGGGCCCTCAAGATCGCGGGACCGCACATGAGCTTCTACGGCAAACGCTACTCTGTAGTTGATGAATTAGTTTATCTATTGCATTTGCGTGCAGGACTCAATTGCACTGCGGGCCTTCACGATCTCAGGATCGCTCTTGAGCTCTTTTGCGGCAAGCCCTTTAAAGCAGTCTGCAGCACGTTCTGGTCGGCTTGCAGCTCTCTGGACGCAAACTTGAGCGCGTTGGCGTCTTGGGCAACTACAGCCAGCATAAACTCCCGGTCGTGTAATAGTTTGAGTTGTGGGTAGCGCGTGTACTTCTCGTCTTGCACCAGCACATCTAGGACAGCATTTTGATCCTTCCATGGGCTCTTACCGCTGTTCGCCATGAGCGCCGCATGGCTTTTTACAGCGGCCAGCATAATGATGCGATCGCTGCGCAATGATTGAGACGCATATTGTATAGAGGCATGTCGTATTTTCCAGCCCTGTTGCTGCACGGACGCTAGAACAATTTCGCGGTCGTCGCGGAGAGCCTCTGATGCATGCTTGAGGGCAGGGCCATATTGCTTGACGGCCGCCAACACAATCTCGCGGTCATCTCGAAGCGCCGTGGAAGCAAACCTGAGTGCGTAGCCATGAGCCTTCACAGCCGCCAACACAATCTCGCGGTCATCTCGAAGCGTCGTGGAAGCAAGCCTGAGTGCGTAGCCATGAGCCTTCACAGCCGCCAACACAATCTTGCGGTCAGCGCGAAAGTCCTCGCGGGCGTACCGAAGGGCAGAACGTGAGGCGTAATGGTGGTGCTTTACAGCCGCCAATACAAAGTCACGGTTATTTTTGAGAGCCTCACGTGCTGTCTTGAGGGCACACTTGTTGTAAGGCGTAGTTGCAATAATAACCTCGTGGTCATCCTGAATAGCTGGAGATGCAAACGCCAAGGCCCTTCTATCGCCCTGCACAGCAGCCAGCACAACATCGCGATCACCGCGCAAAGCCTCAGATGCATATTCGAGAGACATACCGGCTTGTTCTACAGCCGCCAAAACAACATCGCGATCACCGCGCAAAGCCTCAGATGCATACTCGAGA
>JAKUBN010000095.1:0-11174 GCA_030563245.1 Wickerhamiella azymoides | reverse complement strand
CATGCACGGCTCATCCGATCTTGTCCTTTCCCTGGAGAGCCACAATGTCCTCGCGGGAGGGCAGGGTGCTCGGCTTGTCGACGATTTCGAGCTGTTTGCCGACGCCATAAGTGACCTCGCCAACCATGTTTTTGACGACCCGCATAAGCGCAATAATTTTGCCATCCTTGTCCAAAAGCACAATGTTGCCACCAGCGAAAAATTCAAACACCAGCTTGTAGTAGTTATCGCCAAAAGTGACCACCAACAGGCGGTTGCCCTCGGGGACCCACAGGTCGGAAACCCAGAGATTGCGCAAATGTTTGCGGAGTTTCGACACAAAGCCGCTGGGCATTTGCGTGGTAGCGTGCTCAAACTTGGTGCGGTGCAGCCGCATGCCCGGATCAACAATGAAAAATATCTTTTGGTCGGTCTTTGTGTCGAACTTGAACAAAAAGTGCCGAGCACTCGCCTCAGTAACATAAATGTTTTGCAGTCGCGCGCCCTTTAGCTCGGGCTTGAGCTCGTTGACCACGAGCCGCAAGTCGAGGTAGCTGAACCGTTGCTTCATGTAAGAGACCTCGAGAACGCAAGGGTGTGTATAGCTGTATATGGGGGGTTCGAGGGTGAAATTTCAATATAGACTAGCTAGCCGAGACCAGTGAAGGCCGTTCGCGCACCTCTGGCTTTTTCGTCCCGAACTTTCCCGAACTTTCCCTACTTTCCCTCTTGGCAGCCGCTAGGCCGCAGCGTCAACCGGCAGTGTGGGGGTGCGTTTGCGGGTTTCAACTTTCCCGCCCCACGTCAAATTTCCCGTGCCCCCACCTCGCTTCTGCCCCTGTGGCGCGGTGCTCACCCCTTTTAGCACCCAAAGTTCAGTGCAGTGACGCATACCCCACAATTCATGCCCCCGCCTTAGACATGCCTGTCAACATGCGCACGGGGAGAATCGGATCGCGCATGAGCCGCACCTTGAGTCTTCCCCACCGGCTATCCCACCAGTAAACCCACATGGCACGCCGTGGGGTGCCCCAATTTGGCATTCAGCCGAGCCCAACCCCCAACCGGTGGACAATCTGTTTTTATTGCTTTTTAACTGCAATTCATATTGAAAGCCGCCCCCTCGGAGCCCCCACACGGCCCCACTTGATTCAGCTATTTTAGCCCATACCCGATAAGGCAGGGCCATGGCTCGTGCACGCAGATCATGCAGTGTGGCTGCATACGTATGCAGCGGGGAGACGAGGCCCGAGCAGATACAAGCAGCGTGGAGTTACGATGAACTACGGGATTTGCGAGCTAATAAGGCGTTGAGGAAGCAATTCCCCGGGAAAAATATGCGCAACGTTTCACAGGCGGCATGTGATTCCTGCAAACTCAGCTAGCCGCACAACAATTTTTGAGGTAATCTCGCTTGAGCGTTGAATGATTGACCAGACGCGTTGTTGCCGGGTAACCGCCCGAGACCCCGAACCAAGACAATGCAAACCGAGACTTGGGTAAAATAGCTCACACTGGTCCAGCTTTTTTTGCCGTGCCGCACTGACGCATTGTGGTCACGAGGTTGCCGAGAAATGTTGACGAGAGCGTCTAGCCGGCAGCCGTTAGCCGCCAAAAAATTACGACAAAATAAACGCTAGTTTAAACTAGTATTAGCATTCGCCCCGTAGCAAACTCTAAATCCCCCCAGCAAACACTCTGTGCAAATTTGAGCGAGTTGTTGGGGTCATCCTCGAGGGTGCATCTGTATGCATGCACCGAGTATAAAGATGACCAAGGGCGCCGCCGGCTTGGAATAGATGGCCATGGTTGTTGACTTTGAGAGGCAGATCCCGGTACCAGTTCCCAGCAAGGTATGCACCAAAGCTCCGCAATTGCCCATCAGCCCGAAAAATCAAAACTTGTTGGCGATGCTCATGCTGTTGGGAGCGCGGCTGTGCCCCGAATTAGAGGCCGCACGCGATGCCCTGATGCTCGAACAGACCCCACGGCAGCGGATCGTGTCGCTGCTGGGCTCGGCGATCCTCGAGGACTCGCGAATTTTCATTCCCCAACGCGGCCAGCTGTTTGCCGGGGTTTTGGACAGCCGCTGGATCCACGTGCGCAAGTCCACATTTGTTGACAAGCAACGCATGGTCCAGATCCTCGAGGCGGTGGACCCCAGGGGGCTTTTGTGGCCCGAATTGTGCCACTGCTCGAGCCTCGGCAGCTGGGCCAAACAGGGCGATTGCGAAGCGCTAATCGAGCAACTACTCTACGAGTGCGGCCTCGAGTACACCATGTTTGAGCAATTTGTTCAAATCAACACAACAAACCTGTTTCACAGCCTCGCGTGGGCGGTAATCGCCGCCCCAAATTCGCAGGTCGACGTGCTATACGGCGTGCTGTTTGGCGGCGAGAACCTCAGGGCAATCGCCGACGCAGTACAGGTGGTTGCCCTACAGGGCCCCGCAGACGTTGCAGAGGAAGATTTGGGCACCAGCCTCAAGCTGCTGCTGGGGTTTTTGGGACTTTTTATGGGGGCCGGTTTGGTGCTGGGGCACAGCATGACCCCCGCGTAATTTATATATTTATTTATGACACTTGAAGAAGCTTTGAGATTGAGGCATTGGGGTGGTCGCCTGCAGGCCTGCGAACTTGCACGTGCTTGCAACTCGCCCAACTTTTCTAGCCAGCAGTAATTTTCTATTCGACTTTTTTTCTATACTGGGAGTTGGGACATTTTCCAATCCAACCCTTGACTGTTTACATGAGTCGTAAACAACGGCTGCAGCTTGTTGTTGAAAAGACATTTGGGCCTTGTGCACTCCTCTCAACGAGCAAAAATGGGCATATTGTCTATACTACCGGTGCAGGCCTTGTGTCCCACGTTGGCGACGATCTCCAGTTTAGGGTATGCGCGCCAAAACTCTTGTCTCTGGCCGAAAAACCCACGCTCCAGCTGGACCCCGCCGAGCCAAAATCGGCTGCAAAGTTGAGGATCAACCCAATTACCTGCACTGCAATCTCCTCCAAAGGTTGGACAGCCCTGGGCGAAACAGGCCATGCTCCGCGCGTCGCAGTGTGGTCCCCAACCGCTCAAAAACCGTTAGTGGTGCAGATCCACGAGTTTGGTGTTCATAAGCTCGCGTTCAGTCCTAGCGGCGACTACCTCGCGACCCTGGGAACCCCCAACGACGGGTTCCTCTATATTTGGAGTTTGACCAGCGGCAAGCTCGTGCAGGTAGCGTCCAACCGGTGCATTTCCGAGGTCAATGACCTGCAGTGGCTGAGTGAGTCCACCCTCGTGACAGCTGGAGTGCGCCATCTACGCGTATGGACCCTCGGCGAAACCCCCGTGCTCAGCGGCCGCAACATCCTGCTGGGCGATGACGTCGACTCCAAATTTACCTCTGTACTTTCTCGAGCCAACGACTTTATTGTAGCCACCAACAAGGGCAAAATCTTTGCTGTCCAAGACAGCCAGCTGGTCAAGCTGCACGATGTGGGGTTTGAGGTGCACTCGCTCGTGGAGCGTGATGGCGATGAATTTGCTGCCGCAGGTCTGCATACACTTGCAACAATTGGCAACGATATTGAGCAAACACCCCTTGAAAGCCAGGCTCTGAGTTCAAACGTGTACCTCGACAGGGCCGCCATCTACGACCTCGATACCAAAAAGCAGGTGGCCGGCATAGCGTACACGGGGTGTTTTGGCGATCTAGTGTGGACAAAAGACGCTGTGTACAAGCTTGGTGAGCATGGTGAGCCCACAGAGCTGCTCAAATGCGATAAAGAGATCACCGACGTGCGTGCTCTTGAGCCGGCAGAGCCTGAGGCGACGCCAACGACGCCCACTCTCGCAGTGGCCTATGACGACGGCACAGTATCAATTGGTGACCAAACTTTCCAAGCGCACGCTGGCGACGGAGCAGACGTTCGCCTCGATTTGTGCGGTGGCCTGCTCCTCAGCTACGGCCGCGACAATTGTCTGCAAATTTACCGCGGCAATGAGCAATGGCAAAGCGTGGTGCTACTTGGCCGTGCCTCCAAGGCATGCTTTGTCGATGCAGATACAATCTGCGTTGCCTCAAACAAGACCCTCAGTATCCTCGCTATTGACGACCAGGATGCCTTCCAGGTGGTCAAAACGGTCCCTCAGCCCTCTCCTGTACAGAGCCTGCTAGCCGACCCTGCAACCAAAGTGATTGTGAGTACGCTCGACAAGAAGCTCACCTTTTATGACCTCAAGGGCACCGCTCTTCAGACGTGGACGCCCTGCGACGTGGTGGGCGAGCCGATTGTCTTGACCAATTTGGCGTTTGCCGAGCACAGCGGCGCAAAATACATTCTTGCCAGCGCAAATGACAAGAGTGTAGTGCTACTTGCCGACAATGAGACGGTGGCGTGCCAGTGGGCGCATACCGAGCTCATCAAGGGGGTGGCGATGCACGGCGGGGTCGTGTCAAGTGTTGGCGCCGATGGACTCTTTACATATAGACTTGAGGAAGCTGTTCCCGAAGTCTCGACGCCGGTACGCAGCCGTAGCGTGTCGCCAACGCGCATTTTGAGGTCACCCTCGCCCACTCGCAAGCTGAGGGGCTCGCCCTCTGTGAGCTCCCTGAGAGACAGACCTGCTTCCTCTACAGTCTCTACAAGCTCCACGGGCTCTGCGGGCTCCTCTGCAGCACCTCCGCCTGTACGCCCTGTGAGCCCTTCACGATCACGGCCTGCGAGCCCTGTGAGAGCCCCTCGCAGCCCCACAAGGCCGCTGCTACCGCCCCCCAGCCTGCACCTCAAGGAACCCAGTAACTTGGAGGCAGCGCTGGCCGAGTTTGCTGCGTCGGGCACGCCCTCGGTCGACACATTCAAGCTGCTATGTCGCGCACTCGACAAGTTTGACGACCGCCAAACAATGCGCTACTTTAGCCAGCGCCTGGCCAAGCATTTCGAGCCCCGCGTGTAGCGTGGTGTAGAGCGTGGTATAGAGCTAGACGATTATTTATGTACATTTTTCAAGTGCTCCTGCTGCTTGATTTGGTTCTGGGCAGCGTACATGCGCGCAGACAACTCGTCACCGGTGAAGTTACCATCAAACGAGTGCTCGACCTCCTCCTTGGCCTTGACTCCAGGCACCCATGCCGAAGCGAGCCGCTCGTCGCCGTTTGTTGAGGAGCTCTTGAGAGGAACAGACTTCCAGCGCTCGTCGGCCTGCTGGGCCAACAGCCTGATGCGGGCGATCCGCTGCTGATCCGCATACAATTCCTCGAGCGTTGGAGCGTTTGGTCTCGTGTGCCGCAGCCACTGCATCCACTGCGGGCACGCCTTGTACTCGCCAATGTGCATCTTTCTTCCCGGCTCGACCTTTCGACGGTAACGGAACGGGTTGTTGTGATCTTTAATTTCCCAGTACGAGTTTCCCTCGAGGTCGTACCCGACAAACCAGCTGCGGCGGAACGGCACGTTTCGCAGGGTTTTCCACTGGTGCCAGAGCCTAGTTTTCCATGGGATCGGCTGCATGAGTAAGTTTGGAATGAGGTGGGGTATTTAGCGAGTATTTGCGGCAAAGTATCTAGCTTTTTCGAGTGTGAGGTGCTCGACAGAGTTTGCTACTTGATGCTACTTTTTTCGGTGTATTTTTTAGCTGCACAGGAGTGGGTGCACGTGACGAATTGCACATGTTAATTAGAGCGTCTAGGGGTAAGCCCATATAACTAGCAATGGTTTTGTTTCCAATTAAAATGAACGCAGATCAAGCACGAGCTCAATGATCAAGCTACATGAAAAAACTGCTGCACAACAGAGCTCAAAAGGGCACCCCGGCACCTCGCGCAATCAGCTGACATGACCCTCAGGGAGGCAGCTCCCGAACCAATTCTGATTGAGGACCATTCCTTCAACAACAATTTATGGGCGAACGATGTTGGTATTAGCGACTACAAGGTGATTGCCGGCTCCTATGCTGTGTATCATATAGTGCTGCTTACGCGGTCGGGGTCCCGCGTCGATATCTGGAAACGGTACCGCGAGTTTGAGCAATTGAGGCAGCTGCTAGTGCTTGCAAAGCCGCTAATAAATGTGGAGAACATCCCTCCAAAGTCAATTTTCAATAGGCTGGATAATGCCTTTTTGGAGAGCAGGCGCCGCGGCCTGGATTACTTTTTGAAGAGCGTGGTGCTGCACCCGGAATTGTGCGATGTGGAAGGGGTCAAGAGGTTTTTTATGAACAGTGCTGGCTAGGCTAGTGCTCCATTGTTTAAGTGTGCAATCAAGTGTGCAATCATGTGTGCGACGGTAGAGTTGGTGCCACATGCAACTCCACGCATGCAGCTGGACTGCATCTGGAAGCATCGCTAGGGTCTAGACCGCGGTGACAAATCACCAGCTCCAGACCGTAAGAGAGTTCGTAAGCCTGTCTAGTCTTCTTATATAAAGTGAGTGCCCGCAACCGCCTTTTGTTAGCCACCGCCGCTTTTAGCACCCACAGAATGACCCCCCGCCACAACAAAGTCGTTATCATTGGAAGCGGCCCCGCCGCCCACACCGCCGCCATCTACCTGTCGCGCGCCGAGATCAAGCCCGTGATGTACGAGGGCATGCTCGCCAACGGCATTGCCGCCGGTGGCCAGCTGACCACCACCACCGAGATTGAGAACTTCCCGGGATTCCCCGAGGGCATCACCGGCTCGGGCCTCATGGACAATATGCGCGCCCAGAGCGAGCGGTTCGGCACCGAAATCATCACCGAGACCATCGCCAAGGTCGACCTGAGCCAGCGCCCGTTCAAGCTGTGGGCCGAGTTTGAGGAGGACGGCGAGCCCACCATCACTGCCGACGCGGTGATTCTGGCCACCGGCGCCTCTGCCAAGCGCCTCCACCTGCCCGGCGAGGAGCAGTACTGGCAGTCGGGCATCAGCGCCTGCGCCGTGTGCGACGGCGCTATCCCCATGTTCCGCGACAAGCCGCTCGCCGTGATTGGCGGAGGCGACTCGGCCGCCGAGGAGGCCCTGTTCCTCACCAAGTACGGCAGCAAGGTCTATGTCATTGTGCGCCGCGATGAGCTGCGCGCCTCGTCAATCATGGCCAAGCGCCTCACCTCGCACCCCAAGGTCGAGATGGTCTGGAACTCGGTGTCCAAGGAGGCCAAGGGCGACGGCAAGGTGCTCACCTCGGTCGAGGTCGAGTCCACTAAGGACGGCTCCAAGCGTTCGCTCGAGGTCGCCGGCCTCTTTTACGCCATTGGCCACGTGCCCGCCACCGCCATCGTCAAGGACCAGCTCAAGACCGATGCCGAGGGATACATTGAGACCATCCCCGGTACCGCCAAGACCTCGATCGAGGGCGTGTTTGCTGCCGGCGACGTCCAGGACAAAAAGTACCGCCAGGCCATAACCTCCGCCGGCACCGGCTGCATGGCCGCTCTCGATGCTGAGCACTACATTAGCAGCCTCGAGGCTTAGATTTAACGATTTAGATGATAGATTGATATGCGCGAGGGGGAGCGAGGGGAGCTCTGCTTCTGCAGGGTGGTCCTCGCACGCCCATGTGTCCCAGCACAAATTCTGTGTCCCAGCACAATGCAACAAAATAGAAAAAAATTCATAAACCGAGCCAATTCACTTGATTCGTACAATTTACCATATTCACCCTCACCCCCCTGACCTCCCTCCTGACCTCCCAGCTTACCCAAAACTTTTTTCATGTCGGACCCAGCTCTCGGGCTGCACGAGCAAATGATGGCCGATCCGGCTCACCTCTACTCCCAGGGTGAGCTAGAAATGCTCCTCCCTCCACAGCTCAAGTCCCAGCTGCTCGAGTTCATCCGTAGCCTCATGGCTAGGCACATGCTCAAGCTGTCCAAGGGCGACGACGATACCTTGTACTACCAAGCAATCTCCAAATCGGACGCAGAACGTATTGCCGGCCTTAGCAATGACGAGGCAATGGTCTACTCCCACATCCAGGCTGCGGGAAGAGAGGGTATCTGGACCAAGGCCATCAAGACCAAAACCAACCTGCACCAGCACGTTGTGATGAAGTGCTTGAAGTCGCTCGAAAATTCAAGACACATCAAGGCAGTCAAGTCTATCAAGACGCCTACCCGCAAAATCTACATGCTGTACGAGCTGCAGCCCTCGATCGAGGTCACCGGTGGCCCCTGGTTTACCGACTCTGAGCTCGACGAATCGTTTGTTAACCTGTTGATTGGTGTTGTGTGGACCTTCATCAAACGTAAAACCTTTCCCAAGTCCCAGGACGAGCCACTGCCCCAAGAAACCTATGGCCCTGCATTCACGGGGTACGCCACGCTCGAGGATATCCACGACTTTGTGGCCAATTCGGGCGTGGCTATGGTTTCGCTAAGCATTGAGGACATCTCGAGCTTGTGTGACGTGCTCATGTACGACGACAAAATCGAGCGCTGCCGCGACGGTAGTTACAGAGCCATCTGGTCCAGTTTGCTCGAAGAAAAGGGCAAAGCATTGCCGGTCGCCGAGTTTCCCGGCTTTTTGGAACTGCCCGAGCATCTTGGATTCGACCAAATGGAGGAAGAGTAGTTGTTTGCATTATTTATTCTGTTAAAATATAGCTAGAAGCAGTTGCATAGCCCCCCATTTTGCAGCCTCTGCCAAGTGCCTTAATTACCTCAAGTGAGAACCACTTGGGTGGGGGCTCCTAAAAATACCCGGTAACTACCTGCGAAAAAAATCGCACGCGCATCTCATGCGGTTGCGAGTCCGAGAACCCGAGTTATTTGCCATCAAGGCACCATCTTTGTGTGCTCCACTTAATTTCGACAAAGCATCCATTATTGGGTTTGAATTCCCCACATGCATCCAAAATTAGTCTCAGATGCCTGAAGCAGTCGGCGGACCCGAGCACGCGTCTCGAGCGCACTCGCGTAAGTGTTTCACCACATCATTGCAAACGATTCTCGATTATTTGCATTAGTTTACTCGGCGGAAAGCTTTTTTCAGATCGTTTTGCGCGTCCGTTCCACAACACTGCAGGTTGCCGAACAGTCTTGCTCGGGGGTTACTTGACTTTTTTGCTCTATTATAATAAAATCTGGAAATATCACAAGTGCTAGAACGGAACACGTTGTAGAAACTTATTGATCACCAAGATTAAGGTTACTAGGGACCCAAATACGCGTGCTTTGAAACTCGCAGTACCCCACGGGTCAGACGACCACCCAATATAGAAAGTAGTTGCAGCATGGTTTTTTGCTGTCAGGTATAGCCGAAAAGTGGAATTAAACAAATCGCCACTCGCAAACTTTATTCTGGCGATCGCGCATCTCACTCTTTGAGCAAGATCGATCAAACCCATTCTAAAAATGCCAGATCGACCCTCAAGCCGATTGTGAAACCGAGTAGGCGAGTACATACCTCATTGGCACACAGACACCGAAAAATTTATAGACTGCATGGCGCAGTGGATGTAGGTGCATGCATGAGGTGCATTTGTTTTATGTTTCCAGAGAGTATAAAGCGGTACGGGTGCCTTCCAGTTTAGCACCAATGCAGTACTCCTCTGTTCTCCTCAACCTCGCTCTCGTGCACGCTCTTGCCCTCCCCGCTCCTACCGCCTCTCCTGGCTGGAGCAAGCTCTGCTGGACTGGCCTCTGCGGCAGCGGCTCAGGTAGCGGCTCGGGTAGCGGCTCTGGCAGCGGCGCGAGCACCGTCACTGTCACTTCTACCGTGACTGGCGCTGCTCAGACCAAGACTGTGACCGTCGCTGGCGCCGCCCAGACCAAGACTGTCACTGTGACTGCTCCTGGTGCTGCTACCACTGTTACCCAGACTAGCACCGTCCACAACACCCAGTACGCCACGGTCACCAACACTGTGACCCAGACTGGTGCTGGTTCTACCAGCACTGTGACCAAGACCGTTACTAGCGTGTCTACCGTCACTGCCTCTTGCGGCTCCGGCTCTACTGGTGGCTCTGGTGGCTCCGGTACCGGTGGCTCTGGTGGCTCGGGCACCGGTGGCAACGGTGGCTCTTCTTCGGGCTCTGGCACTACCGGTGGCTCTGGTGGCTCCGGCACTGGTGGCTCTGGTGGCACCGGTACCGGTGGTTCTGGCGGTAGCGCCTCTGGCTCTGGCTCCACTGGTGGCTCTGGTGGCTCCGGTACTGGTGGCTCTGGTGGCTCTGGTACCGGTGGCAACGGTGGCTCGTCTTCCTCGAGCTCTGGCTCTGGCAGCTCCTCGTCGAGCTCGGGTAGCAGCACTTCTTCGAGCACGGGCTCGGGCTCGGGCTCGGGCTCTAGCTCCTCCAACTCTGGCTCCAGCAGCGGCTCGGGCTCTACTACCGGCTCGGGCTCCAACAACTCTGGCTCTAGCAGCGGCTCTGGTGCTTCCAACTCTGGCTCCAGCAGCAGCAGCTCGGGCAGCACTGGCTCGGGTGGCAGCACCAGCGGCAGCGGCTCCTCTTCTTCTGGTGGCTCCACTGGTGGCGACACCTCGGGTACATCTAACGGTGGCTCTGGTGGAGCCGGCGGTAATGCTTCTAGCAATAATGGCAATGCCAGCGCTGGTAACGGCGGCAATGGCGGCAGCGGCGGCGTTAGTGTTTCCAGTGGCACTAGCTGCGAGTCATGCTCTAAGAAGAGCAGCTAAGAAAAACCCCACGATAATAATATAGTCTATCGTTAATTAATACTTCTGCTACTTTCCCCTACTACTATACTCGAGCGCATTTGCATTGCCTTGCATATTCCTCGCATACTGTCTAGGACACTGTCTCGGACCAAGTTTTTCTGGTATGCACAAGAAGGAATTGGCTACGAATCAGGTTCCTGTTGCGTTGTATAACCTGGGCTAGAAGATGTACAGCACTCAAACACAGCAGGCATAGCTACCGGCGGAAACATCTGTAGCTTAATCAAAAATTGACTGTTTGAGGTTTGAACTTTTTCGCTATCAACCTTGAGAGAAGAAGCGCGGCTTTAAAGAACTTGTTATGCTACCCACCTTACCCAGCTTTGGCAAAACACGCCGAACCACCAACAATAAGGCTATTCATGAGCTTCGCGCAGATTGATCAGGAGTTGCGCCGCGTATTTTAGGTGATGAGGTCTAGCACCGGTTTGACGTTTACCAAGTTACTGGTGCCGAGCAAATCTACACCTACGAAGGCCATCAGTTTTTTTTTTTTTTTTCCATTAATACCTCTGCTATAGACTATTAAATAGTTCTGGAGGCTTGTAA
>JAKUBN010000094.1:0-11337 GCA_030563245.1 Wickerhamiella azymoides | reverse complement strand
CCCCTTTTTTCCCTAATTTGTAGTGCGCGGAATGCGCTAGGCAGCTCCGAGGTGACACTCGGCTAGCTGGCCTCTCAGCACATAATCTGAGCTGGGACATATTGTGTCCTGGCCGGAGTTTTGTGCTGGGGCATAGTGTGCTGTGGCACATTGTGCTGGGACACATTGTGCTTGAGTGCAGCGCCGGGCACGGTCTCTCGCGGTAATGTTCTGTAGGGCCGCCTCAACATCACCATAAAATTGTAGTTAGTCTGTAAATTGGAGCTTTGGGGCCACTGCAGTGAATGCACATGGCAACCCTCTCGCCTCGCAGCTGAGACCCCGTTTGGACCACCCAGATCAGCCTTCAAGAGACTCGCACGGTTGAACCTATTGATTCTAATGGTAGGTAGTCTATGCTAACTTTTTCCTATGAGAGCCATGCAAGGGCTTTGCGTGCCTTTGAGCGCGCTCCACCCACCACATAGTGGTTCGCACAGCCTGCAGCATGTAGCATTATTAGCGCTTCATAGAAACAGTGACACTTCCGCGAACTCCCAGTGGCTCGCGCGCCCATCCCAGTCTAATAGTACCGTCGAGCTGCTCACCCTCGCAGTTGACAAGGCACCCAATGGAGTAGACATCATGCGGCTTTAACACAATCGCTGCAAATTGTTCCATCTGAACGTGAGCACCGTTGATTTCAGTGTTGGAGCTCGATAATGTGATTATGCTCTCGGTAACATTCTCGACATGGATCTCAAACGTATGGCTGAACCGGTCTGTGAGCCCGCTTGTCTTGTCGATAGGCACAAGCCGTGTGCGGGCTGTGATAGCTGGGGAAACATCAAACGAGAAAGATTTGGTCAAAGTTTTGATACTCTCGTGCTTGTACTTGATCTGTACCTGGAGAACACGCGGGCCGGGTGCTGTGAGCTCGCTTTGAAGGGGTAGCGTCCACGGCTTCTCTGGGTCAAATTCTAGCTCACCATCATACAAAACAACCGGGTCACTGATCGTATCCTGCAATTCAATATGACACCGGCCGGACACAGCGTTCTTAGCCACTACTGCCAGCAGACAGTGGAACTGCTCACCCGAGAAGCAGGGCCCGATGGTGCGTGGGAGCACGAGGGAATCTTGATAGATTCCATGCTCTTCAAAGGCATCGCGTTGGTTAAAGTGGGGTTTGCCTAGCCGCAGTACTTTGACTGTGACTTCATGGCTCATTTGGTCTGGCCACAAAACGCCACACGGGCATCTCAGCAAACCGGTCGCTCGGAGATGCCCAAGCGGCTGTGGATCTGAGCCCAGTTCTCACCCTATACCCATAAACTGTTGCCCACTGATTGTCCCGCGCTTCATTCAGTAGGGGAATTATGGGGGGAACTGAACTGGTATGTTTTCCAGCCTGCTGGCCCACTAGCGCTACATCCAGCTGCCCTCGGTCGGTAGGGGGCAAACACCGTGCTAGTGCGAATCACCCGGTGTCTAAAGTGAAAATCTATGATCAATTTTGCAGACAAATACTGTCTTTTAGGTCGTCTGAAATTGCTGTTACGCATGTAACCGCCCATGCATAAATTAAGCGTACCTGCATATAGTCTGCCGGTACCTGCATCAGGCTTATAGACTAGACCAATCGCTCAGTAATTGTCCTTCTAATATTTAAATAGAGCCTGATACGGCATAGAATGTCTTCACTGCCCTATATTGCTCGTTGCGCTCAGTTCTGGCGGGCGACAGCCCATAGGGTGTGTTCATCCAGGATGTAGTTCGCCATAAATATTTGTCACTACTGCACTCACGCCTGCATGTTGGCTCTACCTTTTCCCATGACGCGGCACAACCTGCAGCCTGAAACTTGTCTGCCGCTCGAAAAGTGGATCTGCAGCCAGGCTGACCATGCGTGTCATCCCTCCTTAGCCATCTATTGACGCATTGCTCGAGAATTTCCCTTTTACTACTCTTAAGAGGGACTTTGCCAGGGCCCTGCAGTGCCGCGCTCGACGGTCCTCTAATCGGCAGGCCCTAAACGATACCTATTTACTTGATTAAGAGCAATAATGAGCTGAAATGCTGCCCGGCCCGCTGACCGATCGCCGCAGCCCGAGTTGAGCCGCGCGAGGGAGATTGAATCATCTCTTGCCGAGATGACTTACAAACCACCTAAGCCAAAAATTGTTTGGCTCAAAGCCTCGCTGGTATAATTGGATCTGTTTACCCGGTTTGTCTTTCGATTTCACACAAGTCACAGCCCAAACGCGCTGCCAAATTTGGCTCGCACCATGCTTGCATCAAATGCCACACGTCCTCGCGATTAGTCATCCGATCTACGGATAAACTCGTCTTAATTTAGAAAACCTGATCGACACGATCCGAATGAGCGGGGGAACAGGAATGTGAGTGCCCCAATTACGAACCTCAAACTTCAAGAAGTAAAAGATGCAGGAGCGGCCCGCTGCCCGCCCTCAAGCCCTTTCACCGAACAAGAGACGTCTTGCACACAGCGCCGCAGGAAAATTAGGGTTAGGTCGCTCACAAGACGTGGGGTTGCAAAACACCAGGATGGGCCAAACGCGGGATGATCAGTGAGAAGCCAGTAGATATTCCGAGGTATGCATGATTTAAAATTTTCCGAATATTTTTAAAGCTTTGCAAGCGAGCAGTTTGGCGCTTGGCAAGCGGCCAGCATATGCAGTATGGGGTGCGCAATCTTCCCCAGCTTTTTCAGGCGCGGCATGTGAATTTTTAGTAATGTGCATGCGATGAGCAGCCAATCAGCAGCCATCAATAGCGGTAAACACACCTCAAATTATGTATAATTCAGTACTTGACGGATCTTTAGGGGAATTTTCTATTGATCCAGCTTCCCTGCCACCGTTACTGCTAGCTTACTCCTCGGATCAAACAATTATGCGCTTACTACTCGGAGTTTCGCTGCCCTGATCCGGTCAGGGTGGCAGGAAATCATTATATATACGCATTTGATGCAATCTCATTCCTTCTTTTAGATCTAGGATTGATCTGCCGAGGTCGATCCCTCCCCACCCCCCACACCTCGATGCAATAATTTCTTTTCCCGGCAAGAGGTAATCTGGGGAACTGCATACAAGCATACAACTCAGAGTGAAATACTCGCCAAGCTCGAGTATTTTGAAGTCATCTTGATAAATTTTAGTTGTAAGAACCTATTCCGCTTTTTTTTTTCAGTCTTAGCTGTCGTCTTTCCCCAGAGGCGGGTGCTCGCGCGAGAACCTGCATCCCTCGTAATGGATCATGCATATGCACATGCGGATCCAAAGCGGAGAATATAAAGCAAGGGTAAATCGCCCTTGCTTGACACACGAAATGGCTCTTTTATTTGATCACACATCGTACCCAAGCTTTAGAGAGTCTGCGGTGCGCTCAAGCGTTGACCCGACTGTGGAAAAGCCCTTTCTGCCCTCCGCCTCTTTACTGTACCCCGACACCGCGAAGCGCGCGCTGATGTTCCGTCGGCGCAGCAATAGTCACCACAAAGTGGTCAAAGCTCCGGCAAAAATGGCTCATTTGTTGTGCTTTGAGCCATCGCCCCGGCTTTTGCCGAGCCCGCCGGTGAGCCCCAAGCTGCATCGCCCTATTCACGTGCAGGTCCAGACCAAAAGTGAGGCTGCCCCCCAGACTGTCCAGCCGCCACAGGTGCCCCATCTGCCCGTTCAGGCACCTATCCAGGTCTCTGCTCCGGCTCAGTCCGTGGCTCAACCCATGCCTCCTCAACCCATGACCCAACCTGCCGTCCACAGCCCCATGCAGCTGCAGGCTCGGCCGGCTCACATACCTGTTCACGCGCCGGCATCAGCCCTGGCCTCGCTGCCATCCCCTTCAACTCCTCCTAGGTGCGCGGTGGAGCCGATCAAGGTCTGCGTCTCGTGCAAATCCTCACAATCGCCGTGCTGGCGTCCGAGCTGGGACCCCGAGGCGGGCCAGCTTTGCAACTCTTGCGGGCTGCGTTACAAAAAGACTGGGGCAAGATGCCTTAATTTAGCATGCGGCAAGATCCCGTCCAAGGGCGAGTGGTCTACCATGAAAAAGTGTGTCTTCCAGGGCGCTAATGGCGAGCCCGAGTACTCGTGCCTGGCTTGTAATACCATTGTCGAGCTTCGCAGGTAGCGCACATGCATCCTTGCTCTTATTTATTAACACTAATTTATATTCACCACCCATCCTTGTCTCCCACCCCTTTCCTTCTCCCCGGGTTCCATCTCTAATCATGGAGGTTCGCCTCACCGACGCGCCTCTCATGGGTTGCCAGTTGGCTCAGGTTAATACAAATCGCGATCTACGGCTTCCCAGCGCGCGCGCAGCTCAAGAGCAGCTGCTATACACCGATGTCCTACGGGTCATTGTGGGCTGCTCAGGCTCGTACATTCGGCGGCTCAAACGCGCCCACAGCGGTGCGGTAGCGAATTTTTCCCTTGATCCAAGTGTTGATGTGTCCCTTGAGCATGCAATAGCCCCGCTTCTGGAGCTTGCGAGCCACCATGAGGCAGCCGCGCAGTACGCTGGCGAGCTGAGCGAGCTCGACATGGGCCGCGTCAACCACGCTCTTGGCGGCGCTATCTCAACCGTTTGTGCACAACTTGTGAGTGAGTGCGCAGCCTTAGACTCTCAGGCTGGCCTGGGGCTACAAGACCTTGTGTTTGCTCTGCGGTCCCAAACCCGCCAGTTCGAGCACCTGAACCATCTTCTCGAAGACTTGAGAGCAGACTACCAACGAGGAGGTGCAGTGCTTTCTCTTTTAAGTCGCAAGCTTGAGCTAGCACGTGGTTCAGAACTTGCACGCGATATGCTCCAGATGCTCATCAAGCGCGCGTCCCAGCCATTCCTCGCCATGCTCAGCAGCTGGATCCACAGCGGCAAAATAGATGACCCGTTTGATGAGTTTTTTGTGCGTGTAGGCAAGGCAGGGACTTTGGCCGAAGATTGGGACAGGTTCTACCTAGACTACTCCAAAATTCCGTTTGAGCTTCAAAGCCCCGAGGTGTACAACCAGGTACTTTTGGCTGGCAAGTATCTCAATGTCAGTGGCGTGGCAGAGGAGCATGAATGTACGACCTCGGCAATACCATCGGCAGTGCCGTCAACAGTCCTCGACACCTCGCTGCTAGTGGTCATTAACGACGCCTACACGAGCGCTAACCAGCGCCTGCTACGGTTATTACTCGGCAAAGAGCTGCGAGACAAGTTGAGCGTCTTCAAGCATACATTCTTTCTTGACAACAGTGACTTTTTACCCGCATTCCTCGTCACAGCCGCACGCGAGCTCCACAAGCCGGCTGCGAGCGCATCGCTGCAAAAGCTGCAGTACGCCCTGGATATGGCCATCCAACAACCCGGCAGTATCTCGAGCGAGCAGCATCTGGACGACCTCCAGGTCTCGCTTGCCAGCTCAGGGCTCATTGACGAGCTCTTGGCCATCTCCAACGTTTCCGGAGTAACTGCTGAGCAGCTCGAGGCACTGGGCGACGATGCGGTGCACACAAGCGATATCATTCCTGAGGCGCGTGGTCTCACGGCGTTACAAGCTCTGCAACTTGACTTTGACATTGAGTTTCCAATGAACTTGATTATCTCGCGCAACACAGTCGTGCGCTACCAGTTCTTGTTTCGCCTTCTGCTCACGCTGCGTACGGCCCTCGACGGTCTCAATGATGCGTGGTCGCACCAAACAAAGAGCTTTGTGTGGCGGCACAAGGGGCCAGCCTCGCTGGAGGCCCTCAAGAGCCGCTGCACCAATTTGAGGGTGAGGGTCATCCACTTGCTTCAGACGCTGCTCTACTATTGTACAACTAGCGTCATTGAGGAGAACTGGAAGAATTTCATCACGTCGCTCGACAGATGCGCCTCGGTCGATGCGCTCGAGCGCGACCACCTGGCATTCCTCGACAAGTGCCTCAAGGAGTGCATGTTGACCAAAAGCAACATCTTGGCCGTACTTCACAAGCTGTTTAGAGATGTACGGCTGTTTACTCTATTTATTGTGGGCCACGAGCGCACGCTATTCTGGATCAGCCCGTTTCAGCTGCCTGAAGGGTCCTACCTCGAGCCTCTGAATCAAACGACTGCTCAGCTCGAGGCGTTTATGGAGGACTGCATTGACAAGTACGACAAGAGCTACACCAAGCACGTAGCGGCGCTAGTTGAAGAGCTCGGAGTAGACCAAGAGAACACAGCTTTGAGAGGACTCTTGACAACGCTTTAGAGCCCTGACTGCTCATTTTATGTATTTAATGTTATTTGCTCAACTGGACTCAGCTTTATTTGCCATAGCTTGGTCCCGTACGAGCACTGGCACTGTCCTCCTAATCACATGAGCAGCTTCGCCCTGGGCCTACTGTTTGGCCAAATGAGCGTCCTCATCGTGCTTGGATTTATCGTAAAATTCTTTTTGTTTAGCGATAGCGTCGATCTCAAGCCGCGCGGTCCCGCTTCTGCCCCTGTCCACGCGACTCCAGCAAGCCCAGCCACCCTCGACTCATTGCTCGAGCAGACATACTACGATGTTCAAAACCACACTTCAGAGTCTATGGACTGGTTTACGGTTTTAATTGCAATGGTCATTCGTGCTATGCGCGAGCAAGCAACCCAAAACGATCTACTCCTAGAGAGCCTCAACCGCCTTGTGAATAGCGACAAAATCCCTTCGTTTGTTGGCGGAATTAAAATAACTGAGCTCCATTTGGGCAATGACTATCCTTTGTTGTCCAATTGTAAAGTTGTGCAGCTTGGCCAGCAGCTCGAGGTCCAGTTTGATATTGACTTGAAGGACAAGCTCACCCTTGGCATTGATACCCAGCTCATGCTCAGCTACCCCAAGCCAATGCTTGCATGCTTGCCAGTAAGTGGTAGTGTCTCGCTGATCAACTTCTCGGGTCGTGTGCGCCTCAGTCTCAAGGAAAATATCTCACTGTGTTTTGACCCTATGTTCAACATGCAGTTCAAAATCGAGAGTTTGATCGGCACCAAAGCTCAATTGCAGAACGTGCCCAAAATTGGCCAGCTGATCGAGAGCGGTCTCCGCAAGGTGTTTACTGACCGCTGTGTGGAACCAAATGCGCTTGAAATCAGGTTACCGTGGCCAAAGTCTGCCCCGGCTCCTAATCCTGTGCCGACCCCAGCTCCCCCTGCTTCGGCGCCTGTGCCGCCTATCTCTGAACGGAGTGGTCGCCCCTCGTTTGCCAGCTATTCAACTGGTACCCAGACCCCTACACCTCTGAAAAAGGTCAATGTTGTCTGATTTTTATATTTATAGATACTCCAAATGTGTTGAGGGGTGCCAGTTTTTGGCGACAATTAATTTGGCTTCGCTCAGATCTCGCAACTAGTATATACAGACTTTACGCAAACCCTCATTACATTCTTGACCCCTCAGCGAACCAATAGTGGATACCAATGTCTGCAAGCGCCAGACCCAGGTCGTTCACAACAAGCTCAAGCTGATCCTTGAGATACCTCCTCTCGCGCAGTGTCAGGTCAGAGTACGCCTGTGGGATCATGGCTGCGAGCCGGTCCAGCCACATGGCAAACTCGTGCTGGTCACAAAGGTCTGCTACTGCCGTCAGGAGCAACGTGACGTAGCAACTGCGGAGGGTGGGCGGGCCGACGAGACCCTCGAGAGGCACCCCTGGTTGGGTCGACTTGACGCTCTCGTACAGGCGAGACAAGATATAGCTTCGCACCGTAGTTTGATGCTGCAGAGGGTGGCCCAAAACTTGAGTTACACTAGCAAGAGCTGTTTTGAGCTGGGGGTAAGAGATCACTCGCGGAAACAGATCAAGCAAGTCGTCAAAATAGGCCACGGCATCATCACGTACCGTTTCGCCACGCGCGTTGGCTGAGAGCCCCAGCCGAAGGTATTCCAACATAAAGGCATGACTCTTCTCCAACACCCGCTTGCTGGAGCTACTCAAGTGCGCACGCACAATTGGGAGAACGGCAGATCTCACGACCGGCTCCGGCACCCTTGGCAGCAGCTTTTGAACTGTATCCAAGAAAAACAGTACTCTGCCTTCACCAGTAGGGCTACCCAGCTGCAGGCTGGCTGCGAGTTGCAAGGTACAAGCCTCGATGTAAGATGGAGCGCCCTCCATGAGAATATCAATGCATAGGTGGTAGACATACTGGTGGGCATCGAAATCAATGTCGTCTGAGACAAAGCCCAAATTTTGGAGTGTGTGTAGCATGCTTGTACACATCTCCGCGGCCCCTCGCGGACGGTGAAGCATCCGGTTGCAAAGCCCCTCCAGTTGAAGAGTGAGACCAAATAGCAGCGTTTTGTAACGAGAAAGGTCTTGGCCCTTCTCATATCCAGCAGCAACTTGTTCAACAGCTACTTCCGTGGCCACTAGGTACTCCTGTTGCCCCTTTGGCAGCCGTTGTAGACATTGCCCCACTAGCGTCGAATAGGGCCCGAAATTCGCTGGCTGGAAGGGCCAAACAAGCCTCAAAATAGCAGGCCAGTAAAATTGAAGTGGAAGCTGGCCCTTTTGCTGGTCATCAAGGAAATAAATTGCCTTTGCCATGATTGCCGCCACAAGCTCATGCTTGTGAGGTATTTGAGGAGCAAATCGCAAGTTGTGTACCACCAGACGAGAAATGAAAGGATCACCGGCTTCCATATTTAGTCCCACGAGCACTGCGAGACCTGGAAGCACAGCAATCTGCGAGGCAAACTCGGCTGTTTGGCGCACAAATTGGTGGTACGGAATCGTGGGATTGGATATTTGACGTTTTCGCGCTGTAGCTGCGCCAATTGCGTCGACAAAAAACAGAGTCTCGGTCAAATTCCCGAACAGTGAGGGCGCCTGCGCCAGCTGCTGCAGCACGAGTTTGAGATTCAAAGGGTTGTGCAAAGTCGGTAGTGTCGCAGCAATCTGGCGTATGAGGGTGTTTGGATCGCTCGCGTCGCTACGCAAGAGCGCGATGAGCGCCGAAATGCGGGGCTCGGTATCCATGACAAACTAGGTCGGCAGGTGGGGCTGGGCGTTTTTCTAAAAGCCAAACGCCACGCCAAAGATAGCCCCCAGAACAGCCTTGGTCCAAACCCCTTGGTCCCACAAATTGGGAACGAGCAACCACAGCAATGCCTTGTCGGTGATGGTGACGACCCCATTAATGGAGTATAAGAATACAGGGGGAGTGATGCGCTTGTACGCAATTGCAAGTGCTACCAAAAGAGCGGTTGAGCCGGGGGCCACAAGCGGATTTCCGGGCGCAACCGCAGCGGCCAATGGCATGAGGCAGGTGCAAGCGCCCCACACCTTGAGGGCCCAGTACTTGAACTTGTTGGTGCCGAGCGCACGCTCCACGCCTCTAAATTCATAAAATAGTAAAGCAGCAATGACAGCTCGGACCTGGTCCGTGTATACGAGACCGTTTAGGGGAATGCGGTAGAACTGGCCCCAAGCGCTGAGGTAGGACCACCGAAGGGCAAACTCATACTGGATATCAAGCAAAGAAGCTGCCAGTGGCATTGCTAGAGTACCGAGGCAAAGAAAGCGGCTGAATGGAGCATCCTTGAATCCAGACGGTGTTGAGGCAAACATGTCAGCTGCACCCGTCTTGAACAGCGAATTTATTAGACTAAATCCGCTTCAGGTGGAAAGCCTCGTAAAGGAAAAGCCGGATCTTTGCAAAGTGCGCGATGATGACGGTCGCACGCCACTTTTCTGGGCCCTGTCTAACAGCCAAGCAGATCTTGCCCAGTTCCTCGTACCATTCACAGATCTGAGCGCCGCAGATGATGCCGGGTGGACAGCACTCCATGTGGCAGCCTCAATTTCTTTGGAGCTCACCAACTTGGTCATTGACTGTCCACTAGAGGCCAAGACAAATGCCGGCGCCACAGCCCTACAATTGGCCGTTTCCAAAGACAGAAAGACAGTTGTACAGAGGCTTCTGGAGCTCGGTGCTTCAGCCAGATCAAAGGATAAGGCAGGGAGAACCGCTCTGATGCGTGCAGTTCACCTACCCCAAATGACTGCTTTTCTTCTCGATCAAGGGGTGCCAGTGAACGCTACTGACAATAATGGCTGGACAGCTCTACACTATGCTTGTGCTGAGGGTCAGCTCGACGTAGTACAGCAGCTACTGATGCGCGGCGCCGACGCCAATAAGGAGAACAGCGACGAGAAGACGCCACTGAAGGAGAGCCCCAACCTGGACACAGCAATTAAAATAAAGAAACTTATTGATAGTCAATAGTGATGGCGTATTGTATTCAGGTTGCGCATTCTGCCCGCTCCGTGCCGGGACAAGTGTGCTAGTTGCACTCCAGGCCGTTACAAAAGAGTGGGGAGACATGCTCAAAATCTCACACTTTTCCCATCAATTGCCTTTTTTCCAAATCTTCTTACTCTAAAGGCTGTAAAGCCTTGATCTTTGTAGTACTTCAAATTCATGCACATGTTAATTTCCCCACATACCCGCGAGGGGTGTGCAGTGGTGCTTCCAGCGGCTTTAAAAAGGGATTCGTTGCTATTGTCACACTTGTCTTTATTGGTATTGAGGAGGACGAGCAGCTCGCGATCGAAAACTACATGAACACCAGAAATATCCGCGTGCAAAACGAGTTTTTGGCCGAAAGAAGCGCCAGCAGGCGGCCGAGGAGGCTCTCAACGCGCTCGCTTTGACGACGATGGCGAGAGCGACATTGCCGATGAGTTTGGTTAAGACGCAGGCGACGACAGCGATGCGTTTAGCGACGACGACCTGAGCGGCGGCCCCAAGGGCGGCGCCGTCGAGCGCGGCAAGCCAAAGCCCGGGCGGGCCCAAGCGGGCAAAAGATGTTTGGATAGTAGTTTGATTTGAAGTTTAGAGGCGGGGAAGTGTTTGTGGCGTGCATGAGAACCTTTGCACGTGTCTACAATTTAGGTTGGTCCCATGGCCTCACCCTGATCTGGTATTGCCCCCCCACTGCCACGGCACGGCCCCCAGCACAGAGTATAAAGGGTGCTTTGCACTACTCATTGCAACCCTCGTAAAACTCAACCTCGGCATTCCATCCCAATGCCTCTCAATTTTTGCCAATCGACGCGCTATCCCGAGCCTTTGAACAGCCGGCCGGGGCTAAACCCAGGGGTGGTCCCCTCCCCTCACAGCATAGCTGTGAGTTTGTGGGCTAAGGCCGCGTTGGCGAACTTTGTCTCTGTGCTCAAATTATATGTTTTGCCGAGCACCCGTTTGACAAGCACAAACTCGATCGCACGCGCAGCATCAGAGACATAGACGTAGCTGCGCTTGTGCCTGCCTGAGCCGCGGAGGATGCAGGGCTGTGCCGTTTGTAGCGGCTTGATGAAATTGTGGATAGTTCTCTCG
>JAKUBN010000093.1:0-12833 GCA_030563245.1 Wickerhamiella azymoides | reverse complement strand
CCGCTGCCCAGGGCCACGGCCCACGGGCCTCGAACCTTGGGTAGAGGATGTCGGGGCTCTGGGCTGCGATCACGTCTATGTCTACGCTTATACTGTCTAAATTTGCTCTGGCACTTTGCTACTGGCTTGTTTGCTTGACTTTGCCCGCCCTCAAGTCTCCAACCTCGACCTTGCCTTGGCCTCAAGTCTCCAACCTCGGTCTTGCTCTGGCCCCGAGATTGATCTTGCCTTGACTTCAGCGTCGACCGACACGCACTGTGCATCCGCAGAACTGTCACTTCGGACTGCTTTGGCTGTGCACCACCCCCTCCGCGTGTCGCCATCCTGGGCGGCCTCGTCGTCGTCGACCTCTGCCAATAACGACAAGTTTCTGTAGTTTAGCACCGACAAAGCGTATGGGCCTTACTTGGCTTTTGAGACGCCGCCGCGCCCACATACCCTATGCCTCGTCCAAGGCCGCCAGCGAGGTGGTAGCCGGTACGTGGTCGCGATGCTTTGGGATTCCACTGGTCACGATCCGCAGCAACAATAAGTTTGAGCCGCGGCAGTACCCAAAGAGAATTATTCCCAAATTTATCAAGCCGCTACAAACGGGGCAGCCCTGCATCGTCCACGGCCCAGGCAGGCACACGCGCAGCTACGTCCATGTCTCTGATGTCGCGTTGCGATCGAGCTTGTGCTTGTCAAACGGGTGCGGCGCGAAACCTATAATTTGAGCTGACCGACATAGCCGGTTTACGTGCAAACACACGATATAGCCTGTTCACACACTAAATAGCCAGTTTAGAGTACCCGGTAAATTGCTCTTCTGCAGCTTCAAATTACACGGCAGAATTGTGGCGCCTACTACAGCTGAGAGGTCTCAACTACATACGAGTTTCAGCCTATTACGACGGGTTGAACGCCAAGTAGTCCATGCTGGCAAAGTTCCCTAGCCCCATAAACATATCTTCGGGCTGAGGGGTGTCTAGGAACCGCTGCTGGGTGTTTTGAGGCGGCAGATTTGGCGTGTGATGGGCCCCCGATAGCACTGATGAATGGGCCACGGGCGTCTGGGGCGCCAGAGGCTGCAGAGGAAGGGCCGCGGGAGGAAGGGCCGGGGGCTGAAGGGCCTGAGAATAAATATGTTGGTGGATGACGATTTTCTGGTCATTTTGGCGGCAAAACTCGAGGATTCGCTCGAGCTCGGTCTCTGCGATCGGGAACTGTGTGCTTGTTGATTGCTGGTAAGTCGCGCTGGGTTCGTAGGAGATCGAGTACGTGGTGGTGGGAGCTCCCTGGGCTTGGGCTCCCGGGGGCCCTGGGGGATCTGGGAACTCTTGGGGGTCTTGGCTGAGCTGAGGAGGCTCTTCGAGGGGCGTTTCATCGGGGGAATCTTCAGCGCGCGTCTTGAGCTTGCGCCATCGGTTGCGACAGGTGAGGCCTGTTCTGCCGTTAAACTGCTTGCATATATCGCGCCACCGCGTGCCATGCTGCTCAATCAACTCGAGAAGCAGGGCATCTTCTTCTGGAGTCCACTCGCGAAGCCGATCCGAGGCGCCAGGGGCCAAAACATCATTGTACCGCTTGGCGCACTGGTCATCCGTGCGGCCAGGAATGAGTTGTGCGACGCGCTGCCATGAGGGTCCAATGCGTTTGTAGGCATCGAGCAGAGTTTTGTCTTCTGCCTCGCTCCAGCGGCCGCGCTTGAGCTTAGGGTCTAGGCTGTGGAACCAGCGCTTGCGGCAGTCCTTTGCCGAGCGGTGCTGGAAATTGGAGCTGATCTTGTCCCAATTTCCGTTTTTGCCGCACTGGTCACCCCAATACGAGACCAAGAGCCGGAGTTGCTCGTCTTCCTGGCTCGTCCAGCTCCTGCGTACCCCAAGACTCATAGTTTACTCGGGACAGCTGGGACTGGTTGAACCGGGGATCGCCACGATTTGCCACATGATAAGGATTAGTAAGGGGTGAGAGCCAGAGCTGCCAGGCAGAGCGGTTGGAGCAGCGATGGCAATGGCCTCAGCACACAATTACTAGAGCGGCCTGAACAATGACTTTCGCCACGATTTGCCGATAACGACATTTTTTTTAAAAAAATAAGAAATAAAAGAGTACATAGATATTGCCGCACATGCGGTCTGGCCAGTTACCCGCTCAGGGTCCCCATCGGTCCAGATGATGGGCGGCCAGCCACAACAGCATTGAGCTCGCCACTCTTGCGCGCCAAGCCATGGCAGGCTGCACCGGTCAATTCGTGGTCAGCTCAGGTGTACTCAGGGCGAGGGTGCGGGCCGCCCAGGTCCAACTCGTGCCCCCGCTTGCCTCTTGCCTCTTGCCACCGACGCCACACACACTGCACCCTCAGACCTCTCAGATGCAGAGCTTCCTATTTTTGGCATCGCTGGCAGCGGGTCAAAGCTCAGAGGATGTGATGGTGCTCCCATTTGAGTTTGTGGGGCCAGTCTACGCCCCGGTCGTCACGCTCGGCTTTGGCACCCCGACGCAGTGGGTGAGCTGCGTAGCCGATGTAGGCTCGAGCGACACCCTCATGATCGACACCAAGGGCTATACAGGCGAGTACTTTATCGATCGGTTCAACCCAACAAACCTAAGCCGCGATACCTACGGCGAGTTGTGCCGCGTCGAGCTCGACTCAACCAACGCCTTTGACAGCAGCCAGAGCTCGACTTTTTCCTACAACATCAGCGACACCGAGCTGGGCGAGTCATTTGTCTGGAACCAGTACGAGGACGTCCAAGGATTGTGGGCCCACGACGTTATGACGGTCGGCAACTACAGCCAGCTCATCGTGGCCGGTATCCTCCAAACCCCAAATACAACGAGCTGTGTGGTCGGGCTCGGCCCCTCAAACGGCGAAATCGCCGGGAAAACCTACGAGGAGCGCATCGTTTACCCGCAGTACGAGAATTTCATCGATGTTACCACTACCCAGCTCTCTAGCCCTTCCTACATTTATTCCATGTGGTTCTCCAAAAGGGAAGAAGTGGGCAGCATTATTATGGGCGGAACAGATCGCCTCAAATACGTCGGCAATCTGACCCTTGTTCCCATCGTCTCATACGTTTCCTCGGGCAACCAGGTCTCGCACATCCCCGGCACCGTTTTGACGATCCGCATTATGCTACACGGAATCAGTGTTTTTTACAACCCCAAAATCGTGTTGTGGAACTCGAGCACTACATCCACCATCACCCCGCGCAGGACCCTGGCCCCCACCGCCGGAGTCTCCCCGAGTTCCGTGGAGCCCCATTTCGTCAACAACAATTCGAGTCAGTACCAGGTGCAGTGGACGCCCGCGCTCGAAATGAAGACGTCGGTCACAGTGGACCTCAGCACGCTCGAACTTTTCTCGCGTCTCCCAGAGGAAATGGTCCAGCAAACAGCCAAGCTGCTGGGCCTGACCTGGATAGAGGAGCTTGGGCTCTACTCAGACTCGTGCCACGCCCAGGGCATGGTGCACTTCAATGTCAGCGGAATGTACATCCAGGTCTCGCTCTCGGACCTCATGGTCCCGGCAAAGGACGTCAACATCACCGAGTGGCAGATGAGCGACGGCTCGGACCTCTGCCTCTTGACCCTCGTGCCCGAATCCAGCTACTCTTACGTGCTCGGTACGGGGCTGCTGCGCAATATTTACACTTTTTACGACCTCGACATGTTCTCGGTAGGGTTCGCGCCCCTCAACAATTCAATGCTCGCCAGCGAGTCCGAGATCATCGAGTACCAGTACCGCGACCGCTACACCTCAATGAACATGGCCCCGGCCTACAGCGAGACCTCCTTGTCGCGAGACATTGCCGCAACTTTTTACGCTACCTCAGTTATCGCCAACGCAAACGCATCGGTGGTCCGCAACGCCGCCCCACCCCGGGGGCTCAATTTCTGGGGGTTTATTTATTTATTAGCCAGCATGGTCTGAGCTGTTTTTGTTTTATAGCCTAATTTTTTTTTTGTGCACACCCCTGGCGCTTCTTTTCCACGCCTCGTCGTCCTCCAGTTTAATTTATCAGCCATGAAATTCGTGGGGCTGGGCGTCCTGCCTGAGTCGCTCAAGCTCCTCGTCTGCTGGACGGACGAAGAGTACGAGCAGTACTTTGAGCTCCTCAAAACTCGACGGCAGGACCTACGCTATGTTGCAAACCAGCTGGGCAAATCGTTTATCGAGGTGCAGGCCCTGACCCAAAAGCTCGACCATGCCGCGGCTGGGGCTGACCCGCTTGATCCCTCCGAGCAAGAGATTGCATACGAGGTCCCCGACAATTTCGACTCGGTGTATGAGCCGGGCGACGCGCCTCAAGCCGTGCCCAAAAGTGACGACCAAATAGAGCTGGACAAAATCTGGGAAAAAACGACCTTGACCCGATGGGCTGAGGTCTGCGGCGTGGAGTGGACTCAAAACGTAGCCGACCTATTGACTGCGCAGGTCCACCGCTTCATTCTCGAGGCGATACGCAAGTGCGAGGCCGACGAGCTCATTGGCACCCTCAGCACTAGCAACCTCAAACTCAGCCGCGAAGAAGATATGGTTCGTTTAGGTTATGGTGGTGCCACGCCTCATGTGTTTTCCCAAGCGGAAAAGGCCTGGCTCGACGCAAACGAGGGCCTTATTGATACCGTGGACAACAACGACGCCAACTGGTTCAGGCTGCATCTTCAGGATTATGTTTTGGATATCGATACTACAATTCCGCCCCCTCTAAAGTCGGGTCTCTACCTAAAGCCATCGCCAAAGGAGGAACACGAGCTAGAGGCCCTCGACCAAGAAAGGCAGCGCCTGGACGAGCTGGATGCCGAGGCTACTGTCGACTATATTCGTGCTGTAGCCGCTGCCAAAGGATCCTCCCCGAGCCTGATAGATCACTTCACTGCAGACTTTGCCCGTCGCGTCAAACGAAAGCGCGTCCCTTCTGCAACCGCCAAGGACGAGCTTCCCGAGCCAAGACCGGTGGACTGGATCAAGCCGGAACGTCTTTCTGGAGTGAGTAGAAGGGCTATGCAGAACCGAAAAAGAGAAGAACAAGCAGCAGAGCGCTCAAACACAGGCACTCTCGAGCTGTTGTAGTTTGAACCTCCTCTGGGGCTGGGCACTCTCTTGCCGCTTATCGCGAGATAGCCGCCGATAAGAAAACAAGCGACCAAGAACAACCATTGCATTTACATCGTATTTATTTAGCATTCAAAATTATCGATTTCTCGCAACTAGCTGCGTCACATACGCGCTCAACACTCGGAAACTTAATCATGAGCCTATGGACCCAGTTCATGGCTGGGGCAGCCTCCTGCTGTCTAGCTTCTACAATCACCAACCCCGTTGAAGTAGTAAAAACACGAATGCAGCTGCAGGGTGAGCTGATGGCCCGAGGACAGGCGCCCAAAGTCTACACAAGCTTGCTTCAGTCGATGATCCTGATTGCTAAAAATGAAGGCCCTAGAGGCATCCAACGAGGTCTTTTTGCTGCATACTGGTATCAAACCGCCCTCAATGGCTTGAGAATTGGTTTATTTGAGCCTTCACGCAGGATGATGAACCAACTATTTGGCCTCAACCCCCGCGACCAGAATTTACTGGTGAGCAGTTTGACCGGCATGATAACTGGCATTGTTTCCTCGGTGCCTGCAAGCCCTTTTTACTTGATCAAGGTTCGCATGCAGTCGTACTCGCCGATTTTCAAGGGGGTAGGCGACCAGACGCACTTCACGTCAATATGGGGCAGTCTCAAGGTGCTGTATCGCGAGCGGACAATGTTTCAGGGTGTGACTGCCGCAGCCCTCAAGCTATGTACAATTTCCGCCGTGCAAATGCCCAGCTACCAATGGTCCAAAGAGGCGTTTGCCCCCTACATCCAAAACACATCGGTCCTGTACTTTGTTGCTAGTGTGGTCTCGGGTATTATAGGAGCTACCGCAGTCAACCCGAGTGATGTGATTATGACGCGCATGTACAACCAAAAAACCAAGCACTACCGCAACATTTTCCACTGCTTTGTGCAGACGGTACGAGGCGAGGGATGGGGAGCTCTGTACAAGGGATTCTTTGCTGCTGGGTTGAGGAGTTGTTCTCAGACTGTATTGTCTTTGACGATTTTGGATCATTTGATGGAGTATGTCTAGTTTAGGAGTGTCTAGAGAGCGAGTGGTCACAAGCGCCCCGAGCTATCCTGGGCCCCAATAGAGCGGCTCAATTGAGTTGCACTGAAAAATAGGTTAGGTAAAGCTGCTTGATAGTTTGATTGCGCGTGGTCACCCAGAGACAGCTATAGGGCCCCAGTTGCGATAGAGGCGCCCCTGAGAGGGCCCATTGCAACGCTCAACTCGAATGTACAAGCCTTAACTACCGCCGGAAAACTAATTGCAACCTCTCTATCGACTAAAACAAAGTTTTGATCGGATTTACAGAAGTCCTAGTTCTTATTTACACTGATGCCCTGGCGGTCCATTTCGGCACGCCATGACGTGGGGTTGACGCTCTCTGTGCGGATGACGCTGCCGACGGTCATGAGCAAACCAAAAGTGGCGGCGGAGTTGGCCATGTACTTGCCCATGGTGCGCATGTAGCCGGTAGGACCGGGGCCGTACTGGTAGATGGCCACAGTACCGTAGATGACGCCGATAATGGAGCCCGAGGCGCATCCCATCATGGCACCCATCTTCATCTTGTCAAACATGGTGGGCTCGGCGCCCATTTGCACTTGTCTCGGAGGGGGAGGCATTACAAATTTTTTCTGGGTCGCGTCCCAAGTCTCTCGAGGGAGAGTGACCTGGAAGGGGGTGCGCAGCCGTGTGACGCGGGCAACCAAAACACAAATGTGCGCGCCTAATGCTAGAGGCAAACTACATAAATCTTCAAAATTGGTTCTACATTACTCGGCAAACTCCAACGCAACGGAATGTCCCGCCAACCGACATTTTCACCCTATATAAAGTCCCAACTGCCTTTTAAAGCATAACTTTACCGGGAAGCTCCCATAAGCCCTTGTAAGCAAGCAGCCCCCCCGTTAAGATATGGAGTGCGGCGCCTACCAGCAGGGCTCCCAATTCGATACGTACCTTGCCGTGGTGCTTGCGGTGGGCATTGTTCTGAGCTACGCGCCCCAGCAGCTCACGATCCTCCGCCGGCGGACCATCGAGGGTATCTCGCCCTGGTTCCTTTTCCTTATGAACGCTGGATCCTCGCTGATTTTGGGTAACATGCTACTCGAGAGCACCCCAATTTTGCGGTGCTGCCCGTCAATTCGCCCGTGGCAGTGCCTCAACTCGCTGCTCGGCCTCGTCCAGGTCGCAGCCGCTTTCAGCGGGCCTACGCTCATTCTGCTGCTCAGCGTCCGCTACACGGGCTTTGACTACACCGAGTACCACCAGATGCGCCGCGTGTTCAAGGCCGTCATGGTGTTTGACGCCGTTGTTGCCGTGATCGTGGCCGCCGTCTGGGGCGGCAATAACTCGCGTTTCACGGCGAATCTGCTGGGCCTTGTGGGCGCCGTACTGGGAGTTATCCAGTATCTGCCCCAACTCATCACTACGCACCGCCTAAAACACACCGGATCCCTCTCAAAGATGACTCTGCTCATCCAAATCCCCGGCGGGTTTCTGTGGTGTTTCAGCCTCTATATCCGCGAAGGCTCAGTCTGGAGCACCTGGATCACCATCTTTGTGTCGGCATGCCTTCAACTCACCCTTCTCAGCATGGCTGTGTACTATTCTTTTGTCAATACGCAGTACGTGATTGCCGTCATTTCCAAGCCCAGTCGCAGCGCCAGTAGGAGCGCCAGCCGGTCAGGTAGCCCTGGCCGACCAAGCTATGGCACTACCTCATAATTCTGTGGGGTTGATGCCCCCCACTTGTCCTTTTTATGGCCCCACTCGGCGACTCCCCCCGTCCTCAGTTGCTCGGCTTTTTTGGCGCATTTCAAGGATCTTGATTGTTCACAGCGATTCAGTCCGGCCCATTTGAAAGATCTGTGCCACTCACGGCACTCAATGGACTCGCTAAATGCTGTTTATTTGTGGCCCCATGGCCCCAGGCGTTCCCCCTCGGAGCGCCCCAATTGGCGCCTCCAGGCCCACCCCTCTGCTTAATCGAGCTCTTCAAGCTTATCTATATTTATAAAAAAAATCAATTGGCTATATACAAAAGCACCCCCGCTGTGCCCCTTCTCCCTCCAATGACTCAAAAAGGACAGTGCCACTGTGGGTCCATCCAGTGGGAGTGCGAGCCCATTGAGGGCTCAGAGTGCAGATGCAACTGCTCCTTTTGTGAAATGCGTGGCGCTTTGCCTATCGCCGCCGAGCGGTCCACCTTCCGCCTCCTCAAGGGCGAGCCCCGCATCTACCAATTTGGCACCAAAACCGCCGTGCACTACTTTTGCGGCGACTGCGGAATTTACACGTATCACGTGCGCCGCTCAAACCCCAAACATCTCGGTGTTAATGTCGTCTGTCTGGGCCGTACGCCGTTCCCTCCCACGGTGATGGTGAGCAACGGCAAGCAACACGCGAGCGATGGGTTTGAGAAAACTTATGCCGGATATGTTGTCTATGAGCCTACTATATAGCGTCTAAATGTTTTTCGAGCCAATCGTGCACAATAAAAATCACCGCACTGCTAGGGGCCGCTCGCCCGCAGGTGATACCCAGCCCGCGATAAAGCGTACGAAATCCTCCTTGCTTGTACAAGTAGCTCAGGGTGCTTCCAAATCCCATGGAAGGACGGCCCATGGTCGACTGAGTTTGCATATAACTCTTGACCGTGTCGGCTGGGAACAGGGCCAGGTTGTAGGCCACGCCAGCGCAGGCTCCGGCAGTAGCCTGCGACAAAATCGAATTATCCATCCGTGCCTTTACCGCATGATAGGTACCAAACCACGCAGCACTACCACCTGCCTCGCGCAGCAGTGTGCCTGTCTGACCCTTCCACAGACCAAGCACGCCCTCGTCACGGATAGCCTGGACCAGGTGACCTCTGAATGACTGGTGCTGCTTACCAGCAAGATATGTGACCTGGATGCGGCATTTGATCAACTCAATGGGGGTTAAAACAAACGATGTAAAAATGCCCGCACCGCACCCTTGAACAAGCGCCTGCGTAGTGCCCTTGAGGCCTATCATGTCGGTAAATGGTTTCAACAACCCAAAAGAATAAAATAGGGCGGCGTTCTCGGCTGCGGCAAGGAAAATAGGCGGCCCTACGCCTCGGTACAGCCCCAACAAACCCTCGGCCTTAAGGGTCTGATACATGCAGTCAATCGCTCCATTGAACCGGGGGTTAAGATGATCCTGGGTCTGAAGACGTACTTTAGCAGTATCAAATGGGTACTCTATGAGCCTACCGGCCGCCCCGGCGATTGATCCACAGGCGATCTCGTTCAGGCTGCCCATTGATAAGCACAGCCAATCGAGTGGAGATTCCCCGGACGTGTGCCGGCCAAGAACATGAAAATAAAGCAGAATCAATGCTAATTTTTGAACTTTCCTGCTAATGGAATTTTAAAAAATCAAGATAACGGCTATTTGACCATATTTCTTGCGGTGAGGTAACCGCAGTAATCAGAAAACATTGTCAGATCTTCCAAAAAGTCCCGGGAACACCGACTTTTTTCGACATCTTGGAATTTCGCTAGAAAAAACTCGCAACAAATTGACCCCGCCCATTTCTGCCAATTTGGCGTTTCTAGGGGTTGTAGCGTAATGGTTAACGCGTCAGACTTCGGATCTGAAGATTGCAGGTTCGAGTCCTGTCTTCCTCGCACCGTGATTTTTGCGGGGCGAGGTTGCTTTTAGCTTGCAGAGTACTCGCAGCAAACACAAAAAAATTGATATCTGAACTTTCTCCAGGAGGGGGGGGGGGCTTCTCAGCGGCCGGCTGGGAGGACATCTCTACCTTTGTCACCATTCAAGCACTCGAGAAATTGGTCCAACGAATGGGCGGCCGCAAGGCCCTGGAGGGCCCTGTGAGGACGCCCAGTAAAAGAGACATCGAGCGGGCGTGCAAGTGGCACCCCCGCGATATGCATCAGATGACGTTCAAGCTCATTTCCGAGCGTGACGTCGAGTCGCTCGCAGCGTTCGTAGACCTGCTTTTGTGGGGCGTTGCCAATGAAAAATACAACAGGGGCGACCTATTTTTGCTTATAGAGATGTGCCTCGAGTTGCTGCCCAAACCGGCCGCGCAAGATTTCTGGAGAGTCGTTGAGACGCGTTCGCTTGGCACTGACCTGATGAGCACCAAGGCGCCTGGTTTGACGCTCTTTAGGGCGATTGTGGCACTCCTAAAGAGGCTTGATCCCTTAATAGACACGCAATTGCGCGCACGCATCGAGCTGTACACTCAAAAAACGTTTGGCTCCAACGAGCGGTCACAGCGCCAGGACGTGGCTAGCAACGCGTTGCTCGATACGCGTGATGTTGCAGCTCAGTCTGGAGAGGAGAAGACACCCTTTGATGATTATTGCAAGCTTCAGCATGGCCTGGCGGCGCCGTTAACTGTTGTTGAATCCGAAGAGACTTTGCGCGACTTTCTGGAGCTTAGCATCGAGTTTTCGCGGGTTATCAAGACCAAATGTAGTCACAAAGACCCTGCGCCTGATGTTGAGCCTACTGGACTTCCTGCCATTATCCTGGATGCGGCTATTTTCCCAGGGCAGCTGGAAGACCCCGCGTGGCATGCGCGGCTGGCTCAGCAAGTTTTGTTATTTATTGAGGCGATTTTGATGCTGACACCGGCTTCAAAGACCGAGCTGGCAGCATGCAAGACCACCAAGGCGTTTGTGTGGAGCTCTCTGGACCTCAGCGCGCCCCTCGAGGACCGCGCGCGCGAGGCCAAGCAGGCGTGGTTTTTGGTGCTGCGCGGCTCGTGCAATGCGCGCCAGATGGAGGCGTTTGGAAATTTTGTCAAAACCGAGAAGCTGGCGCTCAAAAACGCCGCGCTGCCTCCCAAACCACTCGAGCTCCAGCCCTCGGTGAACCTCGACTCTGAGTTTGTTGTGAGCGAGCGCAAGCCGCATTTCCACAAGATCGGAAACTTGGCCCTCACAAAACTGCTTGAGCAGCCCCTAGGCGAGGAGTTTTTCTCGCGCCCCGTGCCGTTCAAGCCTGCCGCCGACCTGTTTGAGCAGGCCCAAAAGTCCGAAGGGGAAGAGCGTGAGGGCGCGCTGTGGCTGGCGATGCGGCTGAAGCGTCGTGACTGGGCTAGCCTCGATAATTTGCAGGGCACATCGGCCGTGTTTGGGGCGCCACCAACCCCTCAAAAACGCGCGGCCAGCGAGGACCCCGAGGGCCCCAGCGACAAGCGGCCTAAACTCGAGGCGTAGCACAGCAGGCGCAGCGAGTGCAGCCAAGCATCCAGTGCATACATAAATAAAAAATAATACCAACGCCTGAAAAGGCTGTGGCTGCTCCATATTCTCAGACCTCAGCGTGGAGAACTGCCGCGGTACGTTTTCCCCGGAAGGCGGGTAGATAGATATTTCTTGGACTTTGCGCCATCGGCTAGCTTTCTTGTGGACTGTTGTTCACAACAATATCCTCATCATATCTCAATGCGCTCTTTCGCCTTCAACACCCCTAACGAGCTCTGTCCAAGGTCACCGAAAATAAGGAGATGGTTGACGCGCGGTCCATATACGTCGGCGAGGTCGAATATGCCGCAACAGCCAAGGGTACGGAGAAGCTTTTTGCCTCATACGGAAACATTAAACGCATCCACACAATGACGAATAAGTGGACCTGCAATCCAAAGGGATCACCTACAATGAGTTTGAGGAGCTCTCGATGGTCACCTCTGCCTTCCTAAACAATGAACCGAATTTGTTGGGCCGCTTAAGCGAGGTCTCCTAAGAATTCGAGGTTCTCCTTGGGAGAATAAATGTTCAAAGTTACAACTCAAGGGGCCGGGGCAGAGGGCTTCGAGGGCAGAGGCGGCTACCGCGGCCGCGGTCACTACCGCCCGTATTAATTATCTAGATGTTTAAAGGGGTACTAGTAGCCCAATTCCTTAAGCATGTAGTGCCCCCGTGGCGTGGATGCAAGCAGCCTAGGAAAAATCGGGCGAGAAGCTCTCGATGTAGTGCAGCGTTTGACTGCAGGAGCTTTCCACAACAGGGAGCCATCAGCCGTGAAGAAAAAACACAGCTGCAGATGCAATTGGTAAAATTCTGTCTGTCTGAAAAGATGGATACTGGATACACCAAGATCAAGGCGTTTCTGGAGGGCAAAAGTTGCGAGCTCAAATGAGAACGAGGAACATCATATCAGCGCCTGGTTTTGCGGATACAAAAAATGAGTTTGACTATATTCAAAGACTTTTGGCTGAGATTTACTGTTAAATGACCCAAAAGATGGCGTAAAAAGCTGCAACACATTCTTGAGCTCCGGCCCACAACAGCTACCAAAAGCTTAATTGCCTAGTATCAAGTCGAAAAAAGTTGGATTATGGGTGTATTGCGCGATAAAACAGACCGCGCCGCATCAATGCTAGGATTTTGCGCGGTTTATTGTAGCTGCATGCACGAACCCCTGTCTGCAGCAGGCATCACGCAGCCTGCACATATGCACGTATTACCGTGCATAGTTACACCTTCGGCGCGGTACAAAACCCCAGGGTGCCCCCTTCACTTGTCAGCTGAGCTGGTCGATGCCCTCGTGGTATTGGCAAGCGTTAACGGTTGGTCGGGGCTAAGAGGAAACCATGTGGGAGTGGGGTTCTCATGTCTCATAAAAATGCCAATGGATCTACCCAGAAGAGAACTCGAACGCTCTGACGGTGGATCTTGACTGCGGCTCATTTTTTTGTTGCGGTATTGTCCCTCAGTGTCTTGCTCGCCTCGGCGGGCAGGGCG
>JAKUBN010000092.1:0-12891 GCA_030563245.1 Wickerhamiella azymoides | reverse complement strand
TATTTATTTCTCCCCCCCCCCCCCCCCCCCCCTCCAGCCCAAAATTAGCATAAATAGAGCATTGAATTAAATTGAAACTAGACTGAAACGCAGATACCCCTGCCCTACCCTGGCCCAGCGCCCTGGCCCAGGCTCCCCTGTGTATATTTGTACGCGTTTACGCGCTGTAGTCATCATGTCCACCGCGCCGCTCGAGCCGTCGCGCTACGTTGGTTTTGACGCCATCACGCGCCAGATCGAGAAGCGCAACCTGCGCCGCGGGTTCCAGCTCAATTTGATGGTGGTTGGCCAGAGCGGGCTCGGCAAAAGCACGCTGGTGAACTCGCTTTTCGCGGCGCGCGTTGCCAAGTCTGCGGGGCGCCAGACCGCCACCGAGCCGATCGCGCGTACCCCCGAGATCACGACTCGCACCGAAACGATCCAGGAAAACGCCGTGCGGCTCCAGCTGACCGTCATTGACACCCCCGGCTACGGCGACCAGGTCAACAACGACAAGTGCTGGGAACCGATCGTCAAATACATCAAGGACCAGCACAGCGTCTACCTTCGCAAGGAACTGACCGCCCAGCGCGAGCGCCACTTTGCAGATACCCGCGTGCACTGCGTTTTGTTCTTTATCCAGCCGACCGGCCACGGCCTCAAACAGATTGATGCCACCGTCCTGAAAAAGCTGTGCGAGGTGGCGAACGTGGTCCCCGTCATTGCAAAGTCGGACGCGCTGACGCTGGTCGAGCGCGACGCCTTCAAGCAGCGACTGCGCAGCGACTTTATCGAGCACGGCCTCAAGCTGTACCCCTCGGAATTTGAGGATGAGGACGAGCGCGAGTACACCGAGATGATCCAGTCGATGCTGCCGTTTGCCGTGGTGGGCGGCGACGAGGTCGAGACCGTGGACGGGCGCCCCGTGTCTGTGCGCCGCACGCGCTACGGCACGATCAACTGCGAGGACCCCGCGCACTGCGAGTTTGCCCATCTCAAGAGCTTTTTGATTTCGACGCACTTGCAGGACCTGATTGAGAGCACTGCCTACGTGCACTATGAGAGCTTTAGGTCGCGGCAGCTGATTGCCTTGAAGGAGACCAATAACCCAAAGAAGAAGTAGAGATGTATTAAATGCTGAAATGAAAAATGTGCTGCAGCATATGCCAGTATGTGCTGGGACATATTTTTGCAGGGAGCTGCGGAGGGCTGGAGCCGTGGTGGGCTGGGGAGGGTGGCGCCGTGGAGGGCTGCGGAGGGTGGAGCAAACGATAACCAGCCCAGATTCGACAAATTTGGAAAATGCAAATTCAACAAAATTCAAGCAAGGTTGCCGCGTGCATGCCAAGACCAAGTGCTCCCCAAGGCTCTCGGCTCCCCAGTCTCAGGCCCCAAGGCTCTCCGGCCCCAGTGTTCTCTTTGGCCCCCCAATAAAAAATAAACTACTCAGACATCGGTCAAACCTCGCCGCATGTGCATGCATGATGTTATGCATATTCCCAATCGAGCCCCATCCTGCCCCCATCGGTTCCCCACATTATGCACGCATTCGCAACGGTACTTTTCACCGATTCCTACCTTGAGGGCGCGCTCGCGCTTGGCCAGGCCCTCAACACACACGACCCCGAGGTCAAACGAGTTGTTCTAGTCACTGAATCGGTATCGCCCGCGAGCCGCACGGCGCTGGGTGCCCTCTTTCAGGTGCGACTTGTTGAGCCCCTTGAGGGCCCCCAAACCCCTCAACTGGAGCTGCTAGGCCGCCCAGAGCTTGCTGCCGCGTTCACCAAGCTCAGAGTATGGCAACTGGTCGAATTTAGCCGGGTTGTTTACCTCGACGCCGATACCCTCCCGATAGCCTCTTTGGAGCACTTGTTTGAGGTACTGCCGCTCGGCTACGACTTGGCCGCGGCCCCCGATGTGGGCTGGCCCGACTGCTTCAACTCTGGCGTGCTGGTTTTGGAGCCACGGCAAGCCACTTTTGAGGCACTCCAAAGGGCTGCCCAAACCGGCCGCAGCTTTGACGGCAGTGACCAGGGACTCTTGAATGAGTACTTTACAAACTGGTTTAGGCTAAGTTTTACCTACAACGTCACCAGCAACGCCTCGTACCAGTACCTGCCGGCCTATGAACGGTTCAAGGGGGACATTAAAGTTTTGCACTTTATCGGCGCCGACAAGCCGTGGATGAAGGAGAAAGAGGACGAGCAAGCGGTAGCGTGGTCCTCTAATGCCAAACCGTACGAACAATTGCCTGTTGTCGACGAAACAAAGCTCGTCAGGCCCGACCCGCGACGCTGGGACCCGACGCAGTTTGAGCCCCCTCTAGGGTCCCAGCCTGAGGCAGCCTCATTTGATGAGCACAGAGAGTCTGTGGAGCCAGTGGATGCGCCAGTTGGCGCTACCGCACGCACACCTTCGCCCGTCCACGCGTTCTCAATGGGACCAGCCCTATCGCGGTTTCCATGGGAAGGACGTGCAGTTGCGACCCGTAAATTTTTATAAATAGTCCCAGATACTTTGCAAAGGTTGAGGCAAGCCCTCCTCGGCACTTTCAGCGGTTCGCGTGGGAGAATTTTGCGGGGTGTCCAAGTTGAAGGCAGACAGCCCTAGACTGTCCACATCCAAGCAGTGGGTAGCCCTTAGGGCATCGGTAGGGTCCAGAATATCCAAGGAACTGACTCGTTCGCGGTTGGGGTCGCACGCACATGTAAACATGGCCAATTCGAGGGCCGCAACCACCAGGTCCAATATGACCAGCCTGGACCGTGATGAGGGCAAAACGCCAATAAAATTTGTGACAATGGTGCCGTGCAAGTACCCATCGCTTGTTGCACTCGGCAGCGGGCCCCACAAATGGCTCAATATAGCCACAAGTTGGGTCACAAACACAGCCACCAGCGGCCGGAACTTGGCCGGTTGGGGCCGTTGCATATCGAGATGGGCCAGGGTAGCCACCACAGCTCGCCACAAGGTCTCGTCCAAGGTGTACACCGCGAGCAAATGGCAAAACAGCGCCACGTCCAGGCAGTGCACGAGCCGTTCCCGGGCCAGCATGAGTAAAGAGGCTAAACTAACATATCGGCTATATCGTACCCGGGGCATTGCGCCAGCGCCTGTAAAAGTGGGGCGGCGTTGTGGGTGGCTTTCATTTTGCGGAAAAATTTCAGCGTTGACGGCTCGACCTGGCCCCTGTGTGCTTGCTTGAACGCAGCTGGGTCCACTTGTTGCCACCAGTCAAACGCGGCTGGCGAGGGTGTGCGCGTGGAATTGATGATCGAGGCATAGGTCAAGTTTTTGGGAGGGTGGAATGTGGGCCCACCGGCGGCGGGGCCGGCGGGCGCGGGAGGTGCAGGTGCAGATGCAGGTGCGTCTGCATGAACTGCATGTGACTGAGGCGCCGGTGGGTCCAGCGGTACTTCGGGGGTGTTCTGGGCGTCCTGCACCGTCCATTCGCGCTCGCTGAGGTCCAAGAGCGCCGTGTTTTGTGGATCAATCGCCAGGCCCTGGCGCACGGCGTCAAGCCACGTGCCAAGCCCCAGCTGGCGTTGCGCCTGGGCGGAGCGAAAAAGGAGTTTTAGGCGGAGTGCATCGGTCACATCGAGTTGTAGTGCGGCCTCGGCATCACCCCATGCCTCTTGAAACCTGTTGAGCTGCAGCCAGCACTGGGAGCGGTTGGCGAGCGCGGCGGCTAGGTGCGGGTCCTCGAGCAGGGCCTGGGTGTAGAGGTCTGCAGCTGCCTGGTAGTTTTTCTGTGCGTACTGAGCGTTTCCCTGTGTTTTGTAGTCCATGTGGGTGTGTGCAAAGGGGGATGTGTTTGGGGGCCTCCAAAGCTCTAAAGATTAGACACAATCATCAAAGGCCAGGGGCTCGCGCGGGTTAGGGTTCGCCGCGCCGCTGGGCTTCAAAGGTGCCGACGCGCTTACTCATTTTCCAAGAACCAGAGTCCCTCGACGCGCAGACCCCCAAAAAATGAGTGGCCACCAGCAGGATCAACGGCTCTCGTTTCTTAATGATCAGTACGGGTACTATCCAGGCTCCGGGCAGAGTAGCAACGGCCAGGGCGCGCAGTATTCGGGGCAGCAGCAGCAGCAGAACTCGTACTCGCAATACGCGCAGCAGCCGGCGGCGCAGCAGTACCAGCAGCCTGCGGCGGCCCAGTATCAGCAGCCTGCGGCGCAGGGCGCGCAGTACGGCTACGGGTACTCGGCCCAGGCCCAGCAACCGGCGGCCCAGCAGTATCAGTACCAGCAGCGCGTAGCGGGCATGCACGGCGCGCAGGGGCACCACACGCACTCGCCGCACGCGCAACACGCGCAGCACGCTCCGCACGCGCAGCAACACGCCTCGCCTCAGGCCCAGCACGCGCACCCCGGGGGGCACCCTGGCGGGCACCCCCAGCACCGCCAGGCGCCGTACGGAGCCATGCCCCCGCTGCCGCCCGTTCTCCAGCAGGAGGAGCGCGTTGTTGCCGCGCTGCAAAACATGTTCCCCGAGTTCCCCCAGACGACGCTGCGGACGGCGGCGCGCGCGCGCCAGAGCTTTGAGCAGGCGGCGCAGTGGCTGGCCGAGATGAAGCGCCAGGGGATGGTCCAGGGCGGCGCCGTCAAGCCGCCGCAGCAGCAGCCGATGCGGCCCACAATGTCGATCCGCGACAAGTTCCGCCAGGCGCCGCCGCAGTACGCGCAGCAGCAGGCGTACGCGCAGCAGCAGCAGGCGCAGTACGCGCAACAGCAGTACGCGCAGCAGCGGTACGCCGCCCAGCAGCACGCGTACCAGCAGCCCAAGAAAAAGCTCGTCAAGAAATACGATGAGGACGAGTTCAGCGCGAGCGACGACTCGGATTCCGAGGTCGAGTTCGACGCCGCCGGCCAGCGCCAGTTTGAGGAGCGCGTGCTCTACTTTTTGAACTCGGCGCCGCGCAGTGCCATCATCGATGTATCGGGCTGCACCGAGGAGATGGTCGATGTTTTGCTCAAGAAGCGGCCCTTCCAGAGCCTGACCCAGGCGTCCAAGGTCGACATCCCGTCGAACGTGCAGCAGCAGACGGTGCGCCGCCGCGGCGCGCTCAAAAAGTCGGCCGGCTCCAAGATCGTCGACGCGAGCCTCAGCACCCTCCGCGGCTACGAGGCGGTGGACAGCCTCATCCAGGAGTGCGCCGGGCTCGGCAAGAACGTCAAGGACGGCATCGCGCAGTGGGGCATCGACGTCACGGGCGCCAACGACGAGCTCGACTTTACCGAGGTCGCCACCGCCAACGCGGGCAGCACTTTTTTTACCGACAAGCCCGCGCTGCTCAGCGACAATTTTGAGCTCAAGAACTACCAGCAGGTCGGCATCAACTGGCTCAGCCTGCTCTACAACAAGCGCCTCAGCTGCATCCTGGCCGACGAGATGGGGCTCGGCAAGACGTGCCAGGTCATTTCTTTCTTGGCTCATCTGAGGGAGAAAGGCGAGCGCGGCCCGCACCTGGTTGTGTGCCCCAGCAGCACGCTCGAGAACTGGCTGCGCGAGCTCAACCGGTTCTGCCCCAGCCTGGTGGTTGAGCCGTACTACGGCAACCAGAGCGAGCGCAACGAGATGCGCGACAACATTATCGACAATGGCGTGCACTTTGACGTGATGGTCACGACGTACAACCTGGCCACGGGCGGCAAGCAGGACCTCGGGTTCCTAAAGTCGCTGAAATTTAATGTGTGCGTGTACGACGAAGGCCACCTGCTGAAGAACTCGCAGAGCGAGCGCTACAACAAGCTGATGAAGCTCAAGGCCAACTTCCGCGTGCTCTTAACCGGCACGCCGCTGCAAAACAACCTGCGCGAGCTCGTGTCGCTCCTCAGCTTCATCCTCCCGAACCTTTTCGAGCAAAACAAGGACGACCTGCTCGAGGTGTTCAAGTTCAAGGCCAAGACCCAGAGCCAGGAGTCCAACGAGCGGTCGCAGCTGCTGAGCGAGCAGCGCATCGTCAAGGCCAAGACGATGATGGCGCCGTTTGTGCTGCGCCGCCGCAAGGCGCAGGTGCTGCAGCACCTGCCGGCCAAGACGCACGAGGTGGTGTACTGCGAGATGCTGCCGACGCAGCGCGAGATGTACGAGCGCGAGTTTAGCCGCAACCGCGGCAGCATCCGCGTCGCCAACAACGAGGTCAAGGCCGACGCCGCCGTCGGCAAGTCCAAGACGCGCAAGGGCCGCCAGGCAACAATCGCCCTCGACAATGTGCTGATGAAGCTCAGGCAGATGGCGCTGCACCCGCTGCTGTTCCGCCACCTGTACACCGACGAAAAGCTCCAGCACATGGCGCGCGATATCATGGAGGAGGACAAGTTCCGCGACTCGAACCGCGCCTACGTCTACGAGGACATGCAGGTCATGAACGACTTTGAGCTGAACCGCCTCTGCCTCACGTACCCGGCCAGCATTGGCCAGTACGCGCTCGACAACAGCGAGTACATGCAGAGTGGCAAGGTGCAGCGGCTCACCGAGATGATTGTGCCGATGAAGGCGGCTGGCGACCGCATCCTCATCTTTTCGCAGTTCACAAAGATGCTCGACGTGATGGAAAAGATCCTCGACTGCCTCGACTTCAAGTACCTGAGGCTCGATGGCCAGACCCCTGTCGAGGTCCGCCAGGACATGATCGACAAGTACTACGAGGACGAGTCGATCACGGTCTTCTTGCTGAGCACCAAAGCCGGCGGTTTCGGTATCAACTTGGCGTGCGCAAACGTCGTGATCATCTTTGACCTCAGCTTCAACCCGCACGACGATAAGCAGGCCGAGGACCGCGCGCACCGCGTTGGCCAAAAGCGGTCGGTCAAGGTGATCCGCATGATCACCAAGGGCACCATCGAGGAAAATATCATGGAGCTGGCAAACACCAAGCTCGCGCTCGACCGCCACGTCTCGGAGGAGAATGAAAACGATGTCGACGGCGAGAGCGAAGCGTTTGTGGCCGACATGGTCCTGGGCAAGGAGGGCGAGGCCGAGGCCGATGGGGCGAGCGCCTCTGCCCTTGGCGCTCCTGGCGCTGACCTTGGCGCCGCCGCCGCTCCCCCCGCCCCTGCCGCGTACTCTGGGCCCTCGCACGGGATCTTCCAGCCGCCGGCGCCGGCGGTGCCGGCGGTGCCCGCGGTGCAGGCCCTGGCGCCCGCCATGGCGTACATGCCTGCGCGCGGCACGCCGCCGCCGCGCCCCGTGCGCCGCGTGGGCCGCCCCCCGACGCGCCGCCAAGCCGCGTTCGACAGCGACCTCAGCGACGACGACGGCAACATCTCGGACGACTTTAGCGACATCGACGCCGAGCCCGTCACCCAGCCCATCCGCCGCAGCACGCGCCGCGCAGCGGCCATCGCCCAGCAAAATATCGACTACGAGTCCGAGGACGAGAAGCCGCAAAAGTTTATGGTGACGCTAAAATACAAGCCCAAGGCCGAGCCAAAGGAGGAGCTCAAGCAGGAGGCCGAGGCCGAGGCCGAGGCCGAGGCCCCGTTTGAGTTTGGGCTCGAGCAGCCGCTCCCCGAGCCGCTCGCGCAGCCCCAGCAGCCTGAGCAACCCGGGGCTCTCGAGCAGCCCCTCCAAGGAATGCCCCTTGAGCAGCCTTCGTACTACCAGGAGCTGTATGCTGAGCCCGAGGCGGCCGCGCCGCTGGCGGATATTTCTGAGCCCATTGAGGAACCGCTTGATTCGTTTGGGTTTGAGAGTTAATTTTTATAGACACGTTTTCGATGAGAGCCCAGCGCGGGGGTGGGGCCTTGCGAGCTGGGATGCCCTTGCAAATGTGCTGCAGCATATGCTGGGTCACAAATGCTGCACAGCGGCCTTGAGCTGCCATGGCACCTCGCTGAGCGCCCAGGTCACACAGCCATGCCTACCGAGCATCTAGATTAAATTCTCGTTATTTTGAGTACCCTAGAGCCCACAGTCCCCCTGGCACCCCACAGTCCCCTGGCACCCCACTCACATACAATTTTACAGTCACTATAAACACTCCTCTCCCTAGCTAGAACGGGGCCTGCGCTCGCCCACACTGTCCTCATGCACAACATCGCTCGAGTGAGCGGCTCTGACACCGCCAACAGGCACAGGAGCACTGCTGAAATTCTCCAAATGAGTTGTGCGCTGCTTGGTGTCGAAAAAGGTGATGGGGCGCTGCTGGGCCTCCCACTGCTTCTCCAAAACCTGGAAAACCTCTTCTTGGTTCTCCTTGGCCTTGCTGGCAGGCGTCAACCGCTTGGAAATGGCGCCGTCCGAGTAGAAGCGGTCGTAGGTCACGAGGCCAATGCAGCCCGAAACAACCGCGACCCACTTGAGGTACGGGGTCAACGGCTCGGCAGGGCCGTGTGCGGTGCTTGCCATGCGTACGAGACGCGGCTGTGTGCGAATACTGCGTCCAATGCTAAACATGTGTTCTGGTTGGCTAAGCAGTCGAGCTCTCTCTTGAGGCGACCGAAAGTGGTGGGAGACGTGGGAGACCGGTGAATAATTTCGAGAGTCGTTAATCTCATTCCTCCCTTACCCAAAAATGCTCTATTGTTGCGGATCAAACGGCCAGGGGCAACTAGGGCTCGGGCACACCGAGGATCTCGACCAATTCGTGCCGTGTCTTGCGCTTGACTCGGCTCCAAAATTATCGGCTGGCGGCAACCACACCCTGCTTTTGAACGACGGACAAGCATTTTTGAGTGGTAAAGTCGGCCAATTTGACTCGCAGAAATTTATCCAGCTCGAGGGGCCTCCTCAGGGCTCTGATCAGGTGGCTGCGTCCTCACCCCAAGTCTGGACGCATTGCGCCTCGGGATGGGACTTTTATTTATTGGCTACAGCTACTCAAGTCTATTTCTTTGGAAATCACCAACTTTTGAACGCCCATGAGCTCAAACTCATCGCCACTTTTGCGTCGCCTATCCGCGACATCCAATGCGGCATGGCTCACGCCATTGTTGTGCTTGACAACGGTTGTCTTTACGGGTTTGGGCTTGGCCGCCAGGGTCAGCTCAGCCATGTCCAATCCTGTGCCACGTTTGAGCTCCTGAGCCATCGCGGCGACCAGGTAGCCTGCGGCCGCGACTTTAGCGTTGTGCTGCACCGCGGCAGGGCTCTAGGACTCGGAAAACGCGTGCGCAACCTTGATGTGCCGGCTACAAGAGTTTTTGCCGGCTGGACGTTCTGGGGTATCGAGAACAACGGTGAAATCAAATGGTCGGGCAACAATGCGTTTGGCCAGCTTGAGGCACCACCTACCAACTTTGTGGCCGTGGGTAGCGAGCACGGACTCGCTTTTGTCAACAATAAGATAACTACATGGGGCTGGGGTGAGCACGGTAACTGCCCTGCTCCTATGGAGGTACCCAAAGGGTCCCCTTCATCCTCGCTTGCACTTGCCCCCGTTCTGTATGGGGGATGCGCTACATCCTGGTTCTGGTCATCATAGACTTGCTGCACGTGCTGCACGTGCTTGTGCAGGCCGGATTGTGCCTATCTGTGCGCTCGCCTATTCTGCATGCGGCGCACTTGCGCCCCACCCGTCCCGCAGGGCTTGCATGTCTTTGATTCTGGACTGGGTGAATCAGGCCAGAATCCGGGGTAGCCTAGCCCCTTGTTTTAAGGTCAATTATACTGACAAACTTTAATTTTTGCACCGACATCAAAATCCGCTATGGCTGGCCCGTTTTTGACGGAGGGTCGGCAAGAGATCCAGTGGCAAAGAGCCGAGATCAAGCGCCAGTTCTTTTCCCTAATGAGCTCAGCAAAGCTCCACGATGAAATGCGTTGCATTTTCGCATTTCTCGGATCTAGGATTTTGGCGTTTCTGGGGTGCATGCATGTGCAGCCCGTGCTGGGGCTTTTTGACCCACGGGATGGGTAGTGTAGCTTTCGTCCAAGTTTTATACCTTTGAGCTCATGCCCCTGCCTGCAGTGACCATGCTCATCCATGCAGCGGTCTCCGCCCCTGAACGGCCGTAAATCAGTGCATGAACCTGATGCTATGCGATGCACGCCTGCTCCCACCTGCGCCCTGACGTCACTGATGCACAGCCTTTCCAAAGTAGATATAAACCGATGAATTGTGCTTTGATCCATATGCCTACCAACACTATTTTCAACTTTGTACCCCAGCAAGAGGTCTGGATCGTCGAGCGCTTTGGTAAATTCCACAAGCAGCTCGAGCCGGGCCTCAACGTCTGTACTCCCATCATCGACCGCATCCGCTACAAGCAAAGCCTCAAAGAGACTGCGTACAATGTCCCGCACCAGACTGCAATCACAGCCGACAATGTGTCAATCGAGTTGGATGGCGTTCTTTTCACCCGCGTGATTGATCCGTACAAGGCCTCGTACAATGTCAACGAAGTTGGTCGTGCCGTCGAGCAGCTTGCCCAGACTGCGATGCGCTCCGAGATCGGCTTCCTTACTCTTGACAATGTTTTGCGCGAGCGTCAGGCTTTGAATCAACACATTACCCAGGCGATCAACGAGGCGGCCCTGGATTGGGGTATCACCTGTTTCCGCTATGAGATCAAGGATATCCGTCCCCCAAAGAATGTGCTGATGGCTATGGAGAAGCAATTGAATGCCGAGCGTACCAAGCGTGCCGAGATCCTCGACTCTGAGGGTCGTCGTGAGTCGGCCATCAACAAGGCCCAGGGTGAGAAGCAGAGCTCAGTACTCAAAGCCGAGGCTCAGGCGACCAATCTCCGAATGGTTGCTCAGGGTAACAAGGACTCGATGCAGCTCGATACCGAGGCACGCCAGCGCCAAATCATTATGCTTGCCGAGGGTCAAGCCCAGCAGACTCGTCTCGAGGCCGAGGCCAAGCGTGACCAGATTGTGGCGCTGGCCGAGGCCCACAAGGCCCAGATCATTCTGGACGCGCAGGCTCAAGCCAGCCGTATTCAGGAGCTGAGTGCCGCCATTGCTGCTAGCCCTGCCGGCCGCGACGCCATCAACTTGATGGTCGCCGACAAGTACATTGACGCGTTCAAGGAGATGGCCCGCTCGTCAAATACAATGGTTGTGCCTGGTGATATGAGCAACATGAGCGGCATGGTTGCCAGCGGTTTGGGCATGTTCAACGCCTTGAGCGACGGCACCAAGTCCCATACCCAGCCCGTCAAGGCCGTGATCAACGGCCACTAGTCTTTCTTTATTTATGATTTTGTTTTAGTAGAAGCTTTGAAATAGGCAGTTTTGAATATGCAGCATAACCTTATCTTATCAATCTAATCTTTTTCGGCCACGCTCTTAAACGGTCGCCTCCCACCGGCTTACCATGTTTGGGATTTTAGCAGGAGGCCGGCCCTGTGGAAACTTTGAGCAGATTGACCCTGTGCGGTGGGGACACGTCTTAAAAAATGCATCCAAGACTCATTTCATGGCTGTTTTTATACTGCCTGGCGCTACCATACCCCCCAATACTGCGGGAAGCGTGTATGTGCAACTGCCTGGCCAGGAGTTCAAATTGATGGGATTCCTGAGTGAGGAAAAGCAAAGCGCCATTTTCAAATTTAATCCCGAGCAGGTCGCAACAAGCGTAGCTAATGACGTGGACGAAATGATGGACGAGTCGGCCGCAGCGGCCGAGTTTGACGTCTTTATTGGTATCTCGCTCGAGCCCCTAGAACAAGCACAAGCCAATTTGGCCCAACTACGGCAGGCCCAGGCAACTGCCCCGCGGGCCCTGGCTGCCCCACAGGGTGCTCAGGCTACTGTCGCAGCCCCAACTGATGCTGGAGACATTGCTGCCCTCGGCAACAAGATTGTCGAAAATGCCTACAACTACATGTCTGGGTTCACAGACACAGATGGGAAGGTGCCAATTAAGGCATTTAATACATGGTGGGATAAGTTCACTAGTCGCCTAAAGACAGACCCCAAATTTCTCTTCAAGTCCTAGAATCCTCTAGCTAGTATTATTAAAATGCGATACTCACTACTGTTTGCACTTGTTGCAGCGTTTGAGGCCACAAACGAGTGGCAAGCCGTCAGCGAAGACGAGCCAATCCCTGCTGGGCTTGACGTTCAGCTCAATATGGAGACCGGCGAACGCCTGGTGCGGTTGCCCCAGGACCTCGAGCCTGAGCACACGAAAGCACCGGGAGCGAGCCTTGTGCCGATTACTACCGATATTCTCGACAAACTGGATGTTTTTGAGGACCTTGCACACGACATTGACCGTGGCCAAGAGATCATCAAGAATCATTTCGCATCGCTCGACTCTGTGGCCACTTCCTCGAGCGTTTACGCCGACAAGGCCGGTAAAATCCTTCAAATTGCTCTTCGGCACAATCCTAGTGCCGTCAAGGCCCTGCTAAACCAGGATCCGGGGTACCCTTGGCGCCTCGTAGGTGACCTCGAGAACTTGAGCTGGCGCCAGCTCGGTATCTACAGCAGCATTATTTCGACTGATTTGGGTCTTCAGTCATGCGCTCTTTACACGCAGCGCCTCGTGGACCGCTTCGCCGAGGCTCAATGGGAAAGCCCTAAATTGCGCAAACGGTTTGAGGCCATGGCCGAAGATTTGTTGCACATGGGTGCCCTTGAAGGGTGGAGCACAACCCTGCAGGCGCAAACCCTCGAAGCAAGAGATGCTGACCGCCAAGAAGCAGTGCTTAGGGCCTTGACGGCTGTACACACTCTACACCCCGAGGACGTTTCACAAGAATTCTTAGCGTGGCTGAGCAAGGCTGCATACGAAAAAAGTGCGCTTGGCGAGTACGCCAAGGAAGTGCGGCACGAGGTTTTCGGCAACTCCAAAGCGAGACGCCTCAAGGAGGACTTATAATTAGAGTACCTGTAGGTAGGCGAAAACAGCGCTTGAGGACAGTGTGCTTGACATTCAGATAAAGTTTAAACAAACATGTTATGAACATAGGTCTAGAGCTAGTGCTGGCATTGCGGAATAGTTCATGTTGAGGC
>JAKUBN010000091.1:0-13257 GCA_030563245.1 Wickerhamiella azymoides | reverse complement strand
AACCGAGCTCCAGGTTTGGCTCTAGGACCGGGGCGCGTGGGACGATTGCGCTAAAACCCGATGGAGCCCGGGTTTTGCTCCATGGGTGCCAAGCGTGCCACCCGTGGAAGGGTAACACTATCAGGGCTGGACTTTGTCCCTGATGCTGAGGCTCCAAAAGGGCAACCTCAGACTTGCGGTAGCCGAGGACGATTGGTGGCCGTGGCCTCTGAGCCATGATCGCGCCAAAATTGCACAGCGCGCCAAGCGCCGTGCATGGCAAGCAACCACAAATTGGCAGAGAGGCTTTGGCAGGAGTTGTTTGAGAGCCCTGATCGCGCCAAATTTGCACAGCGCACGGAGCGCCGTGCATGGCAAGCAACCACAAAGTGGCAAACAAACGTGAGACCGATCGTCGCAATTGGCACTGGGGGCAGTCAAAAAAGGAGACCGCCAATCAATTGGGACCTGCGTGCGCGCCATGCTGGCCAGGCGCGCACCACCGCCCGTGGGCGGAAGCGTGGTCGACAAAAGACATACCCAGGCTCGCACATCACCTCAGGCTTGCACAGGCTCAACGCGAACGTCCAAACGCGAGGCTTGAGCAGACCAGTTTTTGAGGGAATTGAGGAGGTGATGTGAGGAGCGTAAGTTGTATGTCGCTGCGGATGTGATATATAGGGGCAGCCTGCATATCACATGCATGTGGCATGCATGCCACATAAGACAGATGTCTGAGAGAAAAGATGGGACGCCTCTCTGTCTTCTTATAGATCTATTTTCTTTCAATCAAGTACTACATCTGAGGTATTTTCTCCTGCACTAACGCTGTAGCTGAGGATAGTATGCTCAAAATTTAGGCATGCATATGCAGGCGCAGGCCCTCGAGAATCGCGCAGAAGAGTATACAGGGGTCAAGGAGAGCTAGAATGAAGGAGTGCACCCAAAGTTTGTGCCCAGCAGGTGCGCCCTATATGATCCCTCTCATGTATAAATATACCTCGCGCGCTCCCCTGCCGAGACCGCCCGAAACACCCAACGAGGCGGCAGAATAAAGAAAACAGGTCATTAGCATAGTTCCAGAGCAGGTTTCGACAATAGCAGTGTAGAAATGGATGAGCTTCACAGCCCAGAGCCCGACACCCCACACCCAAGGTCCGTGGCCGACGAGCTCTGACCCATGACCCCATGGTCAGCGCTCGACACTTGACACGCGCACTGTGTATAAAACTCTCATTTTGGGAGGTTAAAATGCAGTACATTTGGGCTTGGCCCACCCTGTTGGCTCATGCATGCAGCTTAACGGGCACTCGATGTACCCAGAGTCGGACGAGCCGTAACTCGCGTCCAATGTTCCGATCTGAAATCAATTACAGCGCTCAATTCCGCCCATGCTTAATCGATGCGCGTGAACCTCTCCAGGTCCCGCCTGTTGCACCGCTGACCACGCGCGTATGCAGATCTCCACGTGATCTGGATGTTTTGAAAATTCGCTGACGCAGCGTCGCGTCCAGTCGTTCCCAGGTCTCTCCAACAAAAAAATGGCAGTGACGCGTAGCAATCGGGCAGACCGTTCCGATGCCGAGATTGAGCTTGACAATAGGGGCCACGTCACCAAACGCCGTGGCCAGACTTCCGCGTCCCAGCGCAGCCCCGCCAAGGCCAAAGGATCCAAGTCCACGCGCGTTCTTGACGACCTTGACGCTGCGCCGCAGCCGCAAAAGCTTTCGAAGAAGCTCGATGTGACCGTGTTCAACGGCGAGTACGAGTTTGGCGGTACCCCCGGCAATCTCGCGATGATGATTTTGTTCCCTGCGCTCATGTGGTATATGTGGGTTTGCTGCCGCTACAATGACTCGCAGCTCATGGGCCCTGCCGTGGGCGAGAGCTACGTCGATTTTGTCAAGCGTGTTGGCCGCCTGGCCTACGAGAGCGCTTACCCTACCAAGCAAGCCTGGGCCATTGAGGGCGGCTACTTTGTGGCCCAGTTGGCGCTGGCTGCTTGGTTGCCCGGCGGAATCTGGGTCGAGGGTGTCTATGTGCAGCACCTCGGCAAGCACCTCAGCTACTACTGCAACGCTTTCCAGTCGCTTTACTTCAATTTGGCCGTGGCCCTGGCTTGCCACTTCACCGGCGTTTTCAAGCTTTACACCATCCTTGAACGGTTTGGCGAGATCATGACCGTGTCGATCATCATTGGTTTTGTCTTCAGCTTCTACATTTACTTTGAGTCGCTCATCCAAAAGACCGCTATCCGCCTTTCTGGCTCGCCCGTCCACGACTTTTTCATGGGCGGTCCCCTCTACCCTCGCCTCGGTATCGTTGACTACAAGCTGTTTTTCGAGGTCCGCCTGCCCTGGTTCACCCTCATCTACCTCTCGCTCGCCCTCTGCCTCTACCAATGGGACACTTATGGATACGTTAGCGCCCAGGCCCTGCTTGGTTTGCTGGGTACTTGGTTGTACGGTAACGCGTGCGCCAAGGGCGAGCACCTGATTATCTCGAGTTGGGATATGTTTTACGAAAAGTTCGGCTTCATGCTCATCTTTTGGAACATCTCGGGCGTCCCCTTCACCTACTGCTACAACACTCTCTACATGTACACCCACGAGCCCAGCGAGTACCAGCTTGGCCCCGTCTACCTCAGCGTACTGTTTGTGGTGCTCATGTGCGCTCACATTGTGTTTGATCTCGGTAACGGCCAAAAGAATTCGTTCCGTTTGCGCTCGCAGGGAAAGCTCGTTATCCGCAAGGCGTTCCCCGTGTGGCCCTACACGGTGCTCGATAACCCCGAGTACATTGAGACCAAGGTCGGTAGCAAGTTGCTGGTGGGTGGTGTCTTCCGCTACGCCCGCAAGGCCCACTACACTGGCGACCTGATTCAAAACACCGTTTGGGCTTTGATTACCGGCTTCAACTCCCCGCTGCCGTACTTTTACCCGGTGTTCTTCTTCTGCATGATCCTCCACCGCACAAAGCGCGACTTTGACAAGTGCGCCGAGAAGTACGGCGAGGACTGGGAGGAGTACAAGCGCCGCTGCCCCTGGATCTACATCCCCTACGTTTTCTAAACTGCGTTTGCCAACACTGTAACATCAACAATAATTTTACAATAACTATACCCATACACACACTGATAAACACTGATCCTACAATAACTATGTGCAGCTTTGTACCAAAGCTGTGTCCACATACTGATAAATACATCACCGCTTGCGGCGGCTCTTGGTCTCTTTGCGATCCAAAAAGTCCCAGTTTTCGCCAAAGGCCTGCCGAGAAAACGCATCGCGTTGCCGTTTGGCCGCCTCCTTGCGCGCCTTTTTGCCAGACTGAGTGCCCAGCCGCGTAAAATTGGCCTCCTCGTATTCCTGGATCTCGCGGTCCTTGCGGCGGTCCTGCTCGGTCGACTGGCCTCCACGACCACTGTCCATGATGGCAGCACCAATGCTGGGCTCGGCAATCGGCGCACTGCCCTGATCGCGCAGGTACTCCTCCATGGCGAAATCGCGGCGACGGTGCGTACGGCGCTCCTTTTGAACAAGCGCAGTCTTTGCAATCTTGGGAGCAGTATATTTTGAGCTCTGCTCGTCATCATCATCGCTATCCTGGGCCTTGAGTTGGGAAACATTGGGCCGGTACGCCGTCAAGTCCTCCTCGTCCGAGTCAGACTCTGAATCCGAGGCTTGTTGCTTGGCCTCGCTGTCCTTTTGACGTTTGTAGGCACGAACAGCCTTGTCTATTTGGTAGCTGACCTTTTGCTCGAGACCCTTAATTCCCTTTTCAAGGGTTACCCGCTGCTCAATCGTGCCCTTGACAGCCCGAGCCTTGACCGGCTCGTTCTGGGAGAGTTTGGCACCAATAACTAGAGCCAAATTGTTGATGTAGCTCAGCAGAGACTCGTTCTTGAGACCAAGCAGGCTGATTCCGTTCTCAGTAGCCTTGACCTCGTCAATTTTCGCTTGCACCGATGGCAGCGAGTTCATGTCAGCTTGGAGGGTGTCAAGAGGCATTGAGAGCGTACATCTATATAAATTAAGCTAAGCATGCTTGCCCAATTTGCGAATTTTCACCAATGTTTCATACACTTTGCTAGAAAATTTTTTTTCTCTTCTCTTTTGGGCCCTGGCTCCCCGGATCTGAAAATATATCTCAAAAAAATTACCTAATTTTTTCATGCCTCAGAACGAATACATTGAGCAGCACATCAAGCAGTATGGTCGTCGTCTAGACCACGCTGAGAAGAAACGCAAGCGTGAAGCGCGTCAAGCTCACCGTACTGCCCGCGATGCCCAGAACCTGACCGGCTGGAGGGCCAAGATGTTTGCCAAGAAGCGGTATGCCGAGAAGAGCGAGATGAAGAAAAAGATCAAGCAGCACGAGCAATCAAAGGTCAAGGGCACTGGCGAGCCTGCCAACGAGGGCGAGGCTCTTCCTGCCTACTTGCTGGACCGTCAACAGACCAACACTGCCAAGGCTCTTTCTTCTTCAATTAAGCAAAAGCGTCTCGAAAAGGCCGACAAGTTTAGCGTGCCGCTGCCCAAGGTTAGAGGTATCGCCGAGGATGAGATGTTTAAGGCTATCAAGACAGGTAAACGCAAGAACAAGAGCTGGAAACGTATGATCACAAAACACACCTTTGTTGGTGAAGGCTTTACGCGTCGCCCCGTCAAGTTGGAGCGGGTGATTCGTCCCAGCGCTTTGCGTCAAAAGAAGGCCAATGTCACTCACCCTGAGCTTGGTGTCACGGTTAGCTTGCCGATCCTGAGCGTTAAAAAGAACCCTCAGAACCCCATGTACACCCAGCTCGGTGTCTTGACCAAGGGTACTATCATTGAGGTCAATGTCTCTGAGCTTGGTCTCGTGACTGCTGGCGGTAAAGTAGTCTGGGGTAAGTACGCCCAAATCACCAACGAGCCGGACCGGGACGGTACAGTGAACGCCGTTTTGCTCGCATAAATCTATCTATTAATTTTTTTATTGTGTTTGACTTGATTCTAGGCACTCGGCACCCGGCCCAGTCCCCGACCTTTATGCGTATTGGCGAAAGCGCCCGGCCATATTTGTAAGTTCCGATCGCCTGGACTAGGAAAAGTTTTCCCGACGCAGGGGAGTTTTGCCGCTAAATGTAGGACCGATTCTCCAGTTTAACTCTTTATTATGCATTACATTTTTCGGCACAACCGATTGATCATCGTTTGTGCATGCTCCGATGCTTATGCACTGGCTGCATCAACTCCCAACTGGTGCATTGGATTTGAAATAGTACTTTCTTGCACGCACCCCATCATGGTGAGCTCTTACTATGATTCGATTGGGCTTTTGGCGATCTGTGACGCCATAGAAACGGTCGAGGGGATTCAGTTCAAGCCGAGCCACGCCCCTGCCTCCGGCCCCTGTCTCGAGAGCCCGAGGCTGCAGATCCAGCTGCCCGCCCCATACCCGGCTATGGTCGGAGGAACCTCGAGCATGGCTCAACATCACTTTTTACACCACATTCCGCCCCATGCCTCGGTCTCCAGCAGCGACAGCCTAGCCTACAGCCAGTCCCAGCAGGCGGCATTTGCACAGTTCAAGGCCCAAACCGGCGGCTCAATGGCGTTCCAAAAATCAGTGCCCCCGGCGCCGCGGCCCGGCCAGGTCCAGGTGCCAAGCCACGCACCCGTGCCGCCCGTGCAAAACACCTACAACTACCCGATTCAGGCCACTCAAACAGCGGTGCCGACGGTGAGTGCCACCACAGCTGCACCGCAGCCTCTAAGGCCCCCTCCTGCCCAGCACAACAATTGGAGCCAGCACAGTACTACCAAGGATGGCAGCAAAAGCGAAGAGTGCCACGTCTGCGGCCGCATCTTCAAGGGCCCCAAGGCGTCCACCCACAAGCAGCAGCACATTAGACGGCTGCACCCCAGCGACTACACGCCAAAGAGAGGCGGCAAGCGTCGTGTTACATAGTATTTATACAGTAGAGGAACACTGCATTCCATTTGACTATTTTTTCACCCATATTTACATCTAGCTGCACGACTCGGAACCCCGCAGCTTGCGGATCGGCCGTTGGCCACACAGATCCTTTGGGAGCCGTCAATTCTGTCAGCCGTTCGTTCCCCCGAACACCCCACTTAAGCCCCGCTGCTCCTTTTGCCCCCCGCGTTCCGGAGATCTTACATCATGCACACCTCGCGCACCGCAATTGCCGCTGCGGCTTTGTGGATCTATGGATCGGCTTTGCACCACGTTATCAACTTTGGTCCAACCATTTTCGGCGAATCGTACGGCGGGCACTATCAATTCCTAACCATTCTCGGCCTGACCATCTCGCTTGCCCAGGCCGCCGTGGCCCTTGTGGGCGAGCTCTCGGGGCTGTTTGTTTTGCAATGGCTTGGAAATAAGCTGCTCCAGTTGTCGGCTCCTCTTGAAGTACTAATTTCGCTGCTTTATTGGGGCATCCGATTCATCGACCCCAACCTCGTTATGGATCCCCGCGTGGCCCCCATTGAGTCGTCATTAGACCGCAAGCTGCACTTGTGGCCCGCCGTGCTCCAGAGTTTGGCCGCAATCCTCATCCCTGTGGCAGACTGGCGCGCCGGCGTCGCGGCCCCTGCTGTCGCATTTGGTGGGCTTGCCGCGGGCTACTGGTGGTGGGTGCACCAAACCTTTGATAACAACGGGTTCTGGCCCTACCCTCTGCTCGGAGTCCTCAGCGCCGAGCAGCGCGGCCTCCTGTTTGGCGGCGCGGGTTTGCTGGTTTTCCTGAGCTTCAAGGGACTCCAACAGGTACAAAAAGGTTTCCGCAGGGGCCAGTAGCTTTAGTCCTCGCAGCTTTCGTACTTTATCAACGTTTTATGAACCCGCATACTGCTAAGTTTTCTCCCCTCAGTGCACCCCCCCCTCAGAGTCCGAACAATTCTGCATTTTCGACAGACACAGCCGCTCTTGCAAGGCTGGATTAGCATATTTCAGTTTTTATTCGTATATTTCATGTTTTTATAGGCCCCTATTAACGCCCAACCCCCCTTCAATAAATACTACACCCAGCCGCGGATGGTGCGCTGCACCACATCGGCCCTGCCGCCAAGCATAGCGGTCGACACGACCTGGCGGTTGCGTACATAGACAATGCACGGCGCAGCAGCTGCTCCACCGCCAACAGGGTCCAATACACGACACTCCTTGGCGAGCTCCCCAGCGGGGTCGTGTAGGCTGATCATGTGAGGGGCAATTGACGGCACCTGGTCGCTCACAATCACTGTGACATTCTGCAGCTCGGGCATCTCCAAAATGTACTCGGGAACCGGCCGTGCAACATTCTCAAACACGAGGATCACGCGCTCCACGAGCGACGACAGAAAGGTCTCGAGGTCTGACTTGACGTACGAGCCATAAATATGCGCCTCAACCGGCACGGGCTTGGGAAGCAGGCGCCTAATGCCCGCCATGGCCGAAAATTTCGGCGGCATAAACGAAGGGGCTAGGGCGCCCTGGGAGTTGACGTGCACGGGCCCCATCTGTGTAGGCGGTGGTGTGCTCCTGTTTCGCTTGGAGGGCGAGTCAACGTCGTCAAACTCACTCGCAGTAGGCGTCGCGACCTCACAATCTAGATCGAGACCGCGTTTCATGGCAGCCACACACGACGCCACTGAAATTCTAAATAACTCGTGCTGACCAAGCACGTCCCCGCGTTTATCGAATTTTTTAAAAACTGCTAAAATTAGGTGGCGCCGTATGTGGCAAAGTTGCTGAGTCACTGAGTTTCCACGCTTTCTCGCCTTGCGCAATATGCATAGTGCATGCAGGAACAAGCAATGCTTTAAAGCCGCGTCGGTACACTGATAGCGATAAGCACGCATAGCGACCGTACCATACAACTCAATAGAGCCTAAATTTACAAAATAAATCAGTCCTTAGCCGCCCTGCTCATACAAGGGTCTGCAACCCCAGCTTGCTTGCCATTCGAGGCACGCCCAAAGCAACTCCCAGTTGCCGCATGCATATGCACGCAATGTAGTATATAAGGGCGAGGAACGCCCACTCTGTACTTACACAATATGGCTGAAGAAGGAAAGACAGAGGGCCGCGGCAAGCGCATCGGCAAGAGCTTTGGTAACGCTGCAGTCTTTGGCGCTGGTGCGTCGCTAGGCTCGACCATTATGAACGGTCTCTTTGGAGCATGCATGGGCTAATACACAATAACAACAAATCCTACCCACCTTACGGAGAATCTCTATTTAGAAAATGTCGTAATTAAATTCTGTACTATGTGTGGTGCTGTCGAAGGCCCTTGGCAAGCAGTCGACACTCCTCTGGCGTGCAGTCGCTGTGATAAGATTGTGCACTGGCCCTTGTGCCTTGGTTGTGTGCGGGGCAATCACATGCCAATATCTCGATATGTGCAGAACCGGCCATTAAATAGACCTTCACCCTACGGCAAGTCTTATTTTGTTACGAGGTTAGGTTAATGTTGGTGTTTACTCGGATTCTTTCTCGAAAGGCTAAATCCGCCGCTATCGATTAATGTGGGTCCATGCACATGCGCCGCATGCAAGAGGGGAACCACATGGCCCACTAGAGAAACCTATGGTAAGAAGTGTCTGTACTTGCAATGTGATTACCCGTGAGTACATGAGCAGTCAGCTCCCGCGCCGGTGACCTGCAGGTGCCAACCCTGGATGCCAACCCTAGGTGCCAACCCTAGGTGACAACCCTGGGTGACAACTTGAGTGTGGCGGATGTGGCGTGTTAGCCCCCACATTAGACCCCCACAACGTCAAGGCTTAAACCGCCACCTCCTCCCGCCCGGCTCGTAAAGTAAGCAACAACATGAACACTGAGTACGACTATGTGTTTAAGCTGCTGTTGATTGGCGATTCGGGTGTGGGAAAGAGTTGCCTGCTGATGCGCTTTGCCGACAACTCGTACAGCGACTCGTACATCTCGACTATCGGCGTTGACTTCAAGATCCGCACAATCGACCTCAACGGCAAGACCGTGAAGCTTCAGGTGTGGGACACTGCGGGCCAGGAGCGCTTCCGCACCATCACGAGCTCATACTACCGCGGCGCGCACGGTATCATTGTTGTTTACGACGTCACCGACCAGGAGTCGTTCAACAACGTCAAGCAGTGGTTCCAGGAGATTGACCGCTACGCGCGCGACGGTGTGTCCAAGTTGCTTGTGGGCAACAAGAACGACGTCGAGGACAGCAAAAAGGTTGTCAATTCGCAGGAGGCCAAGGAGCTGGCCGAGAGTCTCAACATTCCCTTTTTGGAGACTTCGGCAAAGGACAGCACCAATGTCGAGCAAGCGTTCTTTGCTATGGCTCGCCAGATCAAGGACTCGATGCGCCAGGGCAACGTCGAGGACGAGAAAACTCAGGTTAACCTCAAGGGTAGCAGCGTCAATGCTAACCAGGGCGGATGCTGCTAATAGCTAGATATTTTATTCGATAATGATTATGCAGTGACGGGTCGGTGGGCAGCGCCTCCGGCTGCGTGCGGGGCTCTGTGAGGAGGTGGCCCTGGGCTTTCTGGGCCTGAGGGTTGGCCCGAGCTCGCTAGCCGTTTGGAGCCTTCTCATAAACCCGCACACAACTCGAAATAAGGAGCGCTGTACTCAAGTAATGCGTCTATGTGTTTTTAAAATTAGTATCAGAGCCCACAACCTAGATAATCGTCAAAGTGCTGGCAGTGTAGCCCATGCCTGTAGAGGTAGAATAATATGACGGGGCATTGGTCGCGCTCGGAATGCCCTGCGAGATAGCCTCAACATTAGAAGAATGCATAATGCCTGTATTTGCAGGGGCAATTCCCACCTCCAAATTGTCGAGATCGTACACAACATAGGCGCCAGCAAGAAACGTATCGCCCAGAATGTACACAGACTCACCGCTCATGTCAACCCCATCACCCGCATGTACACTGTTTCCTGGATATATTCCAAGCTGCCAAATTGGCCACTGGTGCGCTGCATCGTGGTAACCCTTGTTGCCGCTAGCGTCAATAGCCTGTCGTATAAAGCTCTCAAACGGGGTTTTGATCTCCACTCCTGAGAAATCGAAATTTATAGAGCCCTGTGGCTTCATGGGGCTACCACCCTTGGGCAGGTTGTATCCTCCGTAGGTTGCATTAGCCGTCGCCTTGAACGATGCTGCAATCGCCGTAACCCAGGCATTGGGAAGAAACGTGTAGGTAGTGCCGCTATCCAACAAAACAGGAATATCTGCGCCGCTTATTATTTTCCCTGATTTTCCTGCACTATTGGTGGCGCTAATCCCATTCAATTTGACGCTCAGGCGCACGGGTTTGTCGAGTAGGACATAATTATACCTTGTGCGAATAATTGGGACTTTGGTCAAGGTACCGCTATACTTGGCATGATCAACACCACCAAATAGAATTGATCCTGTCCAACAGTCAATGGTGTTCAGCCACAGCGAGTACGAGGCGCTCGAGATTAGGCCTTGTTGTTTGAGGAGTTGCGGGAAGTTATTGTAGTTGCCACGTCTATCATTTCCCACTACTGTCGCGTCAACCTCAGCTGCTGGCAGCCCAATACCCAGGTAGTAACGGCCGTCTACATTGTCGTCCACATAACCGAATTTCGCCCCACGAATGGTAGCAGACCCAACCACGATATTATCAGTCACAAAGACTCCAGAAGCGCTGTTACCATTTCCATAAGTGACACTGAATGCCTCGCTGCTCTTTTGCATTGTTGTCGAACCACTAAATGCTGTCGAGGAAACCCACATATCGCTCGAGCCAGTATCCAGAATAAAGTTGATCTCTGATTGTTGTGATCCTAGTTTGAGCGCCGCAGTATACATTATTTGCTGGTTTCTCAACGTGAGCTGCAGTATACTACGTTTGGCCACAGCATCAGTTGTGGATTTTTGCAATTCCACATGTAGGGTTTGATTTGATGGTACAGCCAATGCCAACACCTGTGCCAGCAAAAATAGATTAAGCAGTTTCATGAACAATGCCAAATCGTGTCAGGTTTTAAGGCAGATATGTTATCTTATGCAATTACGCTGCATTAAGCCGCTTGAGCCTGCACAGGTGAGACCCGCCGACCACCCTGCCTGTGCCTAGCCGTCCAAGACATAAACAGAACAAACGTAACTCGCCGAAGAAGTGGAAATAGCTTGACTTTTAAAGGTTATATGACAGGTGGAGTGAATTCTACCCGATATATCACCATTCAATGCCGGCCAGCCCTGCCAGCACGGTCGAGTGACCTCGAGGCTCGAAATAAGGTTGCGCAACCATGCAGCTTATTGCCTGAAGCCCAGCCTCTTGAAACAGCTGGTGCCAAATATAGGATTCCCCAAAATTGAAAATTTCATGATTTATTCACAGAGCCCCAAAAAGCCACATAAGGGAAGCAAGCTCCAGTTGACCTAGCTGGCACAGTCAAACCGAGAAACGGCCCGAGGTGCGAGACACTGGCAATTTACAAGTCATTGTGGGTCATCTAGCCTTGAAGTTAATAATTTTGTATTAGACTCTCTACAGAGGCGGCATAATATAGAGAAAATACTTGCACGGAGCGAGAATTTGGGCGCGTAGGCTAACCATCAACACACTCTAAGATTTTTGCCTCCTGTGGAAACATCAATCGCATTCACACTATGACGGATAAGCGCATCTGCAATCCAAAGGGATTCGCCTACGTTTGACTTTGAGGAGCCCTCGATGGCCACCTCGGCCCTCCTGCTCAATGAAACAGATTTGTTGGGCTGCTTAATCAAGGTCTCCCAGGAATACAATGTCCTCCCTGAAAGAACAAATGTTCACAATTACAACTCAAGGGGCCGGGGCAGAGGGCTTCAGGGGCAGAGGCGGCTACTGCGGCCGCTGTCACTACCGCCCGTATTAATTAATTAGACGTTCAAAGGGGTACTAGTAGCCCGATTCCTCAAGCATGTAGTGCCCTCGTGTCGTGACTGCACGTAGCCAACACGAAAAATCGGGCGAGAAGATCTCGATCTAGTGCTGCGTATGGCTGCGGGAGCTTCCCACAACAGGGAGCAATCAGCAGTGAAGAAAAAACACAGCTGCAGACGCAAATCCTATAATTCTGTTTGCCTTAAAAGGTAGATACTGGCTACATAAGAGTCAAGGCGTTTCTGAAGGGCAAAAGTTGAGTACTCAAATGAGAACGAGAAACATCATATCAGCGCCTGGTTTTGCGAATCTAAAATATGATAAAGTGTAGTACCATTGTAAATCAACGAGTGGATGAATGGTCGCGAGGACTCTGGAGACAATTCAAGAGATACCAAGGCTCTGCCCCCGACGTGGTATCACGGCAGAGCACCCGGAGTCGAAGTCGTCCAATGGTTCCTCCAGTGACAACGGAGACTTTACCAATATCCCTCTCTCTCTCTGTCTAGCTTTGTGACGGCTCTGGACGAGCTTGACGTCAATCCTCGCATCGTTACTGTCCGCGTGATGTACGAGTTGTGGTAGGCGTCTCTCAGCATTGTCCATTTCAAGAGCAGTAGTGAAGAGGCCTACCACAACTGGTTCATCAGGTGGGAGTTGGTGTTTGACCAGCTACATTCCAACGGTGTTTTTCGCGACCAAGCAACCGGCATTGAGCTAGTGCCACCTGAGGCCTATCAAGCCGCGCTAATCTCTCGGATTGCTGGCACTGTCGACCCCTCCGATTTGGGCAGAGAAATCCATGACAAGCTCAAGTCGCTCAAGCCGTTCCGTCTGTCTGTTGTTCGAGCCAAGCTCGACCGTCAGTCCTCGCGCGAAGTCAAAGAGCGTGACAATTACCTCAAATTTCTAGCGCGGGTGAAAGACGACAAGGGCGGCGTGGTGCCGAACCCTTTTTGTGAGCGCAATGCAGTTCTGAAGTCCATTGCTCCCGCGTACAAGTTTGATCAGTGGCAACAAGCGCACGTGCAGTGGCTGTACAATGACGCGTTCGGTACGGCTATGTGGCACCAGTTTGAGCTCGAGTTCGCTCCCTTCACCACTTCGGGTAAAGTCTTGAACCCTGACAACCTCGAGAATTTCTTCTATCGAGTGCAAGGTGGTGGCTTTACTGGTACGAAGTCCACGTCGTCTGCCAAACGCTCCGAGGAAGGGCAAGACCCCGATCATGCAGCCAAACGCTCCAAGCGGCGGCATGGAAAGAGGCCTGGACCTCCCGAGAATGCTCAGCCTCGCTGTGACCACTGCAATCGCCGAGGCCACAACAAGGACGGCTGTTGGGATCTCAACCCGTCTCTGAAGCCACGTGAGCAGCCCAGAACCTCCAAGGGCG
>JAKUBN010000090.1:0-13748 GCA_030563245.1 Wickerhamiella azymoides | reverse complement strand
CGTCAAGGAATGGTTCCGAGGTGTTAGGCGATGCAGGCCAGAACTGGCTTGAGCGGCAGAGCCACTTTTCCAAGTCACAGCCGTGCACAGACTTCACAGTACTGTCGCCGAGCCGCTGTGGAGCCCCGTCACTGCCGCCCTTCACGCTTCTCCACAGATGACAACTCTCGTACCTTTTCTCAAAAAACTCGACCAGGACCCCGCGACGCTGTCCTCGCAGGACATTTGGGACGCCTTGACGATTATTCTACACTCGCCCGAGGTGCCTGACGTGCAGATTGCGGCGTTTCTCGTTGGCGCCAGGGTGATTTCCCGTGACCACGAGGTCTATTCACAAGGCGGTCAAAAAGCTTTAACCAGAGGCGCGCAAGATTGACACCGCGCAGCTGGGTGCACGGTTTGTGGACATTGTGGGCACAGGAGGCGACCAAAAAGACACGTTCAATGTGAGCACCACGGCTGCCATTGTGGGTGCGGGCATGGGTCTCAAAGTGCAAGCACGGCGGCCCTGCGAGCACCAGCAAGAGCGGTGCCTCTGATGTGCTTGGGGCGCTGGGTTTAGAGCTGTCAAAGGTCACCGACAAGACCGCGCACAAGGTCCTCAGCAGCTCTGAATTCTGCTATTTGAACGGTCCCGTGTTCAACCCTGTGCTTGCAAGAACCAAAGATATCCGCCGCCAAATGGGCATTCCGTGTATTTTCAACCTTGTTGGGCCGCTGCTCAACCCCGCGCCGCTCTACGCCCGCGTTTGCGGCGTCTACAACCCGGGTTTAGGGCGAGTGTAGGCCGAGTGTATCAAGCAGCTGAACGCCGAGGCAGGCTGCCCGGGCACAGCGCTAGTCGTTTGCGGGTCTGAGCGCCTCGACGAGATCTCCACCGAGGTCCCCACCAACTACTGGCGCCTCGCCGCCGACGGCACCATCACCGAGGGCATCATCGCCCCAGAGGATTTTGGTTTGGAGCGTCACCCCCTCGAGGAGGTCAAAGGCGGCTCGCCAGCAGACAATGCCAAGATTTTGGAGGATATTCTGGCAGGCAACCGCAGAAGAGGCGACCCCATACTTGATTTTGTGTTGCTAAACAGCTCCGCGCTCGCGGTCGTCGCAGGCCTCGCCGAGGACTGGAAGCACGGCGTGGATCTGGCCTACGAGGCCATCCAGAGCGGCAAGGCGCGAGCTGCCTTGGCGAAGCTGAAGCAGGAGATTGATAGACTATAGTATTTATTCATTGGTGAGGTTAGGTCAACATCGACGATGCTGGGTGCATATCCCGGTCCAGCACGCCGCGCAGAGTGGGTCGCTAGGGTAGGGGAAACTTTTGAGATCAACCTCGTGCCCAAACAACTCTGGGTGTCTATATCTAGCTCGTATCTACCTCCTGGGGTGCCCCCCCTCGAGTTGTCTGAGCTCGAGTCTCGAACGCGTTTTGTGGGCTCGTCGCGTGATTACGCCAATACTCAAGACTCTAGCGGTCCAAATCTGTGCTCAGATGGTTCTTTTGGGCGCCCTGTGTCAAGCGACCCTGATTTTGCAACGTCGTTCGATTTTGTCTCGACAGAGGATCTCAGGTCAGTTGGCGGCTCCATCAATCGCTTAAACTTTGATCTCTTGCCCGAATTTGTCTCAGAAAGAGTAGAGCGCATCAACCGAACTAGTACTCCATACCGAAAAGCGCTGCTCTGGGCTTGCTTCAAGGGCAATGCGCGACAATGGATCAAATTTAGGGTCCGCGACTACAAGAGCAGAACTTTTTTACAGTTGGCTGAAGACATCAAGGCACTAATCCCCACTAACGCGACTAAAGCTGGTCCAAAAGACGAGCGACGACCAAATTTGCCGCCCATCTTGCCGATCAAAACAGCCGCCAGAAACCCCAACATTGATTTCAAGTATTACGTGCAAAACCTCGCTGATGATATAGAGGGGAAGCGCAAGGATCGTCCGTGCGAGCGTCTGCTTGCAGGGTTTGATGGGGAAGCGCGCGAGTGGATCAATACATGCGTGCCCAATTACAAAAGCCTCGGTTTTAATGATCTGGTAATTGCCCTCAAGGCTATCCCTATGAAAGACAAGTCAGTTGCCGACGCCAAGGAAGCTGGGCTGGCCGCGGAGCGTCGAGCTCAACGGGCTAGGGCCCGTGAACTTGGCATGCCACTAGAAATCCAAGAGATTCCACCAATACTCACAGCGGTTAAGGATCCATCTGTTGATTTTTACCGATACTCAAAAGCCATAGCGCGCGTCATTTTAGCCGACAAGAACCGCAGCAACAAGCTGTCCCCTTATAAGCAGCTCTGGGCTAGCTTCAAGGGTGAAGCGCGTCTATGGGTTTTTGAGCAGATACCCAACTGCCTTGAGCTCGATTTTGAAGGGCTTGTCAACGCTATCGGGCGAGTTCCGAGCAAAGGGTCTCGCCGTAAAAGGATTAGGCGCTAGTGAGCTCTGCGCATCGACGAGGCAAGCCCAATAGCGCAGCTTTATTTATCTAGATGTTCCGTATATGCACTTGGGCGCCGAGGGCCACTGCAGAAGTAACTCGACAAACCGCTGCATGCCGAAATTGTCTGCATGTGATCGGCCGTCGGTAGGATCCTGTCCCAGGAAGCTCCATGCAGGCAATCTTACAAGCGTCAGAACCTCAAATTATCCTTAGCGGACAACAATGACTCTCATTAGAGGTGTGAGAGCCCGAGTCACCAAGGGTCGCTTGGCCGCCAACAAGACCAATCATACAGAGCAAAGTTTGTGGCGGCATCAGCAATCAGCTACATTTCGGGCTTGTTTAGCTCTAGATTGATTTCTTTCAGTGTTGACAAGCAGGGGCAGCGAGTTGCGGCAGCTGTTTTGCCAATACACTGCGAATCGTGGCAGTATCGGTGAGCCCAGAGCTGTCAGGCGCGATTTTGAGGAGATACAGAACAGAAATATAGCTCACGTTGTTTATACTCTAATGCAAAGTGCCCTGCCGCAAGCTGGGTGTGAACCCGTTCCTGCGATGCCTCCGGCAGGACTCTCGACAGCTTTTGTGGACTGATGTGCAGACCTGCACAGCGCTCTAAGCCTCAATTTATCAAAAGGGAACCATGGGAGTCGGCACTAAGGTCTGGCGCCCGTTGGCTCAATCAAGCGGGCGATCTCCAAGCTGCTGGGTCACTGAAGCTCAGCTGCTGCATGAGCGCCACTCCAGGCCATGAACCCATTCAGATCGCGCTTTTGGTGCCACACAACTTTACCACATCAGTATCACGCGCTCTGCGGTACACCCCGGACTCTGTTCCTCTCAGCCAATGCCGAGTCGCCCTGCCTCGGACTGCAGCGACTGCGCTGGTGTTCACCGGTGACCCCAACTGGCTTTAGCACAAGCCTCATGGAGCTAGCTGTGCGATTTGGAAATCACTACCAGCGCGCAGGGTCACCTGGACCGCTCTGGAGCGCAGAGCTTCAAGCAGCGCTGGAGTAGCACAGCCAGGTCTGTCTGGCCGGCCTTGGAATGATATGAAGGTTCAGGGTATGTAATGAGCTAGCGTTGTGCACTTCCGTGGCCTCTATATCGCACTGATCGCAAGCCGCAGCCTTTGACGCTCTATGGCGAGCGAGCTCCAGCGGCTCATTTGAGTGGGTCGAAATGCGTGAGGGTATAAAAGCAAAGCGTAGCTCTCAGCAAGCGTTGTGCGGTATTTTCTACATATCTATTTCGGTGCTGGACCTGAAACCTGTCTTTGAGCGACCCTCAGGCAGCTCAGCGACAACTGAGTGCCACAGAGGTTTTGTGCAACCGCGATGGCCAAACCGCTCCCAATAATTTGCCACTGGTTTTATTGAACCTATAACGAGCGCATGGCGCCAGCCTAGGGCGCTAGATCAGGTCAAGTACATTCGAGCGAGTCCCCCTCACAGGGCACGGGTGTGCAAAGGCAGGATTGCGGCAAGAGGGGTTGTATACAAGTCTCACATGCTCTGAACCAGCAACCGCATTTGATTTGCACCCAGCGTAAGCTCTGGGACCTGTAGGATACAGCAGACCCGCGGCCGAGCCAAACCAGCGCTGGGACCCAAAGACCACGGCAAGCCCATGACAAGCGGGGCCCCAGCGCCCAGCGCCATGGGACCCGGTGTGAGCCTTTTGAGGATCCTTGACGCCGGTAAAACTGCCACCCACAAGCTCCATCTTTGCCCGCAACGGCCGAGGTGCCAGATGTCGGCCGAAGAGGCAGCCTAGCTCGACCTGAGGCTTGGGCCAATTCAAACTCGTCAATATTTTGCCAGCTGCGAATGTCTCTTTGACCACTTGGAGCCTGAGACGTTTGAGCAGCATTGGCTCAGGTAGGCGAACCAAGGCTAACCCTATAAGAAAGGAGTGGGCCAGCCAGCAGACGACCCATCCAGCATCGAATTGAGCGCGTAGCTGGCGACATGAGCTATTGCAGCTGCTCAAGGGCTACTCTAATTGTCTACGGATAGGTCGCTAGTCTAGTATCAATGTTCTTGACAAATCGTTATCACACAACTGTATGATGGTTTGGCGTTGTTGAGCTTTTCAGGCCTCGGTGGCGCGTTAGCCCAGCCGTTTTGCCTGATTGTCTCGATTCTGTGCCTCTGAGGCTGCCTCAAGGCTCTTGGCGGTTGGTGGATGAGCGGTCAGCCCGCGAGACCGTTGCTCCCTCGCTCGCCCACTTTCCCCCATTGTGCTCAGCAACTATGCGATTTTGCTGTTTGCGCTGAACTTTTGCGGTGCACTCGCCCGTGCGGAGCCTGTCCCTGCCAAACCTTTTCCGGCCCCGGGCAGCTCACACTGTGCCTTGGCGAGCGTCCTTGGCGAGCGTCCATTGGCTCTCATCGCGCGCTAGCTCCATCGCTTGAGCTTGACTTTTTGAGTTGCGCCCTCGCGGCTTGCTCAAACTGCTCTACTGGCCGGCTCTGGCTTGCGGCCGCTGTGCACTGCGCCTGCTCTAAGGCTGTGTCAACCTCGCGAGCAGCTGCCGATATCGTCATTGGTGGCCGCACTGCTGCTTCTGGGCCGCTTGCTGTGCCGATTTCGTCCTTTGTGGCGCCGCGGCGCGTTGCTCAGGCATATACCAACTTGAGGCCGTTTCGCAGCTCACAGCCCCTCTGCACTGCTCGTGCTCGACGCGCGGACTACCCGCTCTTTCTAATTACCCGCAATTGTGAGATCTTGACCGCACGCCCTGCTCCACGCGCCAGGGCGTGCCTCGGCGACCGCTGTTTGTCTGCGCGCGTGCTAGCCCTCGCACTGGCGTTTGTGTGCTTTGATCGACTGGATTGGCCTACTTTACTCTGCTTTTACTCCCACTCTGGCTCTGGTTTGGGCAGCTCCGCCCGCGAGGTCGTTGCCTCTCCTGGCGCCGCCGCCGAGGGATCTTTAGCCCGAGCGGCAGCTATAGGCGGCAGGTTGTCTGCATCCGGCACTCTACACTGTGCTTTACTGCTTTTGCGTCTACTGTCTTGGCCTGCACCCGGCTTGCGTGCGCCGGTCTGCAACGCGAGCTCTCGGCAGCTCTGTGGCTACGCGTCTGCCGAGGCTCGCCGTTAGCTTTTGACGCCACAACCAAGGTGATGAGCAGGCCATGCGCAAGCTCTGCTCCCGGTCTGCCCCAAGGACCTTGAGATCTGGTTCTGCTCAATCGCTTATGCGTGGCGCCCGTCGAGGTCCGGCCTTGGTGTGAACTCCCTGCTCTGCACAGCCCAAACACCGCCGGATTGCCCTTGTCGCGGCCATCCGAGGCTCATTCTCCTGCTGCTTGGTCTGGCGCCGTTTCACGACAGTTCTGCTGGACGAGAGCTTGGTCTCGGTCCCACAGTCGCGCTCCCGACCTTGCCTATTTTGACCTTGGAGCTCGTGGGTGCCGCCATCCTTGCCTGGACCTCCAGCTCATTTGTGCGCACAACTGAGGCGTGCGCGCGCAAAGCCTGGCACAGCTGAGGCTAACTGCCCTGCACTGTTTGGAAGGCAGCACAAGCGGTCAAGCTTGGTAGTGGGCAAGCCAAGCCCGCAGCCTCGCTAGCCCGAGTGGTCACAGATTTAGATAAATACATAGATCAGGCGGGCCGCATCCGCTTCGCCCGCGGCCCACGCTCCAAATGCTCAAGGACAACGCGTGAGACCGCGTCTCCAAGGCGGATGTACACGTGGCCCCGGCGGACGCAGGTCCTTAAATTGCCACACTCGAGCATCTTGGCGATGAGCGCGTCCACGTACGGCGCGTCTTTGTGTCTCAGCGAGCCATGGCCGGTGAGCCCATCGATAATCATCTTTGATTTTTGGCCGCGCAGAGCGAGGCGCAGCTGCACGGCCGTGAGATAAACAGTGCGCGCGACACGGTCAAGAAACGCAAAAACGGTGCGGGCATCGGCAGTGGCGTCGTGGGCCACGACGTGGTGCGTCTGTTTTTTGACACAGACGTCGCACCTGGAGTCGGTGCACGCCGAGAGCGCCTCGCCAAAGTTTGCCAAAATTTGCTTGCGCCGGCAGGTCACAAGGTTCTCGCAGTACTGATGGACGCGGCCGAGACTGGCGATGGCTTTCTCGGGTGTGGCACCACTCGCCTTGGCTTTGGCAGCTTTGCGGTAGTCGGCCACGGCGTACAGCACGATACACACGGCAGGCGCGCCGTCGCGGCCTGCCCGGCCGCTCTCCTGGTAGAGACCCTCCATGGTATTGGGCAGGGAGAGGTGCACGACGAACCGCACGTCGCTCTTGTCCACGCCCATGCCAAACGCGATGGTGGCGACCATCACCCGGGTGTCTCCACGCTGCCATTTTTCCTGGCGGCCCGCGCGATCGGACGCGTCAGCGTGGTAGTAGTCGGCGCTGATGCCATTGGAATTGAGCCACGCGGCCGCACCCTCGCAGTCGGCCTTTGTGGTGCAAAAGACGATACCGCTGCCGGGGTTGGCGTCGCACACCTCCTTGAGCTGGGAGTACGGGGTTTTGGACTTTTTGCGCACCTCGTACGTCAAGTTGGGCCTGTTGAAGCTCATCCTGAACATCTTGGACCCGCGCACGCACTCGAGGATGTCGTCCAGCACATTCTGGTTGGCGGTGCCGGTGAGAGCCATGATGGGCACCCCGGGGTAGTTGTCCTTGAGCTTGAACAGCCTGCGGTAGTCTGGGCGAAACTCGCGACCCCACGCGTGCACGCAATGCGCCTCGTCGATAACAAGGCGGGCCAGTTTGGAAGTGGCGTGCAGCGACTTGAGCGCGTTCTGGAGGCGGTCGCTCTGGCCGAGCATCTCGGGCGACAAGTACACGAGCTTGAGCTGACCGGCGGCGAGCGCGGCGAATGCAGCATCGCGCTCAGGATTGCTAAGGCTGGAGCTGATCATGCAGGCGTCAATGCCGCGGCGCTTGAGGTGAAACACCTGGTCCTGCATGAGCGACAAGAGCGGCGAGATCACCACCGTAGTGCCACGGGTTGTCCCGCGGTTGCAGAGGGCGGGCAACTGGAAGCAAAGGCTCTTGCCGCCACCGGTGGGCATGAGCACCACGCAATCCTTGCCGCCGAGCGTCCAGTCGACGATAGCGCGCTGGTTGTGGCGAAACTCGCGCAGTTTGAATTGGTGCTGCAGGACGTGCTGGACCTCGGCCGACCAGGGGTAAGCGAGAGCAGGCGCAGGCTCGGGAGAGAGCTCGGCGGTGGCAGACTCAGGCTCAGACTCAAGCTCAGGCTCAGGCTCGGCCGGCTCAGAGGCAGACGTTGAGGCCGTGGAACCGAGATCGGGGACGCGCACCGGGCTCGGCGCCGAGCTCAGAAAGTCCAGCCCGAGTCGAGGCGGGAGAACCGGTGACACTGACGAGGTGGGCTCGTAGTAACGCTGACTCGCTGGCTCGCTCGCAGGGGAGCTCCTGGCAGCACACTGGCTCGTAGGGGGAAACGTCCAAAGGATTGCATGACGCGCACGAGGCGCCGGCAGCAAAGGCGAGCCGAGGCCGTCAAAGCTGGTGGTATCCTGGAGGGTGCCCTCGTCGGCGACGGTGGCCTCGTCGGCGACAGTGGCCTCGACCTCAACTCTCTGGTAAGGCTGCTGGGGCTGCCGTGCCCGCCTGCGCCGGGATTGCAGGGGTGAGCTGAAAACGTCGCTGTAGTTGTCGTTGGCGTCCTCGCCCTCACTGGCCTCGCCCTCAACCTCTCTCTGGTTGGGCTGCCGGGGCTGGCGACGCTGGGCCCTGCGCCGGGACTGCAGGGGCGAGCTGAAAATGTTGAGGTCCTCAACGGCCTCCCCATCAACCTCCCTCTGGTCGGGTCGCGGGGGCTGCTGGGGCTGGGGACGGTAAAACCTGCGCCGCGACTGCAAAGGTGAGCTGAAAACGTCGCTGTAGGTGTCGTCGAGATCGTCAATGGCCTCGAGGTTGTGCTGCAGGCGCTCGCCAAGATCACCTAGATTGACGGTCACCGCGTGCAGCTCTAGAGCGGACCGCATCTTGCTGATTTGCTGCTGAAGGATCTCAATTTGCTCAATATGGAGTGTGCTGCGACGCCTCTCTGCCCACTCGGTAGAGCTAGAGACCGCCGCAATTGGAGGTGAGGACTCGATCTTCACATCGGGAGAATCGGCAATTGTAGGCAAGGTGCCATCGGTGTAGCGCGGCGGCGAGCTCAAAAGACCAGCCATGTGTGGACGGCTGCTCATATTCATGCTGTGGGGAGGCACAGGATATAAATATATGCAGCTGCAAGCGGCGCACATATCAGCCCTTGCCCTCATGTACCCCAAGAATGCATAGAATGCGGCCCTAACCCTGAAGCGAAGCGTGACGCAGGTACGCAAAAGACGCGCAGATTGATACCAAAATAACGCCTAGGATCATTAAAAAAAAAAGACGCTAGGAGTCTAAATACAAGTTTGAATTTTAGCCAGCGCATATACCCGTTCCACGCGGATCTGGCGAGGCGCAGCTTCTATCATGCAGGCCATATCATGCAACGCGATAAAATACATGCAAAACAGCCGGAAACGGAATGCTCTATAGGAAATCGGAAGCTGCAATACCACTGGTGCGGCCCGCATCTCGCCTAGGCGCGATATAATGGTAACTAAATATTAGTAGAGACTCAAGGGGCTCAAGCCACGGGGGTAAAGCCGGGGCTGGGCGGCGGCACAATGCGCTTGCGCCAGGTCATTTCACCGAAAAAGCGCTGGTAGCACTCGTCGAGGGAGGCCTCGCTAAAGTCTGGGTCCATGAGGATCTCTACAGTGCCAAAAAAAGAGTCGCCTGAAAACCGGCCGCAAAGGCGAAAGGTAGTGAGCGCACGAAAAGGCGTGGCGTTGTAGAAAGCCGGCACGCGCGAAAAGACAAGATGGGCAGGCCCCTTGGCCCAAATCTCCTTGCCGTCGGTGGTGGTGATCACAGAGTAATGCTCATCGTGTTGTTCCACATCCTTGACCTCGATTTCGCGGCTCTCCCAAGGTGAGCCGATCCGTAAAGGGAACCTGCGCACAAAGACATTGCTGAGCAGCTCCTCTGCCCAAGCCTCGCGGCGCTCTTCGGCCTGCTTGACGCTCTTGATCCCGCGCACGTGGTTCCTTTTCCCATGTATCTTACCAGTGGTCTGATTGACAAAAGTAGGCTCGGCGCCTCCGCATGGCTTGCCTGCCCACTGCTGACCCTTGAGCATGGTATTATCGCTTGTCCAAATGATTCGGCGGCTCGCGGGGACCAGCATCACAGCCATAGACTTCCAGCGGTCGTCACTGGGCTTGGGGGTGGTGGCGGACAAGGGCAGACCAAAGATCATGTTGCCCCCTGTTGCCCCTCGTCGGGTTTTATGCTGCTAGCGTTGGTAGCTGCAGCCGCTAGGGCAGGGGTCTGCATGCATGCATGTAGCTTATATGTAACCCAAACGGGTGATAATATTCTTGTAAACAGATTAGCTATGCTTTCAGGGTCAAACGGGTTTGGCTTGGGTAGAGGTCAGGTGGCGCGTTACCCGTTAATGTCACCTGAGCTGAGAGGCATGGCAATATAATGTATAATATGGTATAAACTACTACTAATAACTACAAAGAACGACTACTAATACTACTAGGCCTACGCACTGCGGAGACCGAGGGCGGCCCAGTCGGCGCCCATTCTGCGCACAGCACGCGCGCGGTGCTCCAAGAGGCCCTGAAAAAACCTCATCCAGCCGCCAGGCAGCGCAGTATAGTCAAAGTCGGCCGGCAGCGCGATCTGGACAATGCCCACAAACCGAAAGCGATGGCGCTGGCGGTTGTACGAAAAGTGGCCGACCAAGGCGACCTCCTTGAGCCGGCGGAGCGCGCTGCACGGGTCGTAGTAGTCGGGCAGCGAGTCGAGCACGAATTTGGCCGGACCACAGACATCGATGTTAACGCGCTCGCACTCCAGCATCGTGTGGGTCACGCCGCGGTCCTCAACGTAGTTGACGTGAACAACGAGGCGGCCAAACGCCTGGTGGTGCAGGCGGCTAATACCAACGCTCTCAGGATTGAGCTGGCTCACAAAGACCCTCTCCAAGACATCGTTGGACCACGCGCGGACTTCGTCGCCGGTCCCGCCCCGCATCTCCTGGACAGTGTCGCGCCGACCGTGGTGCCTGCCGCCGTAACACAGCCGCACAAAGCGCACCGCGCCGCCGCGGCGGTGGCGAGAGACAGCGGCGTCGGCATACTCGTGGTGCGGCTTGATTTGATTGAACCGAGTCCAAATTCTACCTCCAGACGTATTTTCCTCGAAAATGACAGCATAGGTGATGTACCCAGCCGGCTTGACCGCATTGTAGGTGTCTGGATCCAGGCGATACAGCATAAAAAGTTGGTGCAGGCCCCGCCTTTTATGGATGCATGCACGTCGTGCATATGCACACTATATTTTTTATGCAAATACTTATAAACACATCAACTGCCACACAACCACTTGTCATCATGTTTGTTATTCCCGAGGTTGGTGAGAGTGCCAAATACATGCCCATTGCTGCAACCGCCAAGATCTGCTTTATCGTGTTTGAGGGTTTTTCGGCCCGCAACGGCTATCGTGCAGTGCCGCCTCGCGCCTTGTCGTGCACCAACGAGTGCTTTCCGGTCGAGGTGCACGGCCCGTTTGATCGCACGCTCCAGTTTGCCGAGATTATCGGGTTTAGCCCCCCCATCACCAAGCACGTGGTGGTGCACGGCCTGCTTGACGACGACGTGCGCGCCGCCTTTACGCTCCGTCTACTGCAGTCTGTGTTTGTCCGCTGTCTCCATGTCGAGGTGGATTCGTGGAATAGCGACAGGTTCATCCCCAGCAAGTATGCTTCGACAACTCATGTCGTTATTGCCAAATGGGAGCGCGTGGGCTACAAAGTCGTGGCACACCTCGATGACGGGCTGAAGCTCGACATGAAGCACGCCGCCAAGCTTCTGGCCACAGAGGCCCCCGGTTTCTTCGAGCCTGGCTCGCCGTGGTGGGGGCTCAAGGTCGCGCTGCACGGCCGCATTGACCCCACACTCAACAAAGGCTGCGACGCCACGTTCAAGGGGTCAATTGCCATCCAAGTCCCAGATGAACTGGATGTTGGCTCACTTGGCGAGCGTTGGGCAGCGTTTTACAACAAATATCTAGGTGTGTAAGTATGTGGGTCGAGGCGAATGTGAGATGCCCTAATAAGTACTACACTGTTAATTGAGAATGAGTATTTTCTTTAGGGTGCCCCTGTAGTACTATAAATAGCAGACTGATAGAGCCCGTCTGATCTGGGTATACCGCCGCCAAATCCAATTTCCAATACTGAGGCCGCACTCAAGTACCTGAGCTCATTGCCGGCTGTACCACTGCACGGGGTATCTCCCCGAGCTGTTGACTTCAAATTAGGAGCTTATGCAATATGTTGCATGATGCATAAGCGATGCCCCGCATATGCAGGTGAAGCATAGATCGCCGCTGCATTAGGCCATCACGCGATTCCGTAGATGTCTCACTCTACAAGCGAACGATAAGAGCCAATAACTGGTTGAATGGAGCGTATTTCTCGATATTTGAGTAAGGTATAGCTTAATCTGACTATAGATTTAAAACCAAGCCGAAAAGTGCGCGTTGAGGGAATTCCCAGTATTGGCGTTGTACATTCCTCAACCCCTGGATGCCACACCTGATTCACATGGTTTCCTATATATACCACAGCTAGGTCCCAATTGGTATGAGCGAATTCAGCTGCCCCGTGTACCTCACCGACGCTATCATCTTCCGAGACAACACAGTCGAGACGGTCGAGGTTCTCCACCTTGACATTGCAGGCGACTGGCACGTCTGCCAATCGTTCTTGGTGCGCGATATGGTCGAGCTCTTGTACGGCGAGATCTGCGTGCACGGCAGATACATGCGGCCCACAATCGCCAGTGACATGGCGGACGTTCGTAAGTTGGTGCCGCGTTACCCAGGCCTCACAGCTGGCCACGCTGCACGCCAACCTGCTCAGCCCGAGCCCGCCGAGGAGCAGACCGAGCCCGCTGCACGCCAACCTGCTCAGCCAGAGCAGCCCTCTGCACGCCACTCCCCTCGCATGTCGGCCGCTGCCCGGAACTTCCGGCGTAAATGGACCACTCTGCGCGACCGCCGTCGCCGTAGGTACGGCCGTTACTTTGGTTCCAAGCGCGCCGAGCAGTACAGCTCTCCCGAGATCGCCGAGCATATCGAGGCCGCCTTTGAGGTCTTTGGGCAGGATGCCTTTGAGGAGACCGAGCCCGCCGAGGAGCACGAGCCCGACTTGACCCCCGACAACTCGAGTGTCGATTCAAGCGTACTCTACAGCCCCATGGAGGACGCCAGTTGCATCCTCGAGGTGCCTGAGGAGTGCGACCCGAGCTGCCAGGAGGAGCACAAATTGGTTTTTAATATGTAAACATTGTTAGCGACCTAAATTATCAATTAAGAGGTCAAATGGCGGCCGCCAACTAGTTCAAGCGCCGCTCATAGTGGCAATCGGCGATTGATAGTCTTTGGCGCCCAAGAGTCTGCCTGATGAGCCTATTTGAGGTCCAAGCGAGTGCCCAAGGCGACTGTTTGAGGCCCAAGCGACTGCCTAAGGTGCCTCTCTAGTGGATAAGAGGACGACGGGGGTGCCGGGGGTGCCGGGGAAGCTGCCTGCGGCTTATCCGGGAGTTTCAGGGAGCAATTGCAGCTCTTTAGAGAGGCCCACAAGCTCTGAGGAGCTCACACAGACACGTCTACAATCTGACTAAGCCTGACCTGGCCGCGGAACTCAAGAATGAAGTTGAGCAGCATAGAGGCACCACAAGACCGATTTTTTTTTTGCGCGCAGACGTTAAATCGCAAGATAAATAGAATAATGTTCAATTGACCTTACTGGAGGCCTCCTCGTAGAGTTCAAGGAGTCGGCTGAGCACCCATCTCAAACTGCTGACGAGCTGAGCACAGACGATCATGGACATTTTTTGGGTATCTCGGCGAGGAAGAAGCTGCGGCGGCTACTAATCGATTATTTTGACCAAGACGTTAACCCAAGTACGACTAGCGCGGTCCCGCTACTTTAAGCGCTCATTGATGATCACGTGACCCAAACCAAAATTGAGCGACCCAACAACTGCTACTACTCGAGGTTTCAGGCCAATTCTTAATCGTTTGTGCATCAGAATGAGGCGCGTGCCTGCACAACTCCAGCTCAACTCGGGCTAACTGCCCTGCACAGCTTGGCATTCAGCACAAGCGGTCAAGCTCGGCCAGGGCGGTGAATTAGAGCAGCTCAAATAACCAGCCAGGCTGTAAGTTTACG
>JAKUBN010000089.1:0-14375 GCA_030563245.1 Wickerhamiella azymoides | reverse complement strand
CTGCGGTGAGCAGGTCAAGATCAAAATCAAAGGAATGGAAGAGGAGGATATTTCTATTGGTGATGTGCTGACCTCGCGTAAGAACCCCATCCGCGTTATCACCCGCTTTGAGGCTCAGGTTGCTTTGGTCGAGCTCAAGTCCATCTTGACCGCCGGCTACACCGCCGTGATGCACGTCCACACTGCGAGCGAGGAGGTGAGCTTTGCCAAGCTTTTGCACAAGCTCGAGAAGGGCACTAACCGCAAGTCCAAAAAGCCCCCTGCTTTTGCTAAGAAGGGTATGAAGATCATTGCCGAGCTCGAGCTCGCCAAACCCCTTTGTCTCGAGACCTTTGCCAACCTGCCCCAGCTCGGTCGCTTCACGCTGCGTGACCAGGGTGTTACCATCGCCATCGGTAAGGTTACCAAGCTGATTGAGTAGTTTTAGTGTCTATATACAAATTATTTGGCTCATTTGAATCCTGCCGCTGGGCTTGACCCTACGAGGGTATATACAAGTGTAGAACTCGACCACTGACTCGCCAGTACCTGCGTGGCCGGCACCGGCGTGCCCTTCCCGCCATTGCTGCCAAACACGTACTCGAGCTCGGCCATCTCTGGCTTTAGGGGCACATTTGTCAACACAAAAGAGCAGCGAGCAGCAGTCAGTCAGGCAAGCCCAAAGTCGCAAATTTCAACTCAGTCGCACGATGAAGGTTGTTGAGCTGTTCATCCATCCAGTCAAGTCTTTTCGCGGAATCAGCGTCCAGCAGGCGGAAATTGACCCCCACGGGTTCCGCAATGACCGCATCTACATGGTCGCTTTGCCCCTCGAAGAAGGCCGGTACAAGATGCTCACCCAGCGCGAGTTTGCAAAGATGGCACTAGTGGAAACACGAATTGAAAATGGGTACCTTATTCTAAAGCACAAACACCACGCTCTGCTCCTGCGCCTACCGCTAGGCCACACAATCCAGGATATCGCCGCCAGCCAACCCTCAGGCAAAATCGATATCTGGGGCAAAGACGCCGGCGTCTACAATGTGGGACAGGTCTCTGGATTCAAGCAGTGGTGGAGCTCTGTCTTTGAAGAGCCTAAATACGCCGAGGCTACCCTGTTGGTACCCATCCCCAAGGAGCGCCGGGACGTCTCGCAATACTTTATCGAGGCCCACAAACCGCTGTTTACGCGTGCGGTTGAAAGCTCGTTCCAGGACATTTTCCCTGGCCACCTCGTCGCTACTGCATCGCTGAAGGCACTCAATGAGAAAGTGCAGAGCGAGTCGCAGGGCCAAGCAACCATTGTCGGTCCGCGGAACTTCCGGCCAAACATGGTCGTAGAGACTGAAGAGCCCTACGAGGAAGACTTTTGGGACTCGTTCAAGGTGGGACCAATCACCTGGTACACCAGCCAGCTGTGCCCGCGGTGCCCCATCCCCTTGATTGATCCCGAGACTGCAATCAGTAGCAAGCAGCGTCAACCCAACAAGGCAATGTCCAAGGACCGTAAACTTGAACCCCGGTGGCCAAATGCCCCCGCATTTGGTATTTCTGTGTCAAACTATGAGGCCGCAGGCATCATCAGAGTTGGTGATCCCGTCGAGGTTATTGAGACTACGTCGAGGTACTAGAGGAAGTTCTTGAATCTGTCTGAGCTTCTTCAGGGGCTACTGCGTCTTTTTTGTCTTCCAATGTTTAGCTAGCGAAAAGGGACAAGGGAACGTCGGCAGGCTTGGGCCAATTTTGTCGAGGCTAAGCTCTATCTTTTATTCTGGCGTGGAGAGGGACTACGAGCTGCTCGTACGTTCAACTACACTACCCTTCTCTGTAGCTGGCGAGTTGGAAGACCCGATGGTGTACGGCCGGAAAAAAAAGAGAGAGGCATTCTACTCTCTCCGACGTGCTCTACCGCGAAATTCTCTACTAGTGTGCCTGTCATAAAATAATAGAATGCTCCAGTTGCTAGTTGGATGAAGTTGCTTCTTCGAGACATACCCCTCCCATCTCTGCTCGAGCTGAGATGTGCCTCGAGATAGCCCAGCTCGCTTGACGGTTTAAAGAGCATTCTCCAACACAAAGTCTTGCACACTTTAGCACTACTTCTTTGTAGATCCACTTGTGCAGCCTGTACATGAATATGAGTCGCCCTGTTCTGCCAGGCATCGTAACCATACATTCAACCAAAAATACTTAGTTTATGACTATAAAATCAAACCTGGAGCCCCTTGAACTATTCCACCGAATCTTCAAAGGTGCGCGCGCTTGACCATCTCCGCGCCGCCACGCGTGTAGCCGCACTTTTCATAAAAGCCAACATTGTGCTCGCTGCAGTCAAGGATGACTTTGTAGCAGCCAGCGCCGAGCCCAATGTGAGTGAGAGCATTGATGAGCCTAAGCCCAAGCTTACCAGGACCGCCCTGGTACCTTTTGGCAACTGCAATGTCCTCAATGTGGCCCACGAGCCCGCACTCGTGAATGAGCTTCCGCTCGACCAGCACTGTGCCCATAGCCGCAACGTAGCCGTCAACATCCTCAATTACCAGCACGTGGTATGTATCGTTGTTCTTTTTCCAGTAGTCAAACAGCTTGGTCCACTTTTCAAGCGAGATCTCGCCCACGGTCGTCAGCACCTTGAGAGTGTCGAGCAGCCCGCGGTTGTAGTCCTCAAGCTCCAGGGGACGCATCTTAAACCCGCGAGGAACAGCTCCTTTGGCCACTTGGGGGATGAGTTTAGCGTCAAACTGGCTCATGTTGATATTTGATGTGCTCAACGGTGTTTATATAAATAGTCCCAGACACGCGGGGAAGGGGAGGGGGGCCGCCTCTCGGCAGGTGCCATGTCAGGTAGCTAAAACTGAGATAGCGGGCAAAGCGCTGTATTTCCTGAGGGTACCGATCAATTTTACCCCTTGATTGATTGTTCACCTACAAAAAGTTTTTCGGGAACTTGGCAGTGGGAATATTAGCCGGTGGGGGAAGTGTGACTTGGAGCTCAAAGTCAGCCGAGAGCCCCGGAACTTTGAAATTCAGCTCCCGCGTTTGATCAAGCGTCAATGATTTCAGGCTGCGCGGGTTCTCGATCGAGGCGCTGGCGTTGACCTTGCCGAGCTTTTTAGCGACCTTTAGCCAGTACTCATTGCGCTTTTGCAGATGCTTTTTACCCTTTTTGTGCTTGACCCGCGCAGCTGTCGACGTGTGAGTGACGGTTGTATCGCAGTACACGCACCGCTTCATGGCAAATGTCAGCTAGGCTATGCCATGTGCTCGTTTTCGAGGTGTGGGGGGGTCACCCGATGTTCAAACCATATTATATGCAAACAGAATAAATAAATTAAAGGCCTTATAAAAATGGGCACCATCCAACGTACATTTCACAGAGCTTGGACGGATCGATGGCAGTTTTGATCAGGTCTTCCACAAGCCCCTGCACCGACATTGGTGCCGAAACGAGTACACTGTCCTTTGGGTCATGCATTTTGTTGAGCTGCAGCTTCCGCCTGATACGCTCCAAAGCCGTGCGCGGTTGGAGCAGCTTGTTGCGCACCTTGTCGCGCGAGTTACCGGTCACAACGGGGTCGTAGACAAAGGGCTCCAAAATGGTCAAGAGTAGGCCCTCATTTTTGCTGAGCAGCTCAAGTGTGATTTCACACGACCGTCTAAACGGGCCCTCGTAGCGCATCATGCCCATGGCATCAATCATATTTTGGGTGAGGCGGAAAGGCACGAGCTCAGGTCGCGCCAGGGTCGAGCCCTTGTCAAACAAGCAGTCAAAATCAACGTGGAGCACGCCACCAGTATTCTCAACTAGTAAGATGTTCTCCAAGTGGCGGTCGCCCAACCCCAAAATGTAGCCCACAATCGACATCACAGCAGCACTGCGCGTAAAGAGTGTGCGCGCCCGCAGCCAGTCCATAGGGTCAGGGAAAGAATTAATAAAGTACTGGTGCAGTACGGGCTTGAGCTCTTTGATTGCCGAGTCAAAGGCTTTCCTCAACTTGTCGTGCTCTCTCGAGTCAAAGATTGTGGCCCACCGCGAGATGTTGAATGGGATGTTGTTTGAGGTCATCAAGTCGACCACAAGCTTGCGCGTGGGTACAGCGCCATCGACCCACTCGATGATGCCACCCTGCTCCATGAGCGGCGTGACCTTGTAAGAGTGCACCTGCAGGTGCCGCGACTTGGCGGCTGGGTCACGGTTGAGGAGCTTGTTAATTGTGCTGGTAAAGTCCATAAGGCGCGCATCCTTACGCACATCATCTCTACTCTTGCAGAGCAAGGCAAATTTCATGCCATCACTGCCTCTCCCGGTGATTTTCTTGGGCCGCTGCAATGACGACATGACGACGACTTCATTATCAATGTGGTAAAACTCGACTCGCCTCGCAAAAGGCACATAATCTCTGAGCTTGGTGCCTGGATCGGGCAGCACGCAGCTCATGTTCTTGTTGATGGGGATGGCCAGCTTGCTCTTGATGAGCGACCGCTGGTCAAACCTGAGAGACTTGAGGGTCTGTGTCGCAGAGCGGTCCTGACTGAGATCAACGCTGCAGAGACCCACAAGCGTTTCAATAGCGGCCAGGGCGTTGCCAATTTGGCTGCCGTTCTCTCCCTTCACAAGGTCGTCCACGATCTGCTGGCCGCGGGCTTGGCGGTCAGCTTGGCTGCTGTTGTAGCTCTCAATGATGGACCAAACCGCGCGATCAGGGTATGTTCGGCACACAAGAGTGACAATTTGTCTGATAACCTTGAATGTGTCGTCGCTCACTGAGGTAATGCGGCTCATAATCTGGGGAAGCGCCCCATAGAAGAAGTAGGCAGGAATGGATTTGATGTTCTTCTCGATGCTCCTCTGGATGGTTGCAAGCATAGCAGCACGCTCATCCCGGTACAGCTTACCCTCAGGCATCTCGTCCACGTCGGTAAAGCTGTGGTTCTCCACATCATGTGCAAAGTCGAGCCACATGGTGAGAAACTTTGGCAGAGCCTCTTCAACGTGCTTGGCGCTCGTGCGCAGCGATTTTACGAGAGCTTCAACGATGCGCCGCGTGAGCTTTCCATTGTAGAAAAGCGAATCGCGCCCACTTGGCTCCATGCCTAGTTGATAGTCGTAGATTTTGAGCCAGTGTTTGGCAAGAAGAAAGCAGAGCGTGTCGCCTTCGAGCTTGGCATCCTTGATCTGTTGATAATATGACTGAACGATCTCGTCAGTGTGGCCGTAGCCAGAGGCATCGACCCACGAGGTGTAGAGCATCTCAGTCTGCTCCAGCATATAAGGCTGCTCAATGCCCTTTTTACGCATCTTGCGCTGATGCTGCAGCATGCGATGCAGCATTTCGAGCGCCTGATTTTGGTCGCCTTGCGCCCACAATAGGCGTGCGTGCTCGAGACCCGCGAGCTTCACACCCAGGGTCGTGGCCTGCAGCACGTACTCGAGCGCACGGGTATAGTTGCCGCTCTCACGCATATCCATAGCTCCCTGGTAGTAGGTCCAGCCGATTTGATCACACTTGACAGCACGGTATAGCGATAACAAGTAGTCGCGGGCCTCGGTGTCTGGGCCAACTCGCGCCAACCGCCCAGCTACGTCTCGCTCCTTGAGCTTGAGGCCGTGGCGCGAGACACAGTCCATGTCGTACATGGCTTGCAAATAGATAAGACTCTGGCGAATTTGTGTAAGAGAAGTAACCTCGTGCTTGCAGATGTCCTCCATGACCAGCAGGCGTCCCTCGCGCACCGAAACGTTAAAGTCGCGGCTATCAGGACCAGACTCGTTACAGGCAAAAATGGCCCGCGAAATGCACAGGGGGATTGAATGCGTATCCAGACGAGACCAGCGCACAGCATCGTCCCAGCGGCCAATGCGCCAGGCACTCGTACTGGCCATTGCGGCAATCCGAGGCTTGCGAGCGGCATCGGGAATAATGTCGGCAGTGATAAGCAGCAGCTCGGGCCGATTTTGGTAGCACTCGAGAGCAGCCTCGGCATCCTCAGTCTGCCACACGCTGAGCTCGCCCGCGTACGCATCGTAGGTTGCGAGCGCCGCATCCCATTGACGCAGCTTTTTGAACCGTTGCACGAGCTCGCCCTTGGTAGGCTCGGCGTTCTGCAGCTTGGAGATACCGATCATGGCATCTACATCGTCCAGGTGGGCGTACATCTCGCGGACATCGTGCAACATCTCTGGAGTGTGGTCCGTGACCTGCTCCCAATACCGAATGGCACGCGGGTAATTGTGGCACTCAAACGCGCGCTGGCCCATGATGCTGGCGCTCACGCCGTCGCTCACGCGCTGAATTACTGAGAGCTCCTGGCTGACGCCCGTGAGGCGCTTCTGTTGAAGCCAAACGGCAAAGTAGTCAAATATGCGGAAAACGCACTTGAGGATCATCGCGACATGCGCGTCCACCTTCTGGTTCAACACGGTTTCAAACTCGAGTAACAACAAGTCGGTGGTGCTAGGATCATACAGTAGCGCGTTGAGGATGGCATAGGGCAAAGCAAATAGGGCAATTTGCTCAAAGTGTTGTGCTTCACGATCTTTGCAGAACAACTTGGCCAGGTGCGAAAACACGGTGGCAGCGTTGGCGCCCGTCGCCCTGCCCATCATATCAAACGAAAACTGCCGCAGCCACTCACGGTAGGTGATTTTAGACTTGAAAATTGGGTACTTTGCGGCAACTGTTTGCATGTTCCCGATCTTGTACTTGGTCCATAGGAACGGCTCCACAAGCGAGTAGAGGCGCTGGTCCGCATCCTCAAACATGCCATCAAAATCCACATTACCATCACCGCTCTCGTCGACTCGAATGCCGCAAAATTTGAGCAGCTCCTGGATCTCGTAGCCCAAGTACATCTGCACATCTGGGTCGGTTGTGGCTTGAATCTCAGGAACAATGTAGTGCTGAATGAGGTGGCCTACCCATTGCTGGCTCTCCTTGAAGACGCCAAACGAGTCTAGCTCAATCGGGACTCGCTCACGCTCTTGTGGCCGCAAGTCAATACGGTAGGGGTCCAGTGCGCCAATACGACCCAGACACTCAGCTACGGCAACCCTCAAATCCTCGTCCTTAAATCGGCGGCCCACAGAGAGTAGTGCCTTGAACGTGTCGTCCATACCGCCGGTCTTGTCGTTGCTCGAGATGAGGTGGTCCACAAACATTTGCTCGCCCAACAGCTCCTTCAAATCCTTCACACCCTGGTACACAACATAAAAGCTTTCTTGGTGAAGGCGCCGCTGCACGCACCGCAGCTCTTTGCTCTTTTTGTCGTTTCCAAACCTTTGCATGAACTTTTCCTGAAACTCGGCGTCGGGGAGACTGGGGAATAGGTGGTGTTCCACATATTGGGCATAATGCGGCGATTCGAGTAAAAACACCCAGATTTTGGCCGCCTGGTCGTGAAGCGCGGGCGTGAACGAGTTCCATTTGTAGGCAATAACACTCAAGGTCAAATCATAAAAATCGTGGCCGCGCTCTACCGCTTCCAATTCCTCGAGAAAGGCCAGCCACGCACGCAATGTGTACCACGACGTCAATGGGTCGGTTAGCTGGCTCTGAAACAGTGTGAACATTTGGGTGCCAACAATGGTCAGATCGGAATTGGTACTGCGAATCAAAAACTCAAGGCCCTCAAGGTAGTGCACGCGGTTCACTGGGAACAATCTACCCGCAGAATTAAAGCACAAGTCCTGCGTGACCACGGCCATCAAATGGAAGGTAGCGTCGCGGTCGAGGCCAGAGGGGTACAATTGCTGCAGGCTATTGGCGATTTTCGTCTTGTCCTCAATGGTGGTTGTGATTTTGAGCAATTCAACCAAAATCGTGCGCTTTGGCTTACCCTGGAGGCAGCGCAGTCCAATGACCGCAGCTTGCCTGCTCACTTGACGCAGAATGCGCTCGACGAAATCTTCGCTGTTTGGCGACACAGTAGACAAAAAGGCAATAATAGGTGCATAATGCCGCTCAATCAAGCGCTCCGGAGTGGTTTTTTCGGCCTGCACAACTTTTTGGAGCAGTTCATGCTTGCCCTGTAAAATTATTGTGGGCAATGTGAACTTGGCGGTGCGGGAGTAAAACACGGCAGGGGTGATATCGCAAAAGTCGCAAAACTGAGCCAAAACGTCCTCGCTCTTGTCCATAACCAATTTTGTGGCCACGGTTTGCCAGAAGGGCATAAACAGCTGGTAGGGCGTGACGCGCTTTGAGTCGGCAATAATTCGCAGCTGCTCGAGCACAAAGGCCGTTTTGACGGGGCTGCTACTAGAAAGTTGGGCCACAATTTTAAGCAAAAAGTACTGAAGGTGAAAATTGTTGCAGCCTCGCGCACCCACCGCCCAAGCAGCCACCACAGTCTCAGAGTGCGGCGACAGCGTTGTGCTTGACAGCGTCAGTTTGAGGCGATTGTTGTAGAGCTGGTACAGCTTGTCGGCTGGTAGATCATCGTTGACAAAGTACTCGAGCAACTCGATCGCGGCAAGGCGCACCGCACGGTTGGTACTGCGCACACAGCCAATGATCCACGATCCCAAGAGGTTCTCCTGGCTGAGTTGAAACCCCGGAGTATAAACCCTAAAGAGAGATTTGAAGAGCGAAATTGTCTCTAGGCGTTTTGATGGCGAGGTAATAAACTCCTGGTTTTCTTCGAGCTCCTGCTCCAAGCTCGCAATGAGGTCGGGAGGCACATCGACTTTTGGGGAGGATACCGGCAAATAATCGAGCTTGCGCAGGTCAGAAAAGCGTGCTTGGACCGTGCTATAAGTTTCTTCCAGCGCCAGCGCCTCTTTAAACTTGTTTAGCGGGTCAACAAATGCATCAGGGCCCTGCTTGAGACCCGGCTCTCGTTCTGCCTGTCGCAGCTTTGCTCGCAGTCGTGGGGACACATTGAGCTGTAATACCGCTGCCCTAGCCTGCTGTGCCATCACGTCGCGGTCAAACATGGCCTCGAGCCACCGTATTTGGTCCTTTTCGTGGTAGGCCAGTACCAGCGATTTGAGCACGGCCTCAGTCAAAACTTGGACCGCAGCCTCGGCTCCGGCTGCCTCAATACTTTTTTGAACCAAAACAAATAGCGATTCGGCCTTGATTCGGCGCTCAAATGCGTGGGGGTACTTGTCGCAAAACACTTTGAGGATCTGCGTGCACTCTACGGGGTTTTTGTGGAACTCATTTATTACCACTTTAAGATTCTCGACTGCTTCAATGTCGTGCAATTCTCGCGACTGCAGTTCATGGGCCAGCCTCTGCAGAGACATGAGATGTGTAAGTCTTGAGGGGCGGCTCCTTTGGCGGCTGTGCACCCCTGTGGCCAGTTTCCAAGACAGCCAGCTAACTAGCGTCTAGAAATAGCCCGTACGCGCATATTTCATCTAAATCTCAGCTCTAATGCCGTCCTAAACTATGTACTTTTTTCACTGACGCGGCGCACCTCCTTGAGAAAGTGACCCACCTTGGCCGGGTTCATCCAGGGCTGGGTGCCATGACCAAAGTTGCAAATGTATCTGCCCTTTCCACCGCCAAAACCGGCAATCATGCGCTCCACCGACTCGGTGATGGCCTCGTCGCTGCCGTAAATCACGCCGGGGTCCAAGTTACCCTGCACTGTCTTGCGACCCTTGACCTGGGCCACGAGCTCGGCGGGGTCATGCAGCCAGTCAACGCCGACCGTGTCGTAGCCGGTGTTGCACAGGTCTTCAATGGCGTACCAGGCGCCCTTGGCAAAGACGGTGACAGGCACGGGCTCGCAGCCGAGCTCCTTGACGCGGGCAGGCAGCTTGTCAACAATGTACTTGAGGTACGGCAGACTAAAGGTGCGCCACTCGTGAGGGCCCAGCTCGCCAGCAGACGAGTCAAACACCTGCACAATCTGGGCGCCGGCCTCGATCTGCAGGGCGAGGAATTCGACACACGTCTCGGCAATCAGCTGCAGCAGCTTGTGGCTCTCGGTCTGGTAGCTGTAGATCCACTCCTTGGCGAACCGGAAAGTCTTGGAACCGCCGCCCTCAATCATGTAGACCATCAAGGTCCAGGGCGCTCCCACAAAGCCAAACAGGGGCACGCGGCCGGCAAGACGGTGACGGGTGAGCGTGATGGCCTCAAACGACCAACCAAGACTCTTTTTCACGTCAGGATTCCAGTCCAATTTTGCCAAATCTGCCGGAGTGCGCAGAGGCTCGGGGAAGTGGGGACCGAGGCCTTCCTTCATCTCCACCTGCATGCCGAGGGCCTGGGGGATCACCAAAATATCATTAAAGATAATTGCCGCATCAAGCAGCCCTGGGTAGTGTTCGATTGGCTGGATTGTGATGGTGGCAGCCTTTTCGGGGTTACGCACGAGAGCAAAGAAGTCGTCCTTGCCCTTGTACTCATTGTACTCTGGGAGGTAACGGCCGGCCTGACGCATGATCCAAACGGGCGCACGCTCGGTGGGTTCACCGCGGGCTGCTCTCAAAATCAGGTCATTTTGCAGTTTGGGGAACTTGTCAGCCATGACCCGTCTGTGGCTCCGCTCCCATAAATATACCCCTAGACCCAGTAGCACCATTGCACAAACTGAATAGATATTATGCTCATCTAGATTAGATTGGTCGTCAACTCTAAGCTGCATAAAAACGGCCCGCGAGGTGGTGGCAAGACTTGCTTAATGTTCACTGGAATCGTCGAACTCATTGGTACCGTGAGTGACCTGCAGCAGCTTGATACCTCGGCCTCGGGTGGCAACGGTGTCTCGCTCACAATCACCGAGGCTGGTCCCATCCTTGGCGACTGCAACCTGGGCGACTCAATTGCCGTCAACGGCGTCTGCCTCACCGTCACAGAGTTTGACGCCAACTCGTTCAAGGTCGGCATTGCGCCCGAAACACTTGATCGCACAGACTTGGGCGCGCTCGTCAAGGGCTCCAAAGTCAATCTTGAGCGCGCGGTTTCGGGCCACGTGCGGTTTGGCGGCCACTTTGTCCAGGGTCATGTCGACACTATTGCCGAAATTGTGGCAATGGTTCCCGACGAGAACTCGCTCAGAGTGCAGTTCAAGCCTCGCGACCCTTCAATTTTGATTTACATTGTTGAGAAGGGCTTCATTGCCCTCGATGGAACCTCGCTCACAGTGACCGCTGTGGACGAGTCTACCTTTAGCGTGATGCTGATCGCCTACACCCAGGATAAGGTTGTTATTGCCCAAAAGAAGGTAGGCCAATTCGTGAATGTTGAGGTCGACCTCATGGGCAAGCTCGTGGAGAAGCAGGTCCAGGCCCAGGTCAAGGCTGCCATCAAGGAGCTGGGATGCACCTGCAAGCGCTAAAAGGCTATTTTCTATAGGTATATGCTATTAAGGCCGTCGACCGGAGATGGATTATAACACAACAGACTGGATACATTATAAGTTGCTCTTGCGGCTGAGCGTGAATAGAGCAAGTCCCAAGACCGCCAGCGAGCCCGAGAACACCACAGGGATCCAGAAAAGCGGCGTTGCATACCAAATCAGAGTAAAAGTCTGTGATAGAATGTCAACAAGCCGCAGCGTTGACACCTCTGCCCTGTGGAAAATGGTCAAGACAGAGCGGTCGTTGACGAGATCGTCAATGTACCACTGCGCCGCAGTATCCAAAATTTGGAGGCACGAGCGCGACACAATGATGCAAAGAGCCACAAGATAGCCGTTCCCGTAGTTGAGCACGACCAAGGCCACTACTCCGCCCAAAGCCAACAGATTGATTAGGGACGCCAAACCAGCACTAACAAGGGCCGGTGTCATGTAGGCGACGATCTGAAGCGCTGGAAGTAAGCTTACGGCCCACAGCGGCATTTTGGCCGAGTTGATAAAGTAGAAAATGAATTGTGGTCCAATCACCAAGAGGTTGGCTTTGAGCAAAATGATACCCAGGGAGCACACCACAGGTCGCGGCTTGAGCCAAACATACTGTAGGATGCGCCTCACAGTCATCTCAGGCATCAGGGGTAGCGAGTTGGGCCCTGCTTGCTGCTGGTACGGCCGCGGGACACTGAGGGCGTAGCAGGTACTGTAGAGCTGCCAAATCAGCGAGAACTCGACCAAAAGAGAGATGCCGAGCATGAAACGAGTCACCCTCAGGGTTTTTTCGATCCACAGGTTGCTTAGGAGCACACCGGCAATTGCGGGTCCCGCCGCCGACACAGCGATGGAAACAAGGTGTAGATTGTGCAGGATTGTCTGATATGCGCCGCTCTGCTCGTTGCTCATGATATGAGTCCAATCGGTCTCAATGGCGTTGAGCTGCGTAGCGGTGGCGGCCCTGCCCACCACGAGCGCCAAAACGACTGCCGCGATCGCAGGAACCCGCAACCAGTTGTGCAACTTCCATTCGTGTAAATAAGTGAGGCCTATTGATGCTGCCAGCGGAAGTAGGCGGTGGGCCAAGATTGTGTTTTTCATGAGCTTGTAGCGCGGCGTGCTGTTGATGAGCCAGCGGCCATATTGCTCGAGCTGCGGGCCGAATGCAGACATTGTCACTGCGTACAGACTGACCATCATGTAATTTTTGTCGAAAATGAGCGCAATGACGAGCGGGCAGGTAGCCTCGAAAACGCGCGACACTACGCTCGAGAGAATGTACACAGCATAAATAAGGTGTACCTGAAGACCCGAAGGAAACTTTTGGGCCTCAAAGTTGTAGTCGTCGTCGTCAATAGGCGGGTCTGCCGGCGACCCAAGCAGCGGCTGCTCCATATGTCCAATGTCAACAAAATGTCAGCAAATGTCTGACAGGGCCCTGCATGACCACTCCCCACACCGAGCTGAATGCCGAGACACTGGCCTTTGCCAAGACCCTGAATGTTCCAAATGAGGTCTTTGAGTGCCCTGACTATCAAAAAATGGTGTCGGGGATGAGCTACAACGCCCTTAACCCACTGCTTGTGGACGCCCGCACTATCGCCCACGAGAAGGCCGACGACTACAGCGAAATGCGCCTCAAGCATTTCAAGAGCCCTGAGGAATTTGATGCTGCGCGCGACGCAGCAATTGCCTCGCTTTTTGGGGCTACAGGCGCCCCTGGCCGCGTCGAGGCCCCGCTCAAGATCGACTATGGCTACAATGTGAGTGTGGGCGACAATTTCTACGCCAATTTTGGGCTGTGCATCCTCGATTGCTCCACGGTCAAGATTGGTCACAACGTCATGTGTGGGCCTAACGTTACTCTTTGCACTGCGGCACACCCTCTAAATGCAAAGGAGCGCATCTCCGGCATTGAATTCTCCCACCCCATCGAGATTGGCAATAACGTTTGGATTGGCGCTAATGCCGTGATTTTGCCCGGCGTCACCGTTGGCGACAATGCGGTTGTGGCAGCCGGCGCCGTGGTCAACAAGGACGTGGCCAAGGATACTGTCGTGGCGGGTGTTCCGGCGAAGAAGATTCGTACGATTGACAATACCAATTTGACGCTTGAGGATGCGGATTTGGACTAGAATAGCTAGCTAGATTTTTGTAGAGTATACATCTAGATCTGGAGCTGGGCAAGGGCTCCTCAGCTGGTACGGCTCGGGGTGTTATGGGTTTACAAAGGCCGCTGCGGTGTCTGAAGCGGGTGCAGCGGGCATATGTGATCCCCTGGTTCCTCCGATTCCCCCCAATAAACTCTCCATAGACCTCCCTTCTCCAAACCCTCCCATAAATCCCTCTCCGCAGCCTCGAGCTTACCAATGTCTGAACCTGAAAAAAGCGACCAGATGGAGGCTCAAAACTCTGTGGACGACCAGCTCGCACAGATCCGCGAGGAGACCGAGCTACTCAAGCAAATGCAGGCCGATTTTTCCCAGGCTCACGGCGAGGTCACCGAAAACAAGGAGGAGGTTGACGCGCGGTCCATATACGTTGGCAATGTCGAATATGCCGCAACAGCCAAGGATCTGGAGAAGATTTTTGCCTCCTGCGGAAACATTAACCGCATCAACATCATGATGGACAAGTACACCGGCAATCCAAAGGGATTCGCCTACATTGAGTTTGAGGAGCCCTCGATGGTCACCTCGGCCCTCCTGCTCAATGAAACAGATTTGTTGGGCCGTTTAATCAAGGTCCTCCCCAAAAGAACAAATGTTCACAATTACAACTCAAGGGGCCGGGGCAGAGGGCGCGGCGGCTTCAGGGGCAGAGGCGGCTACCGCGGCCGCGGTCACTACCGCCCGTATTAATTATTTAGACGTTTAAATGGGTACTAGCAGCCCGACTCCTCAAGCATGTAGTGCAGGATATGAATGCAGGAGCTTCCCACAACAGGGAGCCATCAGCCGTGAAGGAAAAACACATCTACAGATGCAATTCCTACAATTCTGTTTGCCTGAAAGGAGATACTGGCTACATCAAAATCAAGGCGTTTCTGGAGGGCAAAAGCCGCGTACTCAAATGAGAACGAGGAACATCAT
>JAKUBN010000088.1:0-15404 GCA_030563245.1 Wickerhamiella azymoides | reverse complement strand
GAGGTGGTGTGAGGAGCGTAAGTTGTATGTCGCTGCGGATGTGATATATAGGGGCGGCCTGCATATCACATGCATGTGACGTGCATGCCACATTATACAGATGTCTCAGAGAAAAGATGGGACGCCTCTCTGTCTTCTTATAGATCTATTTTCTTTCAACCAAGTACTGGATTTGTGGTATTTTCTTCTGCACTAATGTAGTCGGTGAGGGCAGTACGCTCAATTTTAGGCCTGCATATGCAGGTACAGGCGCGCGCGGGAATCGCACAGAAGTGAGCTACTAAAAGGGAGTATACAAGGGTCAATGAGAGCTAGAATTCAGGAGAGTCCGAGCACAAAATTTGTGCCCTGCAGGTGCACCCCATATGATCCCCCTATTTTATATTCCTTGATGTATAAATATCCCTCGCCCGCTCCCCTACCGAGACCGCCAGGCACACCCAAGGAGGCGGCAAAGTAAAGAGAACGGGCCATTAGCATAGCAGGCTTAGACATTAGCAGTGCAGAAATGGATGAGCTTCACACCCCAGAGCCCGACACCCCACACCCAAGGTCCGTGGCCGAGCTCTGACCCATGGCCCCATGGTCAGTGGGCTATGTCGGTCGTTTGAACGGGTAGTGGGTTTTATCAGGCAGAGTTGGGGTATAGTCGATGTATATGGTTTGTCCCCTTTTTGCAGCTCCCCTGTGCCTGCATACCCCTGCATATGCTGCAGCACATTCCGCAGTGCTCTCAACATTTAAAAAACTATATCATCTTCGTAGAATTCGGGCGCAGCGCGCGGCAGGTTCGCAATGCGCTTTGTCTCGGGCAGCCGCTGGACCACCTGCAAACACCTTTCGAGCGTGTTCCATTGGCCCGGGCGGCGCAGAATAAATACGTTGCCGTCGAGCGCGGCCGGGTAATTCGCCCGCAGCAGCAGCTCGAGCGGCGGGGTGGGCCCACTCTGCTCGGCGATGGCGAGGGGCACGCGCGGCATCACGGCGTGGGTCACGACGAGCCAGGCGACCTGGTACGCGTCCTTCAGGGGCTGCGCGGCCGCGTCGAGGTGCGCGTGGCGGCAGAACGTGTCGATCGCGGCGGCCACCGCGGCGAAATGGTCCCCCGCGGGCTGGGCCACCTTGGCAACGTCGGCAAACACCGCCAAAACCTGGCGGGCCTGAGGGGCCAGCGGCTCCAAACTCAGGGCTTCGCTCAGGAATGAGGGCAGAGCATTGGCGGGACGGCGCGACGCCACCAGCTCGTAGGCCACGACCTTGTTTGCGAGGTCCCCGAGCGGCGCCCGCACGGTGCAGGTGCTGAGGGCGCATTTCGCATGCACGGCGGCCTCGTCGTACCTGCGCAGCGCAAAAAAGACGTCGGCAGCATGCTCAAAGTACGCGCTGAGCTCGCGGCCCTCAAACCGGCCGAGCGACGGGTCGAATTCGAGCGGCAACCCAAGCGGGAACGCACTCAAAAAGCGCGCAGAGTCTGGCGTCGTCAGTGTGCCGAGCAGGACGTGGGCAAGGCTAAGGCTGCTGCTGCGGGCGGCAAGCGTCCAAAGCAAGCTTTGCCGCAGCAGATGGTGGCCCTCGAGGGCGCGCACGACCCGCAAGAGACGGCCGATATTTGTCTTGGCGAGCTCGGCCAGCGACGCGTCTTTGAGCTTCTCGCGGGTCTTGTGGAGGGCCTCGAGCACCAGCTGGTCGTTCTGGGCGGCCTCTGCAAACAGCTGGATGAGCGCATCGACCCAAATCTTCGGCGAATCGCCGTGGGCGGTGGCGAGGTTTGCCAGCTGAATGAAGGTCGCGCGCGCCGGGATAATGGGCGCAGGGGGGTCTGTGGGGGGCATTGTTTCCACGTCGCTCATTTCTGCGTCCTCTGTGTTCATGTGGTGTTGGGCGAGGGGACGGGTGTGTTGGACTGTGTGTGGGGAGGTGGCGAGGTAAGCTCAAGGCAAGGCAATGCCAAAGTTAAAGGGTCCTAGGACAAGGGGCTAAGCTTATACTCCCAACTGCCTATTTTTACAAAGCAGCTCCCTTGGGCGGTCCTACAAACTCCCAGCTCGCCACCTCCCAGGCTTGAACTAAGCACATGTCGCTCAAGCAGTACCTGGCCAACTGCCCCGAGGAGCACGGGCTCGACACCTCCAAGATCCGCGCGATGCGCCAGAACCTGCGGCGGCGCTTGTTTGACGAGGCCACACAGGGCGAGCGCTACCGCCACATGCTGTTTGCGCCGGGCGTCGACACCCTCCACCCAAAGCCCAGCGAGTGGCTTGGCGAGCCGCGCCGGTCGCATGCCGGGCGGCCGTGCGTGCGGCGCCTCAGGCAGGGCGAGCCCGCGTACCGCTGCAGCACGTGCGGGCTCGACGATACGTGCGTTTTGTGCCAATATTGTTACCGCCCCGAGGACCACGTCGGCCACGACGTTTTCATGCGCATCACGCACCGCGACGACGGCGGGATCTGCGATTGCGGCGATGCCGAGGCGTGGAAGATCCCCCTCACCTGCGCGGCCCAAAATTTGGAGAGTGAGAGCGGGCACGTGCCAGAGGACTTGGAGCAAAGTATAGGCTCGGCAGTGTCGCAAGCGCTGGATTTTTGCATCGACGTCATGGCCGGCGCCCACTGCGGCCTGCAGTTCATGGACAAGGCCTCGGATGTGCTGAAAAACGTCCACGAGTCGCGGCTCGACCCGGCAGTCTACGGGCCGCAGCAGGAGCCCGTCGACAAGTATATTCTGGTGCTGTGGAACGACGAGCGCCGGTCGCTGCTCGATGCAAACATCGCCATCCAGCTGGTGACCCAAAAATCGGCCGAGTTCGGCATCATGGTGGCCCGCCGCGTCGACGCCTACGGCCGCGGGAAAATCAAGGTGAGCACCGACTTGAGCCACCTGATGGAGCTCAAGCTCGGTATCCAGCTCTTTACCTCTACGCTGCGCTCGGTGCGCGACTATATGCGCGAGGAAATGGTCGACGAGATCATCCACTGGCTGCTGGATTTGACGTGGGCGCGGCTTGCTGAGGGCCCCGCGAGCACGCTGCGCAACATTGTGGGCCAGGCCATGTGCGACCCGTGGCAGTGTGGCCTCGAGCACCTGAATCTGGGCGGGTCTATGAGCATGGGCGCTGGCATGGCCTCGCACTCGCTGTGGCACAATTCAAGCCTCGACGGCAAACGCATTCCGACCCTCAATGATCGCACGCGCGACAACTTGTTCCACGATGTCCAGCCGCCGTCCCAGGACAGCGATTTGTTTGACTTTGAGACCGAGGGCATGACCTTCAACGCCCTGAGCTCTGAGCCGATCTGGGTCGACGACTCGCCGCCCCCGCAACGCCCAGACATCTCGGCCCGATTCAAGTACCTGATTTTCTTTGATTTGCGCTTCTGGAAGAGCCTCAGGCAGACCCTGCAGGACCTCTACGTCTCTGCGCTGATCTCCAACCAGAGCCTCAAGATGTACTTTGGCCGCGAGTACGCCGACTTTTACCCGCAAATCGCCGAGCTGTATGTGCTGCTCGACCGCGAGCCCGAGGTCAGCTGCATCCAGAGCCTGTCGACGCAGCTGTTCACAACGCCCTCAGTCGCCACCGAACTCCTCAATGGGCCGCACTTTAGCCAGTACATCGCCTCGCTGTTTACGCTTCTGACCCTGCAAAAGATCGGCCCGTTGAGCTGCATCAACCAGGACATGAAACTCGACGCCGATTCGCCCATCCTCAAGAACCGCCGTTTCGGCCAATTGTTCCAGGAAATTTCGTTCTTGCTGAGCCGCAACTCGGTCAAGCAGAACGTCGCAGGCAACGCCCGCACGCTGCTGCAGATCGCGGACTTTTTGAGCCTGTGCCAGGGCCTCTCGCCCGTCCGCCGCCAGCAGGACAAGCACATTGAATTCGAGAGCGAAGGCTGGGTCTATGTGTTTACAACTATTCCCTTTGTGCTGCAGCTTGGCCAGGGCGTGGCTACGGGCGCGTTTGAGTGCACCTTTGACGCCGTTCGCGAGCCCATCGCCAAGGTCGCCCGCCTGCTCCACCGGTGGAGCTTCCAGTACATGTCACGTGCGCAAAAGGGCACCGCCGCGGGTGCCGCGCTTGGCACTGCCGCGTTTGGCACTGCCGAGTGCGTGGCCACGTTTGGCGAGCGCTCTGTGCGCTGCCTCGTGAGCGACTACGACCCCAGCGAGGGCATTGTCTCGTTCCACCACCCTGTGCACGCGTTTCTGAGCTTTCTGCTGCAAAACTGCCACATCCCCAACGTGCAGGCGCTGCGCAGCCTTTTGTTTGACGAGGAGGACCTGGTGCCGGCCCCCGAAAGCGCGCTGGATATGGCGCCCGGGCTCCGCCACGCCCACTCGCAGTTTGTGCGCAGCATGCTGTTTGAGCACCCCCTGCAGTGCATCGCGGTGCTTTCACAGGTTCGCGTGGGTTTGTGGGTGCGCAACGGCTACACCATGCGCTCGCAGCTCCACCATTACCGCGAGAGCACGCTGCGCGAGCTCGCCTATGCCCAAGACTTGTTCATGGCCCAGATGGCGCTTGTGGTACTCGACACGAACGTGGCGATGTGCCAGCTGCTCAAGAGGTTCGGGCTCGATGGATGGCGCCACTCGACCCTGTTTGACGACAGCCAGCGCTTCTACATGCTCGAGGAGTTCTTGCACACGCTGCACACTTTGCTGGTGGACCGCATCTATCTGCAGGACCACAAGCAGGAAAAAATCAACCAGCAGTACTACCGGCGCGAGATCGTGCAGGCTTTGACGTTCATGGACCTCAGCTACAGCGACATTTGCCGGATCGTGCCCGAGAGCATGACCGCCGACGACGAGTTTGAATTGGTGCTCAAGGCATGCGCCACGTTCAGCCCGCCCAAGGGAGTGTCGGATGTGGGCACCTACTCCCTGCGCGAGGAGCTGCTGCACGAGTTTAACCCGCGGTACACGCACTTTTCGTCGGCTCGCATCGAGGAGGCCGAGCGCGCAATTTCGCGGCGTTTGGCGCCCAGCGGAACCCTTCCCGAGGAGTTTGTCTACGTTGCCCCGCTGCAGCAGCTGTACGGAGCCTGGAGCGACCTCGGAGCGTTCACTCGCAGCGTCGCGTTTGCGGCGTTCATGCACGACCTTTTCTGCTCGCTGGTGGCCATGTACAACGCCGACAACAAGGCCGACATCGAGACCGTCTTGAGTTCTGCCATCTATTTGTTGATTATGGCCGCGAAGGACGACGCGCAGCGCGACCACGCCGCCTCCACGACGGCCGACGGCGTCTACGCGTCGCTGCGCGAGTGGGTCACCACCGAGCACAACGGCGCGAGCTTTGCGTCTGTGCTGGCGCAGATGCTGCAAGCCCCGCAGCTGAGCGCGCTGCACCCGCGCGTGCGCAAGCTGTGCGACGTCCTGGGCCTCGATCTAGGCCTCAACGCCGGCCCGAACGCGCCCTCCGCGCAGGCCCCCGAGCAGCCCGACGAGCGCAAGACCAAGGCGCAGGCGGCCAAAAAGCGTATCATGGAGGAGATGCGCCAGCAGCGGCGCGACTTTGAGCAGCAGCAGGACGCGGACGACGTCGAAATGGCCACGGACGAGCCGCAGGACGAGGAGGGCGGCTGGTCGTTTGCCCGCACAAACTGTGTCTTGTGTCACATGCCCGAGACCCCGGACAGCATTTTTGGGCAAATGACATTCACGTGCCACGTCTCAGTGCTGCGTGAGCACGACCATGGATGGTCGCGCGAGGCGTTTGGCCACGCGAGCTCGCTCGACGCCGAGGAGCCGCGCAAGCTGCACGACGTGCCCGGCAACGAGTGGTGGAAGCGGTACTGGACCGAGGACGAGGACACGAGCTTTGGGCCGAGCTACCCGCAGCAAAAAATCCGCAAACAGACCGAGGTTGTGGGCGGGTGCGGTCACGGGGTTCATTTCAGCTGCTACAAAGATTACCTCGAGCTGCAGTCGCAGCGGGTCAGCCAGCAGATGCGCCTGACTGCCGAGGACACCAAAAACAGCGAGTACCTGTGCCCGCTTTGCCGCGCAATCAACAATGGATTCGCGCCGGTCGTGTGGCGCACAAACGCCGTGGCCGCCTCGGACTTGTTGAGCGGCGAGCATCCCTACGTGCTCCCGGAGCTCGAAGCGCGCCCTCCCGCCTTGCTCACTGCCAACATCCTCATGCCTGGCGCGCAAGACGCCCTCAACGACCCCAACTCGGCGCTCGTGGCCGCCTTCCACGAACAGGCCCTGCGGGTGGGCAGGGGCGAGCAGGGGCCTCCCTCGGGCGCCCCCTCGGGCTCCCCCGTGCTCTCTGCCTTTTCGGTATTCTCGGACACTGTGAAAACTATGGAGATCGCGCTAAGAGGACGGCCCAATCAGAGCCCGTTTGGCGGACTGCTCGTGGACCAGCTCGCCGGCAAGCAGGTCAAAAACCTGCGGGTCATGGCCCATTATTTGGACGTTGTGCAGTATTTGGTTGCTCATGATACGCCGCCCGCGGCCGCGCTCACGGGCGACCCGCTGCTGAACCTGATTTACCTCATTTACAGCCACTGCGCGCGCGGGTCCCTCAGCATCGCCACGGCGCTGCGGTGGTGCTACATGACTGCCGTGAGCCAAGCGCTGGCTGTGCAAGGCGTCAGCTCTCCTGACTATGGCGAACTTGACCCGCAATCTGAGACGCTGGCGCTGCTCAGCGGGTTCGAGCAGCCGGCCGAGCGCTACTCGCTGGTCGCGCGATACACGACCATTTTCTTGCGCCGCGCCTCGCTGGTGATGTTTGGGCTTTGCGGAAAATACGAAGAAGACGATTTCAAGTGTATGCAGCACCTCCCCGAGCACCAGCGGCTGTGCGAGTACCTGTGCCTGCCGACGCTCGACGAGGCCATCAAGCAGCTCGCCGCTACACCCCTTAGCATTCCTGCTCCCGAGTACCTTGAATTTGCCGGCATTTACAAGCTGATTCGCCTGCCGCCGCGCCTGGACTGCTTCTTCAACGCCCGCGACAGCACCGACGATTTCCCCGTGGACCCGGCCATTTGCCTGTTTTGCGGCAGCGTCATCCCGTTCAGGAGCGCTCTGGTCAACCCCAACGAGCGCGGCCAGTGCACGTTGCACGTCGCCGAGTGTACCCGCAACTATGGCATCTACATCTTGCCCCGCCGCAACTACCTGATTCTCACCATCAACAATGGCCGCGGCACGTTTATGGAGGCGCCGTACCTGGACGTGCACGGCGAGCCCGACGAAACGCGCCGCGGAAGAGCCCACTTTTTGCACCCGAGCCGCTGCGACAACATCACCCGCAAGCTCTGGCTCGAGAATGAGATCTTTGACGTTATTGCCCGCAAGCTCGACCAGAACGTTGACTATGGCGGATGGGAGACCATGTAACTATTTATCTATTTTCTAAAGTTGATTAGGAGGTACCTTGACGGCCAACTCGTCACTGGACTTTACCTCGCCTTGCACGACCAAATTCCCCACAATGTCGAGCCCAAGCCGAGTTTCGCGCGAAAATAACGCACTATCTAGAGCTACAACGCCCTACGAGAGGTTTTCAAAGATAGCACTCTTGACGATCGCTCAGTACGGCTTGAACCCCTATCAGCTGCTAAACCTCGCCTGTGTGAGCCGCGACTGGTATCATGTATTCACTTCAAACACAGTTTGGAGGGATTGGAAAAATCCATTGAATCTGGGATCCATCGCCATTACCTGCGGTGCAAACCCGGCTTCACATTCACGGAATGGGAGTACCTGATGGATATGTTCTACCCCCTCATTAATTGGTATGTGTTTGTGCACATTTGTCGTACCTCTGAGTCTCTCGTAGGAGATAAAAGGCTGGGGTATCGTGAAGGACTTCGGATCCCCGATTCGGTCGCCGTAGCATTTACCAAGCGCCCCATACTAGCCCGCAGGAGCCTGTGCTTTGAACATTTTCATTAAACTGCTCTAAGGAAAAGAGAACTGGTGTATGCTCTTTTAAGCAGAGGCGTGGGGCTTAATGATCTGCCCGACTCGTGTAAGTCGGATCCCGTTGCCTTGTTTCATCTTCTAGAGGCACCGAGTTGGGAAGTTTGCAATTTGGAAACCCAAATTTGGATACTGCGCGATGAGCTTGATGCTGTAGTATCATTCTTTGATGCACCGCTAGTAAGAGCGGTTAAATTTGCTCTACGCGCTCTGGAAAATAGCGTGATGTACAATGAGGTATTCACGCCTGAGCTTTAAGGTAACCTACAGGTGGTGGACAGGCTATTTGAACTGTGCAAAATGTCAAGTATCTGTGCCTGGCTTAATGCACCTTGGGATTTTCCTGTTTCCGTTTTAGCAGACACGAACCGGTTGACCAAGATGCTGCAAGTGGTAAGATCAGGCCATATATATGCGGGTATGTGCAACAGAGGTGCTGTGGAGCCCAATGTGACTGCGCTTTCAGCTGCATTGCCTTCGTGTGGTACCGACCCAGACCTGTTTGACCTATACCGACAAACTCTAACCATTCCGCATACATTGATACGGAATAGGGATTTTGTCTTGACGCTCCTCGCAAACTGCCCTGGACTTCCTGTATTCTATACTTATCCGTCATTTCTGCTATTTGACCCGATCGTCTTGAACGCTATAGTGGCTAATCTCATCCGCTACTAGCGCCCTTTCCCCAATCGCATTTATTTATTAGGGGAACCGCCAATTAAAATCCGCACAATCACCTTGGTCAAGTGCGAGTATCCCATTGATCTTGGCTCAGACGTGGAGACGCTGCTCAAGATTCTCAGCTTGCCCGAGGAACGCCTAGAGGATTGCCGGACATACTGCCCTCAGGAGGGTGCGGAAAATTATGAGACTGAGACTCTAGCAAAATTTCCTCTTTCTGCAGTTGGAAAGGCGTACGGCGAAGGTCCAGTTACACAACGACGTCGCGCTTGACATCGAGCTACAGCACCATGTTCACGTCGAGACCAAAGCAATCTCAACACACCTAGCGGGGTTTTTAGCATAGATTTATACTGTGACCATATTGTTTCGTCAATAAGAATCCTCTTTTCAGCTTTTTCTGAGACTGTTTCAGCCCGGTTCTTTTGGCAAAGTCACGGTGCGGCAGTGCGGGGGGCTCCCTTAGCACCGGGCTCGCTGCCCTCAGCTCTGGGCTGGGTCTCAATCGCCAGTGTAAATTCCCATGTGCAGATTAGAAAAAAAAAGGGGCACTGTTAACGACTCTGGTTGAGAGGGGATCAAAGGACAGAGTAGCCTGGACGAGAGCCATCGGCAGTCCAGCGTATCCATGACAACCGACCGGCAGGAGGTATACAAGCCGGGATTCATGTAATATAAAGAGAACCCTTAAAACTTTAACTATGGCGGCTAGAGATCCGACAACGGGTCAGTTCCTGCCCAAAGTCGGAGATGCGGGTCAACCGCTCGTCACTCCTGTTGATCAGAATGAACTGCTCAGATCTTTACAGGGCACAAGTTTATAAAGTCTCGGTCTCACCTGGCTAAGAGACGCCTGCTGAGCAGGGTCATAGCCTCTACCGCTGCTAAAATGTACAACACTGGGGTCCAAAAAAGAACAAAAATTGAAGACGACAGGAATCGAACCTGCAACCATTCGATCTGGAGTCGAAAGCTCTGCCATTGAGCCACGCCTTCAACTTGAAAAATTTTTTGAAAGGACCTTTCAGTGTCAAAAACTAGCAGTTTTTAAGCAAATTTGTCAATGAAATGTCTATTTTTCAAATTTGGATTTTCTTATGTTTTTGTGGTTAACGTATACGTAGAAAGCGATTTGCGAAAAAAACGTTTTCGCGTTTTTCTGTACGATTCTGCACTATTTTCGGGAGATCGAGCTGTTTTTCTCACTTTCTAGAATATTTCAGCATCATTGTAGTTTTAGTAGATGCGATATCTCTAGGTTAGATGGAATATAAAAAAGTTAGAGGCCGAGGCTTGTAAGTGCGCGTACGGCGCACCTTGTGCCGCTCTAACCCATTTTCCTCGGTTAAACAAGCATTTCACACTTAGACTTTGATTTACAGCTATGGCCTCTAAAAGGTTCTTATTGAGGGTCTGATCGTTTTCGCCGTAGACGGCAAACAAATTGATGGTGGGTTGAGATGGGAAGGTGAGGGTTACGATGGTGACTCGCGCGTGGAGGGGGCGAGAGAGAGCATGCTTGTGGGCGGTGGGGGTATCAGGGAGGATGATGGTATCCATGAGGATTGCCGACCTGCAGCTTCGCTTGAAGAAGGGGGTGTGACCGCGGGCTTCGCATTCCAGGCTGTACATTTGGACGGTAGCCTCGGTTTGGCAGCGGCCAGGGCACAGTTCAGAGATGAAGGTTATGGCTGTGGGGTGTCGCTGGCATTCTTGGAATGTCGGTACCAGAGTGACATCGTGGTCGTCTCACAAAAGCTGAAAAAAAAAAGCACAATGCCAATGCGTATCTCCTCCTACAAACCGCAATTTGCAATGTGCCGCAGAACGAGCTCCTTGTCGAGTATATGCTCTGGCAAACAGCGCTTAAGATGGTCGGCAAACTCTGGGTTGAGTTGATGGCGGGCTTAGGCGTGCTCATGGTATGCAAGTGCTTTGCTTGTCTAGTTGGATGCCACAAATAGCGCCCTGCGTGCTACCACAAAGCAAGGGTTTTGATAGCATTGGGCAAAACACGAATTTTATTTACAACTATAGACACTGCTACAGGGGAGGACCTGGTGAAGTTAGGTACCTTTCTCAGTTCGTATGGAGCGGACAAAAGCTTTAGACATGCTCCTCTAGTAGTCGCTATCATCATTCTCCACCAAGCGGGGGTCAGTTTCACGCAGCACACCCGTAACAACCAAGAACCGCTCAATGTCCTTGAGGTTGGTAGACTCGCCGCCAATGGTGTTGAGGGTCACGAGCTGGCGCACCATTGTACCGTTTTTGTAAACGAGGATGGTAGGGGTCTGATCCAGGGCGTATTTTTCGTTGATTTGGCGGCAATCGATTTCAACAAATTTGATGTCTCTAAACTTGGCTGCCGTGCGGCTCAGGAGCGCTGCAAGCAGCCGGCTTTGAAGTGAACTATCACCGCGAATGTGCAAAATTACTGGAACCTCTTTGCTGGCAGTGGTAACTTCCTGAGTGTACTCTGGCTTGGATATCCGCACCACCTCACCAAACCGTTCCTTGGAGGCCTGGGCCCTGAGTTCTGCGATACGCTTTTCACGGTACTCTTGGATGAAGGCCTCGTCCTCAAGTCCGTCCGACTCGAGCTCGTCTAGTTCGTCGAGGGTGGCACCCTCCAGGCGGTTGGCGTGAGCCGACTCGAGCGCTTCCTCAAAGGCCTTTTCGAGCGCCTCGTTGGGGTCGGCGGCCTTTTGGGGCAAGATGCCGTACTGCCGCAGCATATCGTTCCATTCGGTGTCCTCGTTAGGGTCTTGCATGTGTCAGGGGGAGGGGGCGATGGGGGAGGGGGTATGTAGTGAAATTTTAGCTATAGAGACCGCCGTGGACAGCTGCTGCCTTGATCACAATGTGACCCAGCATATGCTGCAGCACATTGTACCACCAGGACACCCTCCCAGCTCCATCCCAGCTGGCTGAGCAGGGCACTAAACTCCGCACTACACAGAATCTGTTCAAGCAGTAATACATAGCCTAATAAAATTAAGCGGCAAAAGCCTCGGGGAAGTTGCGGATGTTCTCGTCAAGGGAACCGTGCTTGGGCAGGAACTTGACGTAGGCACCATCGTCGCGGACCTCACCGTTCTGGCGGCGCTCGACGTACTCCTCGCGGTCGAGGGGAGTGAAACCCCACTTCTTGGAGATGATGATCTTCTGCTGACCAGGGAACTTGTACTGGCAACGACGGAGAGCCTCAACAACAACGGCCTTGTTGGAGTCCTTTGTGCGAACAGAGATGAGGACCTGACCGATCTTGACGCGGGCGGCGAGACCGGCGGGCTTACCCCAGGCACCACGCATACCCTGCTGCAGACGATCGGCACCGGCGCACGACAACATTTTGTTGATACGCAGGACGTGGAAAGGGTGCACGCGGATGCGCATGTGGAAGGACTCACGGCCAGACATCTTGGTGATGTACTTGTTGCACGAGATACGGGCGGCCTCAAGAGCCTCCGAGCTCAGCTGCTCCAACTCGTTCGAGACGAGGTGGACGCAGAGGGGGAAGTCGTCAACAGAGGCGCGCTTGCGGCCCAAGTCGTACGAACGGATCTTGGCGTCGGGGACACCACGGTTGTAACGAGACTTGGGGTAAGGCTTGTTCTTGCAGTAGCGGTAGCAGCGAGCGGGACGACGAGCCATTTGGAAGTGTACGGAACCGTTCCGAGTATATAAAATGAATGGGTGTGGCGAGGGTGTGCCCTAAGCCCTAACGGCTGGTGGCGGCAAGTCAGCGTATTGGTAAGCCGGATGCCAGCGGATGCGCAGGCATTTGAAATCGGGATTTGAAATGAAGGGTGGCGTTAATTGCTGTGGCGGCTGTGGCGTGCATAACACCCCCTGCCTTCTCTCAAGACCCTTTTGATAGTGCGGCTCAAAATTTGGATAAGCACGCCTCTGCTGATAGCCCAGGCCCATGGACCCAGGCTCCCTAGACCCCCATAGACCCCCGTAGACCTACCCCAGCATTGATAACAACATCTCAACCCGCTCCTTCACCTGCTCCAAATTGGGACTCGAATTGCGGAAACTGAATTCTGTAGCCTTGTAGCATAACGAATACCGAGTCTTGAACTCATCGTCCCGCTGGTAGCCCCGCATCCGCATGGCACCCAAGGTGACCTGCTGGTACAGCTGGGTGAGATCCTCGCGCTTTTGGCGCGGAGGCAGAGTCTTTTGGTTGATTGGGGGCTGGAATTTAGATTTGGGCCGCGGGTTTAGCTGCAGGGGCCGTGCGTACACGCTGTCACCCACAAAATAAAACAGAAAGTGGTCAAACTGGTCGGTGGGGGTGCACGAGGCGACGAGGCCCAGCTTGTTTGCCTTGAGCTGGCCGAAATACTCTATAGTCTGCTCCGAATCGCTGTAAACGTTTAGCTGGGGGCCGCGAATTTTTTCGAGAGGTGCGCTCTCCGTTCGACAAAAGTTGCTGAATTTGAGGTTGAGGCCGCCCAACTCTAGCTTTGCCGACGTCCAAAACTGCACCTGGATGCGTGCCTTGGGGTGGCCTGGCCACACAGCATCAAAACTGCCTTGCCATATAAGCATGGTTGGGAGTTTGTTTTGTTCAGCAATATGGGGCTGTTTTCTCGCAACAAGGAGAGTCCCATCCTGCAAAAGGGGTACGACGAGGCGTACAATTCGAGTTTGCAGTCGATTCTCAAGGAGGGCAACCACGAGTACGGCGATGCGTTGGGCTCGTGGCGGTCGACCCTGGCGACCATCAACCAGTGCCTCATGCAGGTCGATACCTACGGCCTCAAGAGCAGCACCGACAAGGCGCTGCTGCAGAACATCAAGGATATCGAGCGGCAGTGCGCCGACCGCATCCGCTACCTCGAGCTAAAGACCGGCGGCGCCCTAACCACCAACCCCTACGGCACGGGGGCGCCCTCTGGATCGAGCGCATCGGTGGTCAAGGGCGGCGTGTCGCGGGTCGCGGTGGGGTCCAAGAGCCCTGCGCCGCCGCAGCATGCGAGGGAGCCGGCCGCACACAGCAGCCCCGAGCAGCCGCGCCGTTCAGGCGATGCAGGCCGCTCCGCCGGCGCGCGCCGCGCCCAGCCCCCCAGCAAGTCGCAGCCGACCCTGCCGCACGAGTACATCCAGAATATCCGCCGCGAGAAGCAGAGCTCGAGCGCGGCCAACCTCGCGTGGGGCCACAAAAAGTCCGCGTCGCAGTCGTCGCCACGAGTCGACGACGGCCTGTGGAGCGGGTTCGACGGCGTCCAGCGGTCGGACAGCGGTGCGCGCGCGCGCCTCGACCCGAGCCCGCTGCTCGAGTCGGCGCAGCAAAAGGTCGAGGCCCGCGGCGGCCCGCCGCCCGAGCGCGAGCGCGAGCGGGGCAAGCGCGCGCAGCAGCCGCAGCAGGCGCAGCCGCAGCGCGCGCGGTACGTGATAACCCGCAGCTCGCCGCAGGTCCGCTCAGAGAGCCCGCGCGGGCTGACTGTGGGCCAGGCCATGGCCGCCCGGGGCGCGCAGGGCCAGGCGCACCCGGGCAGGCGGTCAGGCGACCACGCGCGGAACGGCGCCAGCGCGCAGGCCCCCCACGTGCTCGCAGGGGCCGCACCCCCCTCAGACACCTCCCTCGACTCGCTCTCGGACTGGGACCGCCAGGCGCTCGAAAGGGTCAAGGGCCTTCGCGGCGTGGACGAGAACGCCGCCAAACAGATTTTGGCCGAGGTGGTCCTCAAGGGCGACCCCGTGCGCTGGGACGATATCGCCGGGCTCGACAAGGCAAAGTCCTCGCTCAAGGAAACGGTCGTGTACCCGTTTCTTCGGCCCGACCTGTTCAGCGGGCTGCGCGAGCCGGCGTTTGGCATGCTGCTGTTTGGGCCCCCCGGCACCGGCAAGACAATGCTTGCGCGCGCCGTGGCGACCGAGTCCCACTCGACATTTTTTTCCATCAGCGCCAGCAGCCTGACGAGCAAGTTTATGGGCGAGAGCGAGAAGCTCGTGCGCGCGCTGTTCCAGATGGCCAAGGCGCTCGCGCCCTCAATCATTTTTGTCGACGAGATCGACTCGATCCTCACGCAGCGCAGCGACAGCGGCGAGCACGAGGCGTCGCGCCGCATCAAGACGGAGTTTTTGGTGCAGTGGAGTGACCTGCAGGCGGCGGCCTCGGGCAAGTCCGAGGGCGACGTGCGCCGCGTCCTCGTTTTGGGGGCGACCAACCTGCCGTGGGCCATCGACGAGGCGGCCCGCCGCCGGTTTGTGCGCCGCCAGTACATCCCGCTGCCCGAGGACGAGACGCGCCGCGCGCACCTGCTGAAGCTGCTGATCCACCAAAAGCACGCGCTGGTGCCCGCCGACGTCGAAACCTTGGTGCTCAAGACCCGCGGCTACTCGGGAAGCGACCTCACAGCCCTCGCCAAGGACGCGGCCATGGGCCCCCTGCGCTCGCTCGGAGACGCCCTGCTCACAACCGACCCCGAGAGTATCCGGCCTATGGACCTCGGCGACTTTGTCGAGAGCATGAAAACCATTCGCGCCTCGGTCTCGCCCGAGGGGCTGCGCGAGTTTGAACAGTGGGCCGATAACTTTGGTTCGAGCGGTGCGTAGGTGCCCAGGGTGGTGTGTGAGCCTAATGTATAATATTTAATGAATGTTTTAATAAACGATGGCCTGATCCAATGCCCAGGCTCCTGGTGGCGACTCCCTGGTGGCCCAACTCCCCGGTGCCCCAAATTGAATGGCCTGATCTTTTTTTTTTTTTCCTTGTATGACCTCTATTATATACCTATTGACTAGATTTAGA
>JAKUBN010000087.1:0-15725 GCA_030563245.1 Wickerhamiella azymoides | reverse complement strand
GCGTCTGCTGGTGCTAATTCCCCTCCGCCACTCTACATGCCGTGACTGGCAGCAAAAGAGAAGATGATCACCACCACTGGTTTGGGGGGGATCCGCGGACTGCTCGGAGAGCAGCCTGTGTTTCTTGTTTGTTTGTTTGTTAAATTATTTCCCGTTTAACCTGAGTCCCAAGGACGGCCAGGGACACGGACTTGGGCCGTGTCAGTCTACATAAAGTGTCTAGAGCGAGTACCGGTCGGTACTGATGCCCTGTAGCCCAAAGGCTGTGTTTCTTGTTCTTCTTCTTCTTCTTCTTCTTCTGTAATATTTAAATTTAGCCTGGTCCTGAGGACGCTTGTCTTTTTTTTTTACCCGTATTTATTTTCAAATTACCTAAAAAATTACAAATCGTCTTCATCTGCCAAGCTGTCGCAAAATTTGAGGTGTTTTTTTAATTTTTTTAATACTAACGCGCCATAGCTTCATCTTTCCATAAATTTGTGGTGAACTGTGTCAAAAAATTTTCAAGTTCACAGGCATTTTGGCCGAGCGGTCTAAGGCGCCAGCTTCAGGTGCTGGTCTCTACGGAGGCGAGGGTTCGAATCCCTCAGATGTCAATATCTTTTTTTTTCTGCTGTTTTTTTTCAAGGTTTGCGCGTTTTAGCCTTGTGTAAACCCATTGCTGCGAAAATAACGCCCCTTCTCGCTTCAGGTTTTCCCAGCACGTCCCCCCTAAAAAACGCGTCACTACAACGCTCCCAGCTACGCACCCAAGTTTGTCATGGAGGACCCCAATGAGCGTCGGCCGCTCAGGCGCTCACAATTCGCGATGGTGGTGGTGCTAGTGCCCCTAAATGACACATTCGACCGCAAATCTCTTGTAGTTCCATTTGCGCCCGAGGTGCTAAAGCTGGGCCGGCAGACCAACTCCAAAACGGCCGCCATGTCCGATAATGGCTTTTTCGACTCGCGAGTGCTCAGCCGACAGCATGCCGAGGTCTGGGCCGAGCGAGACTCGGGCAAAGTGTGGATAAAGGACTGCAAATCGAGCAATGGCACCTATATTAACCATAAACGACTCAGTGCCGAGAACACAGAAAGCGAGCCGCTCGAGCTGCAAAAGAACGATTTAATTGACCTGGGCATTGATATCTCGAGCGACGACAACTCAAGCCTTGTCTATAAAAAGATCTCGGCCCGCGTTGAGCGCATTTCAATGATGCCCCTGCACGTTGTTCCTGTGTCCACACAGCCTCAGCAGCAGCCCAAACTCAGTCGGAGCTCCTCAGTGAGCACCCTCAAGGGCACAGACGACGAGTACGTTGCCTCGATCTTTGGCGTTCAGGGCGCCTCGCTTGAGAGCATGACCCTCAACCACTCGAAAACCAGCACCAACGGGTTGTCGCTGCGGCAAGATGTGGTCTCGAATCTCGAATTTGAGCTTGCGGCAAAGCGCTTATTGGGCGAAATCCGCATGGTCCGCACAGATTTGGCCAAATTGCAGTCGATAAAGAATCTGCTCGAGGACATTGAGAAGCGCCAGCACGTGGGCAGCTCGGTATCGATAGCTGCCCTCAGGGCCGAAAACGACCGATTCCGCAGCGAAAATAATGCCCTGAACCTCCAATTGTCAGAAAAAAGGCCCCCTGGCTCACAGCTGCAGACGCCCAAAATCCTCAAAAAGAAGCAGTTTAGGTCCAGCGAAATCAATAATTTGGCCCTGCTTTTGGCAACAAACATCGTCATGGTCATCACCGGGGTAGGAATCATGCTCCTATTTAATCCTCCTGCCTGGTAGCCTTTAACTCTTATTTATTTAATACTAAAACACCTTTTGCAACTGTTTGGCAGCACTGGCGGGGATCATGGCGCCAATAGCCAACGTTGTGCACAGCACGCCCAGCACACAGAGACACGCCAGAGCATACTCGACCGCTTGGCGTCGCTGCTGGCGGGCTCGCCTCAGAGGCATGGCATTGGAGTGGGAGGGCGCGAGCCACAGCAGTAGTATTGAGTGCAAATCATCAAGGCGGGGAATCAGTAGCAGAGGTAAGTGCACGGCCACCAAGAAATGCATCACCAAAAAGTCAACCACAAAGTACGAGCACTCGCACACCTTGCAGACAAACTCGTCCAGGGGCAGCAGCCAGTAGCGGGCATCAAACTGGTAAATAGGACTCCACCGCAGCGTCCACCAGGCTGAATCACTCATTTGAGGCGGCACTTGTTTGCCAATCACTAGGGTCAAGGCCCGCAGCACTAGGCGCTCGACGCTAATGAGGGCCAGCAACCCCACAGTTGAGACCGTAAATGAGCGATTGCTCACAATCACAAAAATGTTGTAGACGCCAATTTTGAGTAGCAGCGCAAGCCCATAAGTGGTAGTAGCCACAAAGCTCACCTTTTTGGGCGACTTGATGCCAACCAACAGGATGGCCAAGAGAGAGCCCACCAAGACAGCGGCAACGTTGCAGCCTAGGCTGAGAGCAGCAAGCTTGGCCAACCTTAGAATGGGGTTGTTGATGGGTCTTTTTTGGAACCGCGTGAGCCGCTGCGAGCCAAGGTACAGATAGGGCACCGCCTTGAGCACCACGTCGAGTGCCGGTAACAGCAGCTGGGTAAACAAAAGGGTCAGTGTGCTCGCTCTCAGGGACTCTGAGCCTGTACGCTCTTGGTAGCCGGTAATTTTGGCGCGCTGCTGGCGCACGTAGGTAGCCCATCCGCCGCTGGTGAACCAATTGAGTGTGCGCTTGTAGTCGAGGAAAAACAAAACCACGTTGAGCTGATGAGGATTGAACAACATGGGGCAGATGCAAAGCGCTACAGCGCTGATCCAGAACCAAATGATGGCAGGCTGAAAGAACACGGCGCTAATACAGGCGAGGGCCAACAGCGACTGGACGCCAAACTGGATGCAATTTGCTGCATAACCTTCATAGAGCAAGTAGAGAGGAACACGAGCAGTAGCAAAACCTCTACCAGTGCTGATGTACTTGGCACCGCCCAGCTGAAGATCGCCCATAAACGCAGAAGCATAAACTTGGCACACAAAAATTTCAAATAACATCGACAAGCTGAGGTAGTGCTTGCAAACGCGCAGGAATGATTTGGCAAACCCCTTTTCAGATAGCTCTTGGATGAGGAGCGGCAGCTGGGCGATCAAAAAGACAGTGACAATGGAGCCCACGCGCCGCGCGAGCCATTCCTTGAGGGGTGCGGTGTTGATGCAGCCGGGTGGGAGTCGCAACTGGGTCTTTGCGGCCTCCGGTATAACCTTGCACTGACGCACAGTACCGTTCATGATGCCGATCCACATGAGCACCACCAAGAATAGTTTGATGGACGTGACAATAAACACATTGTTGAGGTGAAAGCCCGCATGACCATAGTAGAAGCTCATGAACCGATCAAAAGGTAACTTAGTGCCGAGCCAAAAGTACTCGCGGCTCAGCATCTGCTCGCCCATGCCAGCACCGATCTTGGTTGTAAAGTTGAGAATGGAGACAAAGCCGAGGTCACGACCCTTGCCGCACTGGATGTACTCGGCGTGCTTGATGCGGCCTCCACGGCATAGAACCATCATACCAGCAAAGATGTCCTCGTTGAGGTGCAGCGACTTTTGGCCCTTGGACACACCGCCCCTGGTAGTGATAAAAATGCCGTGCAAAAAGTCAGGGTGCCCATAATGCAGTTTGCCACCAACCTTGGCCATTGCACGCGCAAATAAAGTGCCAAACGTTTGCTCTTTACCCGCGGCAACATCGCCGAGGACGCCAACATTCTCGGAAAAGATGTACTCACGCGCGCCAACAATAGCCACTTTGGTCTCAGGTTTCTCGTCATAGGGCACAGGGCACACTTGAGTCTCCTCGAACTCGGCTAGCACATTGCGGATCTTGAGGCACTCCTCAATGTAGTGGTCTTGGTTGGAGTCAATGAGCTGGATGTACTCGCCGCGGTAAAAGATGAGGGCATGGTTCTGGTTGTCGGACTTGCCATCGCCAAGAATGGGGTTACCAGAGATGCGAATGCGAAACTGCGGCTGGCGGCGCCCGTCCTTTATTGCGCTGTGCCCATCAATGAGGCTGGAGTAGTAGAGCTTGCGGCCATTCTCCAAAGTCTCAACGTCGACATAGGCAATCTGGAGGTGCGGGAACAGCTTGAATAGAATCTCGGTGTCGTTGACTTGCTCTGGGGTGAATGAGGCATACTTTTGCATGGCCACCAGCAGCCGCGCCTTGCGGCTCACAAACGCATCAATATCAGGCTCGCTCGTCTGCAGGTCAGGAGTCTTCTCATGCTGGGACTCAGAGTAGTACAAAAGCTTGATGGCTGTAATGTAGTTGGAGAGACCAGCAACCGTCTTGTACAAGGTCTGGGACCGGCTCGAGCACCAAAGTCGGGTCTTGTTGGTGTCCTCGGGGCGCGACGACGTGAACCCTAACAGCGACATGAGCAACTCATTTTGCTGGGTGATGGTGGACTCGCTCATGCTGCGGTACTGGAACGCATAGCTCTTGTTGGTCTCGATGAAATGCTGCCACTCTGTGGGGTACAGCTTCTGCAGGTACTCGAGGATGGTAACCTTGCCCTGCTGATCGTCATTACGGATGGACTCCTTGAGCGACAGCAGGATCTTTTCGGAGAAGTGAGGAACAAGCACAGTAAAAGAGGGCATACACTGGGCAGAGGTGGTCTCGGGAATTGGCTGGGCCAGCGACTGGGCAAAGAAAGAGATACGCCGCTGGGTCTCCTTGTTGGGCAGAGCCTGAGTTCCATCTTCCTCGGAGGTAAAGAATACCGGCTCGGCGGCAATGTAGCAGCGTTGATGAGGGTCCCATTTACGGGTATAGCTGAGCTCTTCAGCCTGCTCGCGGGATACAAGGTGGCCCATGACGAGGTTTTGGACAATGGCGTTCCACACAACCTTGACTGAGAGCGCGCTCTTGTCGACCAGAATCTTGGAGGCGATACGCTTCGGCAAACGAGAGTACACATTGCGCCAAGGAGTCCAGATTGAGGCGCCTAGTTGAAGCGAGACCATCACTGAGACCAGAGTGTTCACAATCACATACCACAAATAAGTGTCGAGGAAAAACAGCGTAAATTCGAGCATGTATACAGTTGCTAGGACCAAACTGGGGAACAGCTTGCACAAGAGAGGGCCCAACAACACATCACCAACACAGTTCTCAGAGAGACGCAACACAAACAGCTCGAGGACAGGATCGCGCACGCTCAAGGTCAAGAAAAAGTACGACTCGGTGAGCTTTGCGGCGTAAATGATTAGGATCATAAACCATGAGAGGTAGTAGCTGGACTTTGTGAGTTGCTGGAAGTTGCCGGTGAAGTAAAAGCTGGCCAGATTGTCGCGGCCCTTGATTCCTTGAGGGGTGGTGGCGCCAAGCAGCTCTTGCAGGGGCACAGTGGAGTAGTAGATGGTCGAGACAAGTGCGAGTGCAAAGTGAAACCCAGAGAGTATAGTTGCGCCGTAGTCGTACTCATCCCAGGACGTGGCTAAAAAGACATAGAGCGCAGGCGCGAGCAGCAGTGCAATAACAGCGACCAGGACAGTCAAACGCGGCCACACACGCTGGCGCCCAGGGTAATCGCGGTCCACAAATAGACACTCGCCCAGCACTGCAAAAAGACTTAGAATTGGTCCAATGAGTCCACCGAGTGCCACTGCCGTCCACTGAACGTGCGGGATAGGATTGGGCCCCTTGCGGTAGCTAAACTCAAAGGTGTAGAGAGCGGGCGAATTGAAGGCAGTATAGTACCAAAAGGCGCTGGCGTGCAAGATAAACACACGGCTGAAGTTGGTGATAACGTGGTACCAGGTGCGGTACTCGTAGTAGGTCTTGCGCACGGCGGCGTCCCAATTAATTTTGGCCATCTCGAGATACCTTTCATGTGCAGGTAAACTAATGAGCGAGACCTTGCCGACTTTGAGACGCTTGATGCTGTCATAGTGCCAAAACAGCTGGTTGATGTCGTCGTAACCAATGATGCGGCTGTGGTCCTTCTCGCGGCGCACCCAGTGGCCACCAACGTTGTCAAAGTTTTGTGAAACATAGTAGTTGTAGACTGGGGTGACCACAGAGTCTAGGTAGTACTCGGGCAGGCAAGAAACGTGGAGGCCGAGCTGGTCGACCTTATCGTAAAAATCGCGCGCACACTTGTAGATGAAGCAGAGACACTCGGGCATATAGCGCACCTGGTTTGCCTCGCCCCAGCACAACAAATAAATAACCACGTCGGTAAGGCAGCTGCGGTTGGACTGCTTGAGGCACTTCTCGCGCCAGATACCAATCTGGTCCTCAATTGAGTATGTAGCGTACTGATTCTCAGTGGAGGCCAAATCCTTGAGGTCCATTTGCGCTGCAAAGTACCACTTGCGGTAGTTGGAATGGGGGCCGGCAATGTAGTCTGCATGGATTGAGCGCAGGGCGGTGATGGGGTCACTGCGACTGGCCCTGGAGTCGAGCTGGCTCATGAGCAGCTCAAAGATGTTGGCGCTAGACTCGTACTGGAAACCAAGGACCTTGGTAACCTTGTTGAACAGCACTGCAATCTCCTCAATTGGCAGTTCTTCACAGTCCCAGGCTGGGTACGAGTAGTTGCACGAGAAGATGGCGGGGTATTTTTTCTCTGAAATTGACAAGTATTTTGGTGTATTGATGAACGATAGCGAGCTATAGTCTGAGGAAAATCCCTCCTCCTCGTCCATGGCCAGATGTAACAGTGGTGCAACAAGTGGAAAACAACATCGAGCTCGAGTCTATTTCTAGAGGGAGCTAGAGATGGCGCCGATTTTTCCGGGTGCTAGAGCCGCTCCAACGCCTCATTAATTGTAGATCAGACTCATAGACCTTCACTAAGCCATCGATGCAGCGGTACCCCGGCCATGTCCCTTTGAACCTATTTCAGCGTGCATTTTTGTTTGCATCGAGCGGTATTGCGGCGTTTGCAAACCCTCGTCGCGCAGATTTGATTGCAACGTTTGGGGAAATGACGATGCAGCCGTTTTTTGCCGACCGCCTTCGCAAGCAAATGCTTTCTGACCGTGTTGGCCGCCAGATTTTGCGTGAAAGGCCCCGGATCACATCTACATCGCTAGATATTACTGCTCTTCGGGCGCTGCCGGCCAATTCGCTCGGCAGAGTCTACACCGAATGGCTCGACGCCGAGCACGTTTCACCCGACACCCGGCTCGATGTGCGGTTCATTGATGACCCCGAGTGCGCCTATGTTGCTCAAAGGTACCGCGAGTGCCACGACTTTTACCACGCAATTGCCGGACTACCCGTTTTCATGGAGGGTGAGGTCGCGGTCAAGGCGTTTGAGTTTGCCAATTTGGGTATCCCCATGACCGGTTTGGCTGCCGTGAGCGAGCCGTTTAAGCTGAAGCCCGCGGCTCAAAGGCGCCTAAGGGAGATTTATCTGCCCTGGGCCATCCAAAACGGCTTGAGGGCCAAATGCCTGCTAAATGTCTACTGGGAAAAGGAGTTGGAGCGCGATATGGACGAATTACGCGAAGAATTGGGCATTGAACTGCCGCCAAACATGCGATCTCTGCGGAGTAATCACCGATAATGCCCGTATCTGAGACCGTGCGCTCCGAGCTTTTAGAGGCTGCCACGAGGGGAAAAGAGTTTAGTTACTCGCCCTACTCCAAATTTAGGGTTGGTGCAAGCATTTTGCTCGAAGATGGTTCCATTACCGCGGGCGCAAACGTCGAAAACGCTAGCTACCCGGCAGGCATCTGTGCAGAGCGCTCAGCCATCCTTACTGCCAAGATGAATGGCCATGAGCTCAAAATCAAGGCTGTTGCTGTCACCTCAGACAGCGATATGCTCGTTAGCCCGTGCGGAATCTGCCGCCAGTTCATCCGCGAGTTTGCTGAGCCGGACACCCCGATCTACATGTTGACGGGCGGCAACAAGCCTGAGCTCACTACCAAGACGCTAGATGAGCTTTTGCCGTTGAGCTTTGGTCCCGATAATCTCAAACTTTATAATTAGAGAGCGATACTATAAAAATACAAAGGCGCACACCGTCGCAAGCCCAATCAGGATCCCGCGCACAGGCCCGCGAAAGGACACCCGGTTGAGAGGACTCGTGTCCAAAAGGTGTTGTGGAACGAGGGCCTGGGCCTCGCGCAGCTCTTTGGCGCGTTGCTTAGCCACCTGCTCAAAGGGAGTGTCACGGAACTTGTGGGCAGCATAGTCGTATATGGCGGCCATGTGTAGAGGCGGCAAACGCGAGTCAAGAGTACTTTTAGATAGAGCATCTGCATCGAGAACGGGCTTGGGGAAGGGGATGGCCTCATCAGGGGCCTCCATGGGGTCTACATCTCGGGTTTGGTGCAAGTAGCGGCTGCGGCGGTGCTTGTCGAGGACCTCGGGCTCGTCGTGCGGAACAAGGGCAGTGAGGTGAGAGCAGGACCCGTTATCCCACGAGTTCATGAATGCGATTTTCTCGGTTTGGTTGTCAAAGCACGGCAAAGCACGGCTGAGGACCAGGCCGCAGCGGGAGGTTTCGGAATGGGTCACAGCATAGACACGCTTGAATTGCACAAGACAAACCTCGGTCTCATTGTAAATTGAAGTCACGGCTATTACGGTTGAAATGAGTGCCAAAACTACAGTGGGAAAGTGCATGTAGGAGAGATGTGATACTACATGAGAGACCCCGTCTAGAATGCAGTGCCTAGTGCGGGGTGCATCAGCATGGGGGCATGCAGGGCACCACTCTCCATATTTTAGAGAATAATTTATCTACGAAATATTTACGAACTCGCCTGCTGCATCTCCTGCTGCATTATTTGCAGCTCGCCCTGTTTCTTTTGCAAATCGTCCTGGATGGTCTTCATTTTACCCTCGAGGGTCTTGACCTGGCTCTGAATGAACTCGAGGCGCTTGGCGACATTTGTATCGGCCTCTATTTTGTCCTGGGGCACCAAAACGGGCCCGATCATTTTGTAGATTTTGGCGTCGCTCTTGAGCTGGTCAAACTCCGATTTGACGATCTTGCTCTCCTGGAGCTGTGTCTCGAGCTTTTGGCGCTCCACAAGCAGCATTTGCAGGTTCTGCTGGCCCTGTTGCAGGTCCTTTACAAGAGCCTCTGCCTTCTCCATGTGAAGCTGTTTGTAAGCCTGCACCTCTTCCAATGCTGTTCAAGAATGGCCTCAACCAGTCGAGCCGGTGGAATCTGGATGATTTCGATGGGGATGATCCCAATGTAACGGTGGAGACCAAGTGCACTGTCCCCAGCTATGTTGCCAGTGTTTTGGAGGCTGCACCGTCCGTGGTGGTGCTCCACAATAAGCTCGCCGCTTGCCTAGCCGGCACGCCTCAAACCAGAGTCGGGGATATCGAGGTTGATTTGACCGCCAAGGTCAAGCCGGCAGCCTACAAGGGCCTTGAAGGTTATGACGAACAGTATGACGAGCCCGGAGAGACCGATTCCCACCGGCTTCTCAAGGAAGTTCCCGTCTACACCGTCAAGTCGAGGGTGGTGCTGGTGCTGCCCACGCTGGATATCGAGGTGTGTGGTACTTTTGCCAAGGAGTTGGTGAAGCATACATCAAAAGTTCAGGTGTGGACGCCCGGCCAGGGCTATGGCGAGCCTCTAACTGCCGTTTACTCCAGTGCCTCGTCGGCCAAGAACTGGCCCCAGCTGGCCTCTGTGCCTGTGGCCACGCCTCCCACCTTGGTGCAAGGAGCTACAGCCGCTATTCTTAGCGCTGCAGAGCGCACACAGAAGAGCGCAGTTGCCATTGTGGTCTACGCAGATGGTACGGCCGGCCATGAGGCCATGCTGCCGTCACATCAAGCGCAGGCCCGCGACCTGCTGTTTGAAGAGCTCGGTCTCGAGCGGGCGCCGGCGCCCCGCGAGATCAGTGCTTTATATCTTTAGTAGTAGTTTATGAGTAGCCTCTTTGCAAGCGGCCTGAGAAGCCTCAGAAGCCCTCGCAGCCCTGGGGTGCCATGTGCTGGGGCATAAATTTCGACGTGCGACACATCGTGCCTCTACGCCAAAAGCCCTCGGGCGCTCGTAATGTATGCCAATAGTCTACAGATAAATTAGTTTTTCTTGGATTTCTTCTTCTTGGGGGTCTCCTCGGACTCGGACTTGCGCTTCTTGCTCTCCTTCTTGTCCTTCTTGTCCTTCTTCTCCTTTTTGTCCTTCTTCTCCTTCTTGCTCTTCTTGGGGGTCTCCACAACAGAGGTCTCGGGCTCGTCGTCGGACATGTCCTCATCATCGTCAATCTTGACGTTGACCTGGCCAAGGGCCGAGTTCATGGCGTCGACGTTCTTCATGGGGGGCTTTCCAGTCTCAAAGAACTGCAGGCGCTCCTCCATCTGCTGCTTGAGGACCTTACCAAAAACGTTGCTGGGGGTTTCGCTGAACGAGTCGAGGCGCGAAGCAATCGAGCACTTGTTGGCCAAGAAGCGCGAGATGCGACCCTTGTTCTTGGCGGCGGCCTTGCCAATGTACGAGGAGTGGTAGATGAGACCGTACTTGGGGGTGTTACCCTTGGTCTTGAGCGCGCGGAAAAGCGCCTTCTCGGCACCCAGGATCTGCACAGTCGAGGCAGGGTATTTGCTGAGGTTGGTCAAGCTGCCGGCGTGCGAAATCAGGCGGGCACCAACAACCTCGCCAATCAGCTCGCTGAGGTTGGGGGCAATAGTGTGCATTTTCTCGCTTAGGTAGGCAAACAGCTCCTTGCGGAAGTCGGTGATCTCGACAACGCGCTGGGCAAACTCAACAACAGTGTCCATATCGGTCTCGCTGAGGTCCTGGCCCATCGAAATCTTGGAGGCGTCGATGATGTGCTCGGCAACCGCCTCGTCGTCGCCAACGAGCGCAGCGATCTCGCGCTTGAGATCCTCGCTCAGGTTGTTCTTATCCTTGATCAAAACAACCAGGGCAGCGTAGGCGTGGATGTCGGTGACAATGGCCTTGAGCTCGGGGAAGTGCCAAGAGTACCACTCCTTCATGCGCATGGCGTAGACGTTGATATCCTTGTCGAGTTGGTCAACAAGGGCAATGGCCTGAATGATGTGGTTGTCGTTCTTGTTGATGTTAAACTTGACCTTGGAGCGCGAATAGGCGTGGGACAGACCCAGCTGGGCACGCTCAAGATCGCCGTCCTCGAGGCCGTTGAGGACCTTGGCGCCAAACAAACGCACGCCACGAAGCAAATCCTGCACAGCCTCGTTGCTCACAGTGTCAACGTGGGGCAGCACATCCTTGATACTCTGGCCCAAGTTCTTGTCGCTGATACCAAGGCTAACCTTGGCCTTTTTAGAGCCCTTGGGGAGGTTGCTCTCGAGGAACGTCTTGAGGTACTCGTTAACAATACCCTCGGAAATATCATTGGCGTTCTCGAGCGCCATGGCGGCGCCCTTGAAGGGCGAAAAACTCACGAGCTCGATCATCTTGCCAAACTTGCCCAGGTCGGTGGCCGCGGCCTGCACCTCCTTGAGTTTGGTACCGATCTCCTCGGGTTTAATGCCAACTTTGAAAAGAGAATAGCCCGTGGGCTGCTCAAAGAGGACGTAGTCGGCCATTTCGAAGTCTGAAAAATTTGTCAGACTTTTTTATTCTTCAACCCAGGGCCGGCGGTGGCGGCGGGTGGCGTCGTGGGGCACGTGATCTCGCCAGGTGAAATGAAATTCTTGGAGGCCCAAGCCCAAGACCATACTCCACAGCTCCCAAAAATGAAGTGCTATGGAGATGACTGCCTTAACGAGGCAGGAGACCTCAAGTGCCCCATTTGTCTTAAAAATGGCCTCGATGCTGTTTACTGCTCGCAGGTCTGCTTCAAGCGCAACTGGAAGCTCCACAAGGCCACCCATCCCTCCGAGTCGGGTGAGACCTATGACCCCTTCCCTGCTCAAGTCTACACCGGCAAGCTGAGAGCCTGCTACCCACTTGCACCCCGTCGTAAGGTCAAGGACAACATTGTCAAGCCCGATTACGCCGGAAACGGTATCCCCGAGAGCGAGCTCAAGGAGCGGAAAACCCAAATCAAGATCCTCAACGAGGAAGAAATTGGCCGTATGCGCGAAGTGTGCCGCCTTGCTCGTGAAATCATTGATACTGCCGGTCGTGCAGTCAAGCCTGGCGTCACCACCGAGGAAATTGACCGGATTGTGCACCACGCCTCGATGGAGCGCGGCTGCTACCCCTCGCCTCTCAACTACTACAACTTCCCCTGCAGCGTGTGCACAAGTGTGAATGAAGTAATTTGCCACGGTATTCCCGACAAGCGTCCTCTCGAAGATGGCGACATTGTCAACATTGATATTTCCATCTACAAAAACGGCATGCACAGCGACATGAACCACACATACTATGTTGGTGATAAGGCTCGCGCCAACCTGGATGCGGTGCGCCTCGTTGAGGGTACTCGTGAGTCGCTGGATGCGGCTATTGCCAAGGTTAAGCCCGGCCTCCTGTTCAGAGATCTTGGGTTTGAGATTGAGCGGGTAGCCAAAAAGTACGGGCTGTCGGTGGTGCGCACCTTTACTGGTCACGGCGTGCACGAGCTGTTCCACGCCGCGCCCAACGTGCCCCACTATGCGCACAACAAGGCCATCGGTATTGCCAAGCCCGGTATGACGTTCACGATCGAGCCCATGCTCTGTTTGGGTACATACAAGGATAAGCAGTGGCCCGATAGCTGGACTGCCGTGACCCAAGACGGTAAATGGAGCGCACAGTTTGAGCACACTCTGCTCGTCACCAAGGACGGCTGCGAGGTCTTGACGAGTCGTAACAAAAAGAGCCCTGGCGGCCCCCTTCCCATCCCCAAAAAGGCTCTAGAGGGCTTGTAGTTATAGCTGGAAAGGTATGTAAAGTATGTATAAGGATAAATAATAAATTAGAATCCCGAAATCACTCAGATCTCGGGGGCAGGGGCCATGGTCTGGCGAGCGAGACCAGAGAAGAGGCTGGTAGTATTGAGGCTTTGAGAGGCAAGCATCACCTGCTCGTAGTACGCCTCTCTGTTTTGTGCAATGTTGCCCATAAGCCCCCAGGCTGCGCGCACCCGCTTGCGGTTGAGCTTGACGTTATCCGCCCAGGTCGGCTGGTGCACCGGCAAGCGAAAGTTGAGGACGCGCTTCTCGGTAGTAAGAGAGGTGGGAGATGCCGGCAAAGAATCATAGTTAAAGTACTCGTCGCACGACTCCTCGCTTGAGGACTCACTCTCAAGACTCGGCACCGACTCCGGCTCACCGGCCACAGACTGCGGCTGCTGCTGCTGCTGCTTTTGTTTAGAGTTTAGCACGCTAAAAGTTAGCGGTAGTTCAGGCTGCTCTAGCGGCCACCGTGGCGATATGTGCTGCTTTTGTGAAGTAAACGGGTTCTTGATTTCGACATGTGAATCGTCCATAAAACTCTCGACCGAACTTTCAAACGTCTGGCTCTCGAGGTCCGGGCAGTGTGCCTTGAAGGCAGGGAACAAGGATTCAATGGAGAGAGTACGCTTGATGCTGGCGTTCATGTCTACTGGTGTGGAGTGGATGATGCTGGGCCGGCGATCTTAATACAAATGACTATGCATATGCACATGCAATGCATCTGTTCCGGGAAATTCACAAAATGGCAAAACATTGCGAGAAGCTGCACGGGCCGGATTCCAGCTGTACAAACCAAGTTGGTTGGTTTTTTAAAGCTTGTACGAATTATTTATTGCCGTTGCTGGGCCGCTAAACGGCAATCTCTGATCAGTCCATCAGAATAAATTATCTAATAGTTTTGTGCGTCACTGGGTTAGGTTAGCGGTTAGGGTGGGGTTTATGGGGTCGCCGATCCACAGGCTACCGAATCAACGGTCGAGCGTTTTTGGGCCGAATAATGAATCAAAAGTACTACAAAACATTACATGTACTAAAAGCTATTGAGTTCCTCAGTAAGACCATGTTGTAATCAATTAAGATCATACAGTGTGTGTACAAAAATACCATCATTGGAACCAGTGAAAACTAGCTAGGTGATGAGAATAAAGGTGTCAGTCAACAGACCGAATCATCGTGGCCTCGGCCCCCAGGGATGTACAGTCCCCAGTTTGGAATAGACGTTGGCTAAGTCCGCCCGGTCGAAATAGATCGTCATCCACTATGTTAGCTTGTCTGCTCATAGAGTAGAGTTCTTCAAAATAATTCAGAAGTAACGATTGGATAAAATTTTGTTGAATCACCGCAAACACGTACCGTTTATTTTCATCGCCTAGCCAGGTTTAACTGGCAGGATGAAGAGAGTGAAATTTTCCAGCGTTTATATAATGGGGTGTTGTCATGGCAGCCAAGTTACGGGTGGCAGGGTAACAAACGGTTGGCAGGCCGGCTGGCAGGGCACAGAGAAATAGAAAAGAGATGTCGCATGTAGAGTCTGGCCTGGGTCTATTGGTGGATAACGCACCGCTGGACCATCTCGCTCCACCTTGCACCACCTGGCATTGACCTTGGGATACTGGCCAGCACCCCCCTGGGACACCCCTCAACCCCCACCCACCACCATGTCAATGTGGAACTATGTGGGCGTGTACATTCTGGGAGGAATCACCCTGGTGCCCTCGGTTGTTCTTTTAGGGTATTTTATGGCCCCCAAAGCGCGCCGCATCCCCCTCAATGACCCGCTTCCCGAGCCCCAGGACGTGCTCTCGGACCAGATGCTGGGCCCCGTCCAGGCGGCCGCGTGGTTCAATCTGAGCCCGTACTTTGTGAATCTGGGCGAGCAGGACGACGAGTTTGCCATGAGCAACGTCAAGGCGCGCGAGCAACTCCAGAAATCGCTCGACGACAAGCCCGACAAACCGCCCAGCAAGGCCACCCTGGCCAAGCTCCCGCGGTACTATGGCACTGTGAGGGGCCAAGTGCTCCAGGTTTGGACCGACGAGAGCTGCACCAAGCGCGTGAGTACCATCAAACTGCAGGACCACGTCGTCACGCTGTGGCCGCTCGGCGGCGAGGATTTCGAGCTGTTTTACAAGCGCTTCCCCATCTGCCTTGTTTCGAGAACGGCCCGCGATGGCCTGGTCGCGCTGGATCTGTATCCAAACACGCCGCCGGCCAGCGCGCACTACCTGTACATCGACAACCCCTGCATCAAGGAAGACCTCTATTTTGCCCTGATTGCCGGTAGCCGCACGGCCGCCCCCGATACCTCGATCGGTCCGCGCGACCCCCTCGTGATGGCGCAGCCCCTGGAGCTCGAAACAGAGGACGTGCACGAGCTGCTGGGCCGCATCTACAGCAGCGAAGAGAGCACCCATACGCAGTGGATCAATGCTCTGCTGGGCCGGCTGTTCCTCGCAGTCAAAAAGAGCCGCCAGCTCGACACGTATGTGCGCAACAAAGTCGTGTTCAAGCTCACCAAGGTCAAGCCGAGCTGGATTGGCGATATCACGGTGCAGAACGTCCAGATCGGGTCTTCGCTGCCTTTCTTTGACGATATCAAGCTCAAGACGTTTGCAGTGGACGGAAACATGACCCTGGAGGGCGACGTCACCTACTCTGGCGGGTTCTACATCGAGGTCGCGTTCACCTGTTTTGTCAACGTTCCTGGCCTCATCAGCCGCGAGGTCAAGTGCGTTTTGGCGGTCAAACTGCTCTCGCTCAAAGGAAAACTGGTTGTGCGCATCAAGCCGAGCCCCAGCAGCCACCTTTGGTACGGGTTCAAGGAGATGCCGCAGATGGACCTCAAGATCGAGCCGATGGTGGGCTCGCGCC
>JAKUBN010000086.1:0-15965 GCA_030563245.1 Wickerhamiella azymoides | reverse complement strand
TTAAAAGCTCTGCTCCCCCGGGGGCAGTAAATAGTCAAGCGTCAAAGAAAAAAAAAAAATTGAAAAGATTGCCCGGGCAACATTTTTTGAAAAACTTTTAAAAATTATCTCGTCATCTAGGAGCGCTACAGCAAATCTGACATTATATTCAGATATTTTGGAATTTTCTACTCTAGTTCCGAATTTTTCAAACAATATGCCTCGAAAACCCTTGAACTTGAGCCGTTTGAAATTTCCAACAAATTTAGAGATTTTGGGGTCATCATGTGAAGTTCATGCATGTGATTCGAAACAATTTTGGCATTAATTCTGCGCATACTTGCACACGACTAGCACACCTCAGGCATTAAATAAATAGACTAGATAGGCTAGATAAAGGCCAGCTCGCCCGATTGGCTCACGTGGCTCTGGTGTTTCGCAGTCTGGCGAGCCGCCTGGGCGGTGGAGTTACGCAGCTGAGCGCGTTCGTCGCCGTGGCGCTCCTGGCGGAACTCGAATTGTCCAGCGTCGTTCTTGTAAGACATAATGTCTGGTGAGCTGTCGCCATTGTAGGGTTCTTCGGCCTCGTCGCCGCTACTGGCGGTGTGATAGTCGCTCGAGGCATTGTCCTCCTCGGGGATGGCCTGACGGCTGCTGTTGTTGGCCTGGTTGAAGTACATGGATTGCTCGGGCGAGCTGAGGCCCGAATCCATGCGGTGCACAATGCCACTGCTCTCGTCGCGCGGCAGGTTGTAGCCGTGGCCAGCAGGCTGTATTTGCGCCTGGCTGTCGGCCACCGAGGCAATCGAGTTGTAGCTCATGCGGTTGTCCTGCCAGCGGCGGTCAGTGAGGTTTGTGTGACGCCATGACGCGCGCGGCACGTTTGCGGGGGCCGGCGCCTCGTTGGCGGCTGTGGCGGTTGGGTGGGGGTCAGCGCGCATCGAGCCCATGGCAACAGCACCGGTCACGGCCGCGGCCTTGGCGGCGTCGGAGCTCGAGCTGGTGGCACCAGGCGCTCCCCCAACCAGTTGGGTCTTGCTATCGGCGTCGTCCATCTGGAGGTAATTAAAAGTGCTCACGCGCTGCGGCGTTGTCCAATCAGTGGCATTCTCGTTGTCGACCGGCGGCGTGTCCATCATAGTGCGCTCAGAGGTGGCGCTTGCCTGCTGGGGCAGTGTCGTAAACGCAGGGCTGTCATCGCTTTTAATGAGAACAGGCTTGGACACCTGCTTCTCATTGAGGGTTGAGGGCGAGCGCACAAACGCGTTGCGCCGGCGGCGGCGGCGGCAGCAGCAAAACAGCAACAAGATGGCGGCAATTAGGAGGAGGCCAAGGGGGATGGCCAGGCCGCACGCGAGCGCCACCGTCTTGTTGGACTTTTTAGAGGAAGCCGCGGCCGCCGAGGTAGCAGAGGCGGTGGCGGTGGCAGTGCTCGTGCCGCTGTGGTGCGTGCCGCTGGAGGTGGCTGTGGCGCTGTGGCTCGAGCTGCTGCTCGACGAAGTGGTTGTGCTCGATTTGACGCCAAGCAGAGTAAGGGTAGCGCTAGTACCGGTATTATCACGCTTGCGCAAGTTGTTTTTGCTGGCGCTCAAGGTGATGGTGGTGTCATTAAAATCGCTCGGCACCTGGCCTTGGATACTGTAATTGCTCGAGTGGTAAGTCACCCAGTCGGCAGTGCTGCTGATGGACACGTCCACATCCTGAGAAACAAGCGAGTCGGCAATCGAGTACGAGAAAAACTGGCCCTGAGTCACATTGACAGGCCCCAGCGATGAGCTCTTAAAGACCGTAGTGTTCTCCATCGCCTGGACCGTAACTTTGAGGTTGAACTCGACCGAATCATTGTACAGGTCATTCACGGTAATAGGCATGATGTACGAGCTGTTGGCCTCGGTCGCAGTACCCGAGAGCGAATAGTTGGAGCTGCTCCAGCTGAGCCACGACGGCAGCTCCCCGATCGTCACAGTGGAGATGTTGGCGGCAGTTACCGACACATTATTGAGCTGGATCTCACTGAGCGGGATTTGGTAGCTGATAAACTCGCCCTCGGTGACGTTGAGGTCAACAGTACCCAGGCTAGTGGTAAACGAGTGGGCACCGACCAAAATATTAAAAGATGCTTGGGCGGTCGTGAAGCCCTCGACGGTGGACTCAATAAACAGAATCGGGAACTCCTCGGCCTGAGCGATGTCCGAGTTGACAGTGGGCGCGGTACCCCAGTACTTGCCGCTGGCGCCATCAAAATTAAGCCAAATTGGCAGGGGCGCGTGCTGGTTGGTCACGCTGTAGTGGCCAACAACTGAGCGGCCATCGCTCGAGAAAAAGTCGCTGGGAAAATCAATCTCGAAATCTTCGCCTGGACTCAAGACAACGCTGTCAGGGTCCGAGGTTGGGCCAGCGTCCCTTAAAACTGTGACGAGCGACTCGGTTGTGTTGGGCTCCTCAGTATCAATGAGCGCGAGCTGGCAGTCCGAGACTATGGTGCCAGTGGAGTCGGCGGCCAAGATGGTAAAATTGAGCGTTTGATCGCCCTGGCTATCACTGGGCGCCGTGCCGCTGAGCGTAGAGGTACTGGCATCAAAGCTAAGCCACGAGGGCAGGTCCGGGCAGCTCAAGGTGATGGTCTCGCTTGAAGAAAATGTGTCCGAGTTGAGGGTGTAGCTGTAGGCCTCGCCGTAGCGCGCTACTGGCGGCAACTGGCTGTTGAATGCGTACTTGACTTCTGGAGTGGCTGCAACAAGTGCAAACAACGCAGCAATCATCCAAGGTTGTGTGCAAGGTGTGTGACAGGAGTGACAAAGGAAAAGGAGCGTGAAAGGGATGCATGTGCAGACGCGTCGCGCGAGTCGGGCGTCGCGTCGCGTCGCTTGGGGAGCTATTTCGAATTGATCTCAGTAAAAAATACAAAACTTAATGTACTTCTCTGAAAATTTCACTCGTCGTCCTATTTTTACCTGAGTTAGCCCCTGGCTTCATGCATCATGCACGATGCCGCCCATGTAACAAACGGCCCTAGAGAGTCTCGTGCAGCTCAATTGATACATCAATGGCTGCTGTATTGTTGACTAAATTATAGGTATTTAGAGTTTACGATCCTAGGCCTCCCTTATGCACCACTGCCCCTTGACTCGCATAATCCAATTAAAGTGCATATGCAGTAGCCGGTAGCAGCCAACTAAGTGGAACAGGTCTCGGGTTGGCATAGCTTGTAGACCCCCAGACAGCTCCGCGACTATTTTTGGCGCGGAAGTTTGTTGAAGTCTGTCAAGATTTGGTGCAAGAGTATACCAGATTTGGTCTAGCGATTTGCCTAATTAGGACAGATGCATGACCCCCTTGCCAGCGTATGCAAGCGTACGCAACCTGAACCCACTTAGTAACCAGGGCGATTCAAGGGGCAATCAAGGGGCACCCCAAAAAGTTTTTTACCAAGAACAGTCGAGAGTGCTCAAGAGTTGAAAGAATCGCAAAGAATCACGATTAGTTACACATGCATGATCAAAACAATCAGATATGGCCCCTATGAATTTCCGCCGTGGACCGCCGACAACAAGTACATCGACGAATACAACAAGGCGAGCAAATCGTGGCGAAACCGAGAACCCGAGCCTTTGTGGCTTGGGACGCGTGAAAAAGACCTGAAGGAGATCGAGTTGCATATCTGCCCCAAATGCTTTTTGTACACGAGCGACGCGCCTGCGCTCGAAGCTCACAAGTGCCGAATGGCCGTAAGGCCCGGGGTGATGCGGTATCAAAGCCCAAAACACGAGATTTTCGAGGTGGAGGCCGACAACGAGAGCACGCGTCTTTGGGTGCAGTCACTCGCGCTTTTCGGCAAAATGTTTCTCGATACCAAATCTGTGTGCTATGCTCTGGACGGTTTTACCTTTTATGTGCTGTGTGATCGTGCTAGCGGCCTTGTCGCGGGGTTCTTCTCCAAGGAGCAGCGGTCCTGGTTTGACTACAATCTGGCCTGCATCATTGTCTTTCCGCCCTTTCAGAAGCAAAGTCTTGGCAATTTGTTGGTTGCCTTTAGTTATTACCTGACCAGACAGCAGGGCATGACCGGTAGCCCCGAGCAGCCGCTCAGCTCACATGGCCAGCGGACATATGTGGCTTACTGGTGCTCTGAGCTGTGCCGGGTACTGCTTGCCGGCTACAAGGGCTCAATAAAGGGCATTGCTCAAAAAACGGGCATCGACGCGAAAGACATTGTCTATGCGCTCGAGCATATGGGCGCCCTGAGAAAGCACGATGGGTGCCCCCTAGTGGACGGCAGCAAGGTTGCCGCATGGGCCAAAGACCATCCTTGGAGGGAGATTTTTGACGAAAAGTACACAATGAGTGCCGAGAGCGCTCCATAACAAGCCGCGTCCCCCCACCCCCATTTTCTGTATATAGCTTCTAATAGTTGGCATTTTGAGTACCACAGCACGCCTCAGCAGACACAATGATGTAGCTTGAGCCATTTTCAGGTTAGACTCGTGTAGGGTTTGGCGTGTAGGTCTTGCAAGACCCTCGCAAGGGTCTGGAGTTACTGAATTTAATGCCGGGGTACTGAATCTAACGGCAAGGCTGTACATAGACCTCGTGGCGCCTTAGCGGCCAGGCAAGTATAGTAATTCGGCCCCAGAACGTGAGAAATTTTGACCCCAAGTCTGGGGTTGTCCCTCCGGTAGGTCAGATATCCCAGCCCTGCCGCCGTAGTTTGGCAGATGGAGTCCACCTCCACTCATCCCAACAATGATCCACTTCCTTACATCCCAACAAGTAGTTAGTTCTATAAATTAGCATACACAGAGGCCCAAGCGAACCCCGATTAACAGGCCCCCTGTATCACCGCCAGCAGCTCCCCAATCTTGACCTGCACACCCACCGGCTCGCGTGGCAGCTTGCTGAGCATCTGTTTCAAACTCGGCGGGTACTCTACGGCCTTTGTCGCGCGTGCGCGCATGTGCAGCTCTTGGCCGATGGGGTCGCTATAGTACTGCTGGTACCTGCGGGCCACGAGGCTGATCAGACTGGTCTCGTAGAGCTCGCGGTAGCGCGACTCGAGGCGCCTCAGCACCGTCAAGTCGGCAAACGTAGCCTCGTACTCGAGAAACTGGTCATAAATGGGGCGCGCCTCGTGGGGCCCAAAGTCGTTAAGAGCCTTCTCAAAGACGACGCGCGCATTGAGCATATCCCTCTGACCAAACAAGAATTTGAGGTAGCTCTGAATAAACCCGGTTTCGTGCCGGAAACGCTTGTATGCAATCTCATAGATCTTGAGCGCGCTCGCGGCTGGCTCATGCTCGGCGCTGGCGGTATAAATGTGGTATGTGCAGTAAGGCAGCTTGCGGCACTCGAGCGAGACAAGTCGTGAGGCTTGGACGCCGCTCAGGCGCTTTGTAGCCTGCATGAGCTCCACGTACGCCACGGTGATTTGTTCGCTGTAGAGCGGCTTGGCCTTGTGTTCAACCTCGAGGCGCTGCACCAGGCCGCGCCACGTAGCCAGCACATCGTCAGTGCGGTCATCTTCCTCGTACAGCTGGGCCAGGCGCGCGGTCAAGGCAAAGCTGAGGGGGTTAATTTGAAGCGCCAGCTGGCTGAGCTCGAGCGCCTCGCTCTTAGCCTCAGCTTTAGCGTCAACACACCATTCGATTGCTTCATACCACATTTCGGGGAAGTAGCACAGTGTGTTCAGTGCCTGGCGGTACACATAGTAGATGCGTTCCTTGAGAGCGGCCTTATCGAGCGCCAAAGGGTTGGCAAGCTCAAACACCATGAGCTGCTGCCACGCGGCCAATTGCTGTTGTTCGGCCTGGGTAAACTCGCGCAGCGAGGCAGGTTCTGTCATTTTGATGGGCGCCACAATCTGTTCGCGCTCACGGAAGCAGCTGCGCGCTTGCATGTACACTCCTGAGCGCTCGTCAATGAACTTACGCGCGGTCGAGCGCGACACGCCCTGCTCAAACTGGTTGTATGCGCGCCACAGTGGCTCAATATTAGACACAGGGATGGCCAATGCTTTGCGGTATGTTTTGCGCAGCTCGTCCATCTTGTGCTGCTGCTCCCAGGTGGTGGCCGTTGGGCGCTTGTCGATGAGCTGGATATACCGCTGAAAAATTGGGCCACTGAGCTTGTCGTGCTGAATTTTTGACAGTGCAAACTCATAGGCCTGGGCAACGATCGAGTAATTGGCCGGCTCAGCCAGCGAATGCTTCTTCTCCACAAACCCTATGTACACCTCGAAAATGCGTACTGCAGGTACCTTGGGCAATGCTCTCTTGAAAATTTGCTCGACCAGCTCGGTCTGATCGTTTTTTATCGCGTACTCGGCGTATTCACTCCAGACTGTGCCGCTCAAGGGGTAGGTCTCCACAAGCGCTTCATAGGCTTCGTAGACGGCATCGTGGTCTTTTTTCTTCTTTAATGCTTCAACCGCCGCCATGGGGTCCGGCTTGGCCTCTTTAGAAGTCCTCTTTTGGCGTTTGGGCTCGGGCTGCATCGGTCGTTTACTCATGCTCCTTCACGTTTGGAGCGGTTTTGAGGGCGCTTGCTCGCTCGACCCCGAATGTTTGGCTTTGATTTTGCTTGTACAGGCCCAGGGTTTGACCTCACAGATCGAAATTGTGGCCGACAACAACCTGCTGCTCGGCCAGCTGCCCCTGCTGGAGACCAACTCAGGGTCCCACACTGGATTCATTGAGATTGTCAAGGTGCTCAGCGAAGCCTCACTACTCAATGTGGGCTCCGCAGACACCGCGACGCAATTTTACAGCGAGAAATTGACCTCGCTCAGCCTGTGGCTTTTATTCGAAACTAGCAACTATGAAAAGCTTGTAAGGCCCGCCATTTCCGAGGCGGTGCGATTCCCGATGCAATACAATCTGACCATCGAGTTGCAGCGCGCCGTCAAGGGCCGCAGCGAGTCCGAGGGGCTGCATCCAAAGCCCACAAAGAAGGGCGGCCTTACAACCCCTCAGGTCGAGGCTGGAGTGTCGAAAACGCACGAAAAAATGTTGATGGAGACTGCCAGTCGCAAAAAAGCCCTCAACACCACCAAAAAGACCTCGTTTGCCGTGGCCCAGGCACACCCCATCTACAAGCATTTGGAGACCAGCTTGGAGGATGTGGAGCCCAATGGGCCTGCCTACTGCCTTGTGGCCGCCAATGTTTTGTTGCACAGCCTCAGTTTGCCTGAACCAGTACTTCAAAACGCCCTTAAAGAGTACCCCAAACTGGGTAACCTTGCCTCCTGGGCAAGCGCCCAAAGCCAGAGCTCTCGGGTGCGCAACGACCGCGATGCATACTGTTTGACGAGCTTGGTGTGGGCTAAGGTCAGCACCATGGTCAATTCTTTTTGGGTTTAACCAGCCCGCGGTGCACAAAGTAATAAACGACCGTCGAGTCGTTGGTGATCATCGCCATGAGGATGCGCTTGATTTGGGTGGCGTACTCGCGCTCCAGCAGCGCAAAGGCCTCTGCCCACTGCCTGAGGGTCCATCTCTCCTCTGTCTTGGACGCAAGCACGAATTCAGGCAGAATTTCTTCGTCGTCGGGATGCAGCTTTTTGGGCGGCGTGCCGCGGCAAAACTCGGTGCCCTCAATGCTGCGGGTCTCGACCTTTGTCCATAATTGCTGATAAACGAGATTGTGCCTTACTGTTTCCATGCCACAATGCTCCTAGTTTAGCAGATCAAGTAAAGCTGCCTCTCTGAAATTTTCAGTCATCATGTCGTACCAAACTAGAGCAGAATCACACAGCAGCGCCGTTGCTCGCGCTCTTTTAAACAACATGCTGCGCAAAGAGTCCAACTTGTGCGCATCCCTCGACGTGCGCACCACCAAGGAGTTGCTCGAGCTCTGCGATAAGGTCGGGCCCTATGTGTGCCTGATCAAGACTCACATTGATATTATCGATGATTTCAGTCCTGAAACCATTGAGGGCCTCAAGTCGCTCTCGAAAAAGCACGATTTCATGCTCTTTGAGGACCGCAAGTTTGCCGATATCGGTAGCACCGTCAAGGCTCAGTACACTGGAGGCGTGCACAAGATCGCTCAGTGGGCACACATCACCAACGCCCACGGTATCCCTGGTGACGGTATTGTGTCTGGGCTCGAGGAAGGTGCTCGCGAAACTACCAGCGAGCCGCGCGGTCTCATCATGCTCGCCGAGCTCAGCTGCAAGGGCTCGTTGGCGGTCGGCGAGTACAGCCGCCAAACCGTCGAGATTGCTGCCCGCAACGCGCAGTTTGTGTTTGGCTTTATTGCTCAAAACAAAATGCACACCGAGGGCCAGGACTGGCTCATTCTTACTCCTGGCGTTGGTCTCGACGACAAGGGCGATGGACTCGGCCAGCAGTACCGTACTGTGGAGGAGGTTGTTGCCGGTGGCACTGATGTGATTATTGTTGGCAGAGGTCTCTATGGTAAGGGCCGCGACCCGATTGAGGAGTGCAAACGCTACAAAAAGGCCGGATGGGATGCCTACCTCAAGCGCATTCAATAGGTTAGACATTTTTTAGTTTTGCAAGCGGGGGCTAAACGAGCTCGAGGCTTGTTTTTCTGTGCTGGGCAGGCCCTAATTTCGCCCAATTTTCTTGCACGCGTCGTCAAACCACTGCTTCACTTGATTAAAAGTGGGCCCAGTTTCCTTTGCTAGCTCCTTGCTTTTGTCGGCAATTGAGGCCACCTTTGTCGTTGGACGGTGCAGTTGTGCGCTAAGACATGCATTAGTATACAGTTAAATAAATAAATAGTCCAGCCAATCCACGCCCCTGCCCGGCTAATCCCAGGCCCAGAGCTGCTGGCGGTGAGCGATTCTCTGAGCCAGCGGGATAGGCAAGGTCGCGGCAAGCTCGGCAAATGTCGGGTCAGCCACGCTCACGGTCGGCTGGGTCAGCGCGACCGGTATAATGCTCAATTCACCCAGCGCTTCGGCGACCTCGGACGCCCGCAGCCAGCAGCTGCCAAACTCGCAAAACAGCTTCTTTTCAGCGGGGAAGTCGCCCGTCCAGTCGCGGCAAAACTCCCACATGGCTTCCCGTTCGGCAGGGGTCAGCGGAGTCTTGTGCCAATTGGGGTAGGTGAGGTGCACGTTGAGGCCGTACGCGGCGCCGACCTGGATATCCAAGACGTTCCACTTGCTCGGGTCAGCTTTGAAGCTGGCCGAGCCAACCGCGCGGTGCGCATAGAGCGGCCCCACGTCCTGGGGCTGGCCGCTGAGGGCGAGCCGGCGCAGCACGGCAGGCAATGAGGAGATGTCGGCCTGGGGCGCTTCGGGCTTTTGCTGCGTGGTGGGGCTCGGCAGCGTGCGCTGGCGTTGCTGCTGCTCGAGCCGCTGCAGCATCTGGGCCTCGCGTTCGCGGCGTTTGCGCTCGCGTTCGCGCTCGCGCTCGAGATCGGCAGGGGTGGCCGAGGGCGGCCGATCAGGCAAAGGACGGTCGCGCGGCGAGTCCATGGGCGAGTCGACGCTCGAGGGCGACTCCACGGCCTGCTCACTGCGCATAATGTGCGCCGGCACTGTGTCGCGGGCGGTTGGTACGTGGCTGGTCGCCTTGATGGCGCGGGCCTGCTCCTCGATTTCCTGGGCTGAGAGGGTGATGGTGGCATCCATATCGACATCTGATGAGGGGTCGGCGGCGGGGTGGGCGTCAGTGTTGGCTTCAGGGTTGGCATCAGCAGAATCTGCGTCTGCTGCCCCCGCGCTCGGCGGCCTCGCAGGCGCTGTGGGCACGGCAAAGGCGCCGCCAGAACTCTCCTCGCTCTCTTTATTCTTTTTGGCCTTGAGTTTCCGCGCAGCAACCGCCTTGGCCTCGGCTTCTTCGCGCGCCTTGTTGAACCGCAGCTCAGCCTCGGCCTTGGCGGCAGCCGCTTCTTTGCTCGCCTTGAGCTCTGCCTCGGCCCGCGCCGACTCGCGCGCGCGCGCCTCTTCAGCCCGTTTGGCGTCCTCGCGGGCCTTGGCCTCGTCGCGCACAGCCCGCTCGCGCGCAGCCTCGGCCTCACGCTCAGCTTGGCGGCGCTCAGCCTCTAGGCGCTCAGCTTCTGCGGCGGCCTCGCGTTCGGCCTCGGCGCGTTCTGCCTCAGCCTTTAGGCGCTCATCCTCGAGCCTCTTTGCTTCGCGTTCGCGTTCGCGCTCGCGTTCGCGCTCGCGTTCGCGCTCGCGTTCGCGCTCTGCCTCGCGCTCTGCCTCAAGCCGCTCTGCCTCGAGGCGCTCGCGCTCGCGCTGCTCCTCGGCCTCCTTTTTGGGCTTTTTGAACCGCAAATTCTTGTAGTCGGACAAGCTGAACTTTTTAGGCGCCGACTTTTCGGGCGCCGACTTCTCGGGCTCGGGCACAGCCTTGGCCGCCTTCACTTCGGGCACGGGCTTGGCCTCGGGCGGGGCGGGGCGGCTCTCGCGGCGCTTGAGAAGACTGGGCTCGGGCCGCGCCGCAGGCATTTTCTCAAACTTGGGCAGCTCCTTTTTGGGCAGCTCCTTCTTAGGCGGCGCGCGCTTCGACGGCTCTTTGTCCTTGGGCGGTCCCTTGGGCTCCTTCTCCCGTGACTCGCGGCGCTCTCGCCTCTCGCGGCGCTCGCGGTAAACCTTGCTGATGGCCTCCTTGATTTCGGGCGTGCTGCTCGCCGCCAGCTCGCGGTAACTTTGGCCGCGCTGCGACCGCCAGCCGAAATTTTGGGGCTGCTCGAGCAGCAGCTTGACCGCCTCGAGGGACCCGCCCATGATGGCCGCTGCGAGCGGAGTAACGCCTTCAAAATGAACGCCGCCCGGCACAAACGCCAGAAGCATCCCCAAAACCTCGGTATGGCCTCCACGAGCAGCGCCAACTACGGCCTCAGCCGTGGGCACCCAGCCGAGCTGTAGGCCGGTTCCAACGTACTGCAGGTCGCCACTCGAGGCACGCGAGACCAGCTCGCGTTGTCCGGCGCGTGACGAAATGTCCACGGTGTTTAGTGCGCCCCCGCGGGCCCGCGAGTGGCCCTGATGTGACCCCGACGCTTGGTCGTTGTTTGGAGGCGTTGCAGACCGCGCATGACGGTCCTGCCTCAAGCGCCTAAACTTTTTCGGCGCATCCTCGACATCTGTATCCGTATCCGAGTCCGGAGGCCGCTCAGCCCCGTCCTTTAACGGCCCATAAAACACGTTTGGCGAGGGCATGCAAGGCAGTTGTCAGCGAGCGAGCCAGATGTGGCCGACCCAAATAAACAGCTCTGAGAGCAACCGGCGCACCCTGGACCTCGAGAGAGCGCACGAGAAACGGCTGCACAGTATCAAATACGCCGGCTACACAACCCTCAAGCCCCCAGGAGTCAAGAAAACAATGGCTACCCGAGCTCAAGAACCCGAGAGCCCTGAGCCCCCTGCGCCTCTGCAAGTGCTTCCAGATGCATCTGGACTTTCTTCGTGGCAAACAGACAGTTTCCCCAACTCGAGCTTTATGCCTATGCCGCCTCCTGCGCCCTCAGCACTGAGTCGCAGCCCGGTGCTGAATTTCAGGGATTTCGACGATACCCGCAGTATTTATATTCACCAGGATAGTTCGCTGGTCTGAGGGAGCACAGAGGTACCCCATAGGGTATCGCATACGGTACACGTGTACCGTTATTTATAGACAATTATAAGCTATTGACGCCATAGCTGTAGTGAATGCAATGAATGATAAATAGTGAATACAGATATGTTAAATAGAAGAGGAGGTATACCGGCGGCGTACCATTCTTGTGATGAGGATCCACCTTTCTACTCCTTATGCCCTCCGCTGTCCTTCACTGTGGCCCTAAAGAACTGGCACTCATAGACATGGCTCAGCATGCTCGCGGGGTTGGCACAATAAGTCGTATGCGAGGTGCGCCGGTCCTGTACATCAAACCCTTCGAGATCTAGAAGCTCAAACAATGCCTCAAAGCTGATCTCAAACCCTCCCACCCCACCCACGTCGCCTCTAATGTGCTCATAGTGCCACAGCAGCGGCCCATAATTGAGCCATACCCCGCCCGGTTTGAGAAGTCTCTTGATGATTCTGATTGTGCGGAGAATGTCGGGCGTGGCGTCCAAAAAGAAACATGTGACAATGGCATCCACCGGCTCCCTGGTGGCCTCAAATGGCCCAGAAGCTGTTTTGAAGCTGAGGGTGTTTAGATCTACCAGGGGGTCAATATCGGGCACTGTGGCCGCAAACAGCTGCGAGTCAGAGGACCTCTGGGCGCTAAAAGTGTGGCAAAATGGGTAGATGGTATACTTTTTGCGGGCGTGGTTGAGCACAAAGTTGGACGCCAAAAGCATGGCCTGGGAGTGCTCACAGGCAATAGTGTTGAACCCCCGACGGGCGATTTCAAACGGAAGACGCCCAAGACCACTTCCAGGGACAAGCACAGTGGGGCAAGACGCCTCGGGTGATGCCGCAGCTACGTGTACAAGCAAATCAGAGGCTTGACCATGGGGCATCGTGGAGCACGAGCGAGAGGCGCGGTCGCCACCACAACCAGAGTCAAAGTCTGGAAACAGCAGCAAAAGTTCCTGCAACAACAAATCAAAGCACTGGCGCTCCTCCTTACCCTCTAAACTCCACTCTCGGAACAGCTGCCTTAGGGTGCCATACACGACCTCAGGGTGGGCCTCGACCGGATCCAGCGGGACAGAACCTGCACAAGCGGCAATTTCGTTGCACACGACGGCATTTTTATTTATTGCCTGCTCGACACGGTCGAGCTGGGGGCTAAGGACGGCATGGTAGCGCTGGCGAGTTTCACGCGGCATCGAGTAGATGCGCTCGCGTCTATAGTCGACACAATCGCCCATTGCGTCTGTGCGATAGCTCTCAAAAGAAGCCACGACGCCTTCTGTCCTCCACCTAAGCATGACCCTCGAGGACAAGTATATCGGTCTTGCACTGGCCATAGGCAGTACGCTGGCGATTGGCACCTCGTTTATCATCACTAAAAAGGCGTTGATGAATGCGCAGGGCCAGGATGGCGGCTACGAGTACCTTAAAAGCCCTCTTTGGTGGGCTGGAACCGCGACGATGGCGATCGGCGAAGTAGCTAATTTTGCGGCCTACACGTTTGCGCCAGCTATTTTGGTGACCCCCCTCGGCGCCCTGAGTGTCATTATTGGCGCTGTGTTGGCCGCGTTTTTCCTCCACGAGGAGTTGGGCGTCTTGGGAAAGCTGGGCTGCGCCATCTGCCTTATTGGCTCCCTGATCATTATCCTGCACGCTCCGCCCGACAAGGACGTGCAGACGGTCGATGAGATTCTGGCGTATGCCGAGCGCCCCGCATTCATGTTTTACATGCTCCTAGTCTCGTGCTTCTCGGTGTACATGATCTACCGCGTGGCCCCCGTCTATGGCCGCAGACACGCCATGGTCTACATTAGCATCTGCTCGACGGTCGGCTCCATCTCCGTTATGAGCATCAAGGCGTTTGGCCTGGCCCTCAAGTTGACCCTGGCCGGAAACAACCAGTTCAGTCACCCCAGCACCTACGTCTTTATCATTGTGGTCACAGTCTGCATTGTTACCCAGATGAACTACTTCAACAAGGCCCTCGAGCAGTTTGAGACCTCGATCGTCAACCCCTTATACTATGTCACGTTCACCAGCTGCACCCTCGTGGCCTCATTCCTGCTGTTTGGCGGCTTCAACACCACCAGCGGCGTCAACACAATCTCGCTGCTGTGCGGGTTTGTGGTGATTTTTATTGGCGTCTACATCCTCAACGTGAGCCGCTCAAGTAATATTCGCAGCCTGTTCCCCGCAAAGGCGTTCGAAGGGATCCCCATGGACAATATGGTCGCCTCGATGGGTGCGCGCCGCTCAATCAACCTGCACCGTCGCAGCCGCAGCGGAAGCGGCCACTTGGACGAGGACTCGTTCGGCTTGGGTAGCTTGGATGAGCCCAACGAGATGCGCAACTCGCTGCTCAATGAGAGATAGACTAGGTAGACCTACACCAGCACCAGCTAGACAGTTCTATAGCGGAGGCTCATGGCGCAGCACAACTGTGTCATTGCGCTCTGTACATGTATTCTGGCGTAAAATAGAGTGGTGTGCCGTGCATTGAGCCCCTGCAGAAGCATTGGGCCTGGAAGCGCAAATATCTGGCTAAGGGATGCGCTTGACTATAGACCCAAATAAAGACCTTCAATAGTGCTCAGCGCATGAACAGTACCTCTCACGGTTCCCTCAAATCATTAATACCTCTAACTATCTCCATAAGTTGATGCACATCTCGGGCTCCGAGGCTAGCACGCGGCCGAGCCAAGTCGCCATCACACGGCCAGTCGCGTAGAGAGTCGACGGCAAGACTAGCAACTCCAGCACAGGCATATAGTCTAGGCAGACTGTCTTGCCATCATGTATACAGATTGACTCATAGATGAGTTCTGTACCCCAACAATCAACGCTCCAGACCCATGGTCCGTGAGCCATGCGGCGGCGAGAGAATGAATCTCAGCAAAACTAGAAAGTAACCAGCCAGCGGGCGGCATGGGCGTCTGTTAATTACAAAACAGGCAGATAATACTGCATTAGTGACCAACAGGGCCCGCAAAATGACAGAATATTCAACCCACTAAAAAAAAATTGACAGCATTTCCCCCTGTAAATTGAGTCGCAGAGGTAAAACGGAGGCCGATTACAGTATCAGAGTGACAGAGGTCGACGACGACGAGGCTGGCGAGGGCGGCCCCGCACAGAGGTGGTGCTGCCAAGGAGAGGGGTGGGCAGCGCGTGGTCACAGGGGCTGGAAGTACAAGTCCATGAGTTGCACAGTGTCGAGATCAATGGGTCTGGGCAGCTAGAGGCTCGAGCAGAGCTGGAAATGGCGGGCTGGGGGCGCCTTGGGACTGGGCAGCTAGAGTCTCGAGCACTGGTAACAGCGGTCTGAGGGCACACACAGGGGGTAGGCAGCTAGGAGTGCTGGCAGAGTTGGCAGTAGTAGAGCTGAAGTGCCTCGGGTGTGGTTACCTTGGGCCAGGGCAGCAGCTGGCAGCAGTGGGGGGGGGGACACCATGGCTGAGGGCGCCTTGAGCTCGCGCAGAGCATGGGGCTGGTGAGGGTGACAGCCTGTAGAGGGGCAGGTGCGGAGCGTGGACGACGACGAGACCAGCGGCGCGCAACACGCAGAGGGGCTGGTGGCGAGTATGGAGATGGGTGCCAGATGCGGTGGCCACCAAAGGGGTGCACAGAGCGTGTCGAGGTCGAGGCGAGATAAAGGTAGAAAAAAAAAAAACCGGCAGCATTTCCCCCTGTAAAATGCATTGCACAGGCAGAACAGAGACCATTTGTAGTGTCAGAGGCAGTAGTCGACGACGACGAGACTGGCGAGGACGGCGAGACTTAAAGAACATGGCGCCAAAGGGGGGATAGGTAGCGCACGGTCATAGATGCTCAAAGCACAGATCCATGAAGTGCATAGTGTCGAGGTCAATGTCAAGGTTAAGGTGGAGTCGAGGCAGAAGCAGCAGGCCACAGCGGGCTGAGGATGCCTTGAGCTTTGGCACTTTGGATCTGGGCAAAGCTGGCAGTAGTCGAGCTGGAGCACCTCCACAGTGGTCACCTTGGGCCTGCGCAGCAGCTGGCAGCAGTGGTGGTACCTTGGCTAGGGGCGCCTTGAGCTCGGGCAGAGCATGGGGTTTTGTTAGCCAGGCACTCAACGATATCGCCAATGGCCATCCTTGGAAGCACGCTCACGTTTTCCAGCGCGCTCAGCATATTCAACGGGGTGTAGCACGCCCGAGCTGAGAACGTAGGGTCACAATGATTGTACCGCCAGATCAAGACCAGAAGCAAATACCGCATGAGAGCCATGGATGTGGAACAACAGGGATCATGCAGAGACCGTTGGGTCCACAACCATCGTGACGCCAGTTGAGTCGCGACAACAGCCAGCCACGCGCAGCGAGTTTAACAGGGCGTACAACACCCCGAGCTGCTCGTGAACCGAGTGCGCACCTCAACAGAGTTTCACCAATCGCCCCCTACCTCACTTCACACGGTGTACAGGCG
>JAKUBN010000085.1:0-17850 GCA_030563245.1 Wickerhamiella azymoides | reverse complement strand
GTCATCCTAGCAAGTCTACTCAATCCTTATGTGAAGTCTTATTCGATTTAGCCGCCATCATGTTGGTGTGCCGACCCCTTGAGTGTGCCCCCTCACCTACAGGGGATTCCGCCGGGGCAGGGCATGGGGGCTAATGATAAGTCCAGGATTAGCGCGAACTGGCCGCTGTGAGATAAACCGCGCTCGCCAGAATCAAAATGAAAAGCGATCCCCTGGTCGCGTTTTCCGCTGGGCCTGCCGGATTTGGCGTGAGCTTAGGCACCCAGCCTGCCGACGTGGGTAGCGCCAGGTGTTGACTGACCAAATGGGTAGCGCCAGGTGTTGACCGACCAAATGGGTAGCGCCAGGCGTTGACCAAATGGGTAGCGCTACCAACCAAATGGGTAGCGCCAGGTGTTGACCAAATGGGTAGCGCCACCGACGAAGTGGGTAGCGCCACCAACCAAATGGGTAGCAAGTATGTCAAAGAGCTATCTAAGCGCGCGTGGCTCGGATGGCTATGCATGCGCGCTGCACCCCAGCATGCGCACACAAGAACACGCATCAAAAATAACATCAGACTAAATTATACACCTATCTAATCACTTCTTCTTCTGAAGAGGGTAAAAGTACGGGTGGTCCATCGCTTCGGCTGCGGTCAGGCGCTCTTGGTGGTCGTACTTGAGCAGCTTGTCCAAAAAGTCCAGTGCATCAGGCTGGCACAGGTGGCGGTTCTCCTCCTTGATGAACGAAGTCCAGGCCTTGCGCGGGAAGTGCCCGATCAGGTCGTGGTACTCGCGGCCGAGCTTGAGGCCGTACTTTTGCAGATATGCAAACAGGTCATCGGTTCCCAGCACTTTTGCGATCTTAACCAGCTGGTCGGTGTTCGAGGTACCATGAAAGAACGGGTCCTTGCGGAAGATCATTGCCGCAAACATGGCCCCCAAACTCCACAAGTCAAGCGAGTAATCGTAGAGCTGCATGTCGACTAGCAGCTCGGGGCCCTTGAAGCAGCGCGAGGCCACGCGCACGTTGTAGGGAGTTCCAGCATGGTAAAACTCAGCCAGACCCCAGTCAATAAGCCTCAGCTTTTTTTGGTCGTGGTCAATCATGACGTTATGGGGCTTGACGTCGCGGTGCATGATGCCCTTTGAATGGCAGTAGTTTAGCGCTTTGAGCAGCTCCTTGATATAAAAGCGGATCTCGAGATCGGTCAATTTGGGGTACAAAACGCGGAAATCGGTGTTGTTGACGTACTCAAAAATGAGGCTGGGGGTCTTTGAGAGCGGGTCGCGAACCACGTCCAAAAGGGTGACCACATTGATGCCGCCGGTCAAATTTTGCAAGATCTTGATCTCACGCTTGATCTTCTTCTTCTTTACGGGCTTGAGGACTTTGATAACGCAACGTCCATTCGAGGTGATGTTGATACCCTCGAAGGCCTCAGAGTACTTGCCGCGCCCAATTTTCCGCACGACTTCGTAGTTTGACTGGTTGCCCCACAAGATGGCGACATTATCGTAGTCCCAGTATGCCGTTGGCATAGTTTTATTGTAGTCGGCATACACCCGCGCTTTGCTTTCCTTCATGAGTAAGCTTGAATCCGGTGGCGCCAAGAAGAGCACGAGCGGGGGAGGGTCATGTGGAGGGGTGACGGTGGTCGGCAGGGCATGGGAAAAATTTTCGCGCTCAAATCTCTAAAAATTATACTATAGCTGAAAAATAGGGGCGCCTCATTTCACCCGACAGGGCCCAGCATATTTACTCATCATGAATTTTTCGCGGGCTCTGAGGGCGGTGCCGCGCCGCTCGCAACAGTCGCTGCGCGGCCTGCACAGCAGCGCACAGGCCCTAAACAAGAAAATTATTGACGACAATATTATGGACAAGGCTTCTGCGGAGTTTGACGACGGTAACGACGACGGCAGCTCCAAATGGAAAGACTCGGCGCGCAAGGCGCGCGAGGAGTCCGAGGAGACTCGCAAGCGCACAAACCGTGGTCTTTACTTTACTGTTGCCACCGCGCTGGCCGGTCTTGGCTGGTTTTCTCGCCCTTTTGACGAGCAAGAGTCTCTCAAACAGACGGACATCAGCGCCGACGGTCTCGATCCCAAGAGCCTGTGGCAGCGCGCGTATTCCCGCACAATGGGCTCGTTCGAGTACTTCAAAGAGCCCGTTTTTGAGAAGCTGCTGCCCGACCCCGTGAGCGGTCCTTACGGCCGCCCTATGACCCTGGTGCTGTCGCTCGACGATTTGCTTGTGCGCCACAGCTGGACGCGTGAGCACGGCTGGCGTACTGCCAAGCGCCCTGGTGTCGACTACTTCTTGGGCTACTTGAGTCAGTACTACGAGGTTGTTTTGTTTACAGACAAGTACATGGTCTTTGACCAGGACACAGTGCAGCAGCTTGACCCCTACCGTGCCTCTATCTCGTTTGCGCTCTTTCGCGAGGCGTGTCGCTACGACAAGGGTAAGGTCATTAAGGACCTTAGCCATCTCAACCGCGACCTCAGCAAAGTCATCTGCGTCGACACCAACCCCGATAGTGTGCAGCTGCAGCCCGAGAACGCGCTTGTGTTGCCCAAGTGGACTGGCGCCAAAGACGATGTTGACCTTATTAGACTGCTGAACGTGCTCGAGTACGTGGCTACTCAACAAAATGTCAAGGACGTGCGCCCAATGCTGCGTACCCTGCAGCAAGGTGGTGATCCTTTGGGCGAGTTTGAGCGTCGTGATAAGGCTGCACGCGAGCAGCTCGCTGCTCGTGGTGCCAAGCCCCGTGTTGGGAGCCTAATGGGAATGTCCCAGCGCGATCCCACCATGACCCCGCAGGATGTGATCCGCCAGCGCGCCCAGCGCGCCTACATGGCTCAGCAAAAGTTTATTGAGGAGCAGGGTAAAAAGATGCTCGAGGAGGAGAAGAAGCTTATGGAGGAGCACTCCAAGACCACCCTCAGCCAAATGATCTCGGGCGGAGGACCCACCCAGGAGGAGCTTGAGGAGAAGATGAAGCAGCGCCTGGCTGAAAAATAATGTATATAGTTCCAGAGCATAGCACATGCCAGACGCGATGGGCCTGAGAAAGGTCAGCAGCATAGGCCCAAAGCTCTAAATCTGGCGCTTATCCGGGCTGGCGAGGCGCGCTCGGGCTCCCATTCAAGATCTATGGGGCGCTGCGCGGCTACCACGAGAGAGCCCTCTGAGACGCTGAATAGTTGCTGCGAGCTTCTTTGTAGCTCTTGTTGCTGGTTTAAATTGTATTTAGTCTGCAATGGTCGCAAGAAGCTGCTCTAAAATCTTCAAATTTTGGTTTGGGCCCAAGTCTTGCAACGGAGGTATTTGTTGATATTGGGACACCAATTGCTAGTTTTTACTCAATCAATGCTAAAAAAAGTGGGCATTCAGGGGCCTATTTAGGCCTCATCCTCCAAACCAACCGTCGGTCTCCGGCCGAACAACCCTTTAAAACTATCGCGAACCGCGTCACCTTTGTCATGGACACATACAAACAGAAACCGCCGGCTCTGACGCTAGGCCTGCCGCTTTTCTTGATTGTGGTGTACTTGTTCAATCATTTGGGCGGCGCGGGCGTGGCCGGTCTTGCGCTTGGGCGTGACAACTTTTTGCACCCGGCGTTTGACACCCTCAACCGCCTCAGCTTCTATCCCGTGGCCCACCTCAATGTTTTGCATTTGGCGTTCAATATCTTGGCGCTGTTCCCATTGATACGCGAATTTGAGCTTGTTAACGGCACCGTGCGCACCGGCGTCATTCTCAACGTGTTGAGTGTGTTTCCGGGTATTTCCTACGGCGTGATTTGCGTTATTTTGCGCTATGATGCTCAAATTGTCGGGGCCTCTGGCTGGGTATTCTCGTTCCTCGCCTACAGCGCCTGGAAAAAGTACTTGGTGACCCCGGCGCTGCCAATTCCCCACGTGTCTGCGCCGACTTGGACATACCCCCTCGTGACTTTGGCAATTACTACTGTCATTTTCCCGTTTAGCAGCCTTTTGGGGCACGTGATTGGCCTCGTATTTGGCTACCTGCTGGCATGGGGTTACTTGGGCTTTGCTATCGATGGCACGTCCACTGCGGTTCGCTGGATTGAGTCGCACATTGTTTTGGTGATTGGTGCCCTGTCCCACCTTGTTGTGTGGGTCAAGGAGGTTGACGTGCGGCCGGTGGTCGACGAGGGCCATGTCCTTGGCGGCGAGGTTTGAAAGAATTCTTTTTTTATAGCATAAATAGCACTGTTTGGTAAGTTTTGCCTGGGTTCTTTCAATACTTTTGGAATTTCGCATGCCCTTGAGCGCGCTTTACACTGTGCCTCGTTCCCAGCCTCAACCTTCCCTCAGGGTCCCCAGTAATCACAACTTGAGACGAGCACCCCTCACGAACTGATGGATGAATTCTACTCTTCAGACTCAAACTCAAACTATAGCAACGAGGAGCGCATGGAGGGTGAGCCAGGCATAGTGGTGAGCGAGGAGCACCCCGAAATTGGGCCGATCTTGACGATGCTCCTGAGTACGTTGCCGGTGCAAAAGTCGCTAAATCGCGAGCTCGACGAGCCACTTGTGTGGACGCGAGACTGGTGCACGCCAGGAACTCACACATCGAGCCCACAAGGAACTCTTCAAGAGCCGCAATCGGTACTGGCAGAGCTCATGAAGCTGTGCGCTCATGTGCACATGAGCTCGGGTCGGACGCGTGCAGACGCCTCACTCTTGGTGAGCGCGCTCAAAGACTATGAATTTACAGACTTGGAGGAATTTCTGGCCGCTGTAGAGCCCCTCAGAAGCCAGCTGGGGCTCGATACCGATGGCACCCAGCGGTACTCGCTTGCCCTCGAAAACGCCGAGGGAAATCTCTGTTCTCAATTGGATGCCACAATTATGGGCAAGTCGGCCAAGTTTGGGCCCCTGATTTTGGCCCAGGTAGACTGTCAGAACTCGTTACAGATCGACGAGTACTGGTACCCCCAGAGGTGTAGCCGAGAGCTAGCTGAGATTGGTTCGTTGTACAGGCACGTCAAGGTTGATATGGAGCAGGCGATGAATGACGCTAGGCGTAGAAGGAATGAATTGCGCTTTTTTAAGGGTGCCGATGTTGAGAAGATGCTCATGTACGCGGCCGAAACTATGCAAAGTTATGCGCGGTCAGGCGCCGCCGACAAGTTGGGATTGCTCGCCGAAAAGCTTGGCCATGAGCGCAATGATCTTATGGACCAAATGCAGAATCTAAAGAGTGATATCACAGCCTTGACGCACGCCTATGACACGTTTGATGATCTGCTGTTCACGACCCTCAAGCACGAACCCGTGAATGTCAAGCGGTACAAGCTTGTAGGGCTCATGCTGAGTGCTCAAGAGTACTATGCAAAGTACCAGAACTTATGGTTCTACGTACGGGACGACTCCCCCTCGGAATGCCGATTCCAAACAGTGCAGGACGCTGGCCGGGACGCTCAGACGGTGCTTGCGGTGTGGTCTATTGACGATACAGACGCTGAAGAGCTTGAGCCATCCCAAACAATCAAGGATTTTTGCCTACAAGAGATGCAGGCCATGAGCACGTCTCCCGAGCCAGAGGCGGCTCTGAGCGAGTTCGAGTCTGAGGATGGCACCGAGCCTGACAGGGCCGCCGAGCAAACTGCTCGCTATGCGACATCTGACCTCGAGTCGCCTGAAGTTATTGAGGGCGAGGTCCACGGCGAGCCAGACAAGGCCATCTAATTTACCAGTTTCACTAGGCGCTGATATGTAGGCTGTGATTATGACTGTATTAGAAGCAATGGGATCGGCTAGCACGTGCTCAAGTCGAAACTAAACCCGTGCATCTAGGCCAACTTTCAAGTAAATTACGTATCATCCCCCTTGTGCGGGGTTTGAGCAGCGCACTTCTCTTTCTAGTGCATATCACGTGACCTTATCTATGCGACTGCATAAGCGCGCTGCACCCTCCACCACTTGCCATGCAGCACGGGTATGATGCAGAATCACTTGGTGCGGCTCAAGTTGGGTCGCCCAGCGTTCGCCGCAACCTTTATGAGGGCCCAAACAGTAGCACAATGAACCCTGATTTATCTGTGGAGCTGCTAACCATCAGAGAGGAAAGTGTCAACCTCAGCTCAAGAGCGATGCGCGAGGGCATTTCTAGCGACGAGGAAGAAAGTTCGCTCAAGGAGGACTCAAATGAAGCTTCGCCTGAGCCCGAGGAGCATACCCCACTGCTTGAACCCTCTGTTTCGCACCGGTCGCAGCCTACTGACAAGGGTGGCCCTGTTACGCCGAGTGCGCTCGCCGAAATATGGGAAGAGCTGAGTTTTGCCAGAGTTGCTCACTATATTCCCTCAGTTCTCGTGGGAACCCTCTTGAATGTGCTTGACGGCTTGTCGTACGGCATGATCATGTTCCCCCTCGGTTCGGCCATGTTTGCCGGCCTTGAGGCAGCCGGGCTGTCGATGTTTTATGTTTCAACCGTCATATCGCAGCTGGTGTATGCACTAGGCGGCTCAGGATTCAAGAGTGCCGTGGGTTCAGAGATGATAGAGATCGTGCCCTTTTTCCACTCTATCGCTCTAACTATTGCCTCGAGTCTCGAAGGGTGCACGCGCGACGAGATTTTGGCGACCACAATCACCGCTTTTGCCTTGAGTTCTGTTGTTACGGGCCTTGTTTTCCTTTTAGTTTGGTACCTCCGCCTCGGTACCATCGCCGCCTTTTTCCCTAGGCACATTTTGGTCGGGTGCATCGGTGGCGTGGGCTTCTTTTTAGTTGCTACTGCTATCGAGGTCTCGGCTCGCTTGAGTGACGGCCTCGAGTATAATCTCCGCACGCTCAAGTTTTTGTTGGAGTGGGACGTTTTCTGCCGGTGGTTTATCTGCGTGGCGCTGGCGGCTGTGCTGTGCGTTATGGAGCGCAGGTACCACCACCCGCTGATGATTCCTGGTATATTGGGCCTGGCTTTTGCCTGTGTTTACCTTGTGATTTTGGCCATCCCCCGGTTCAGCCTCGCCGAGTCGCGCGACGCAGGGTGGCTGTTCCCTGCTCAAGAATCCAGCGAGCCCTGGTATGAGTTTTACAGCATGTACAAGCTCAACAAGGTGCACTGGCTAAACTTAGTCGAGACTCTGCCGGCGATGTTTGCCCTTACATTTTTCGGTCTCATCCACGTGCCTATCAACATCCCAGCGCTGTCTGCTGCCACCAAGAACGACAATATTGATGTCAACCAGGAGCTGTTTGCTCACGGAGTGTCCAATATGCTCAGCGGTATGTTGGGTTCCATTCAAAACTACGTCGTTTACACAAACTCGGTCATGTTTATCCGCAGCGGCGGCGACTCGCGTCTGTCCAATGTGCTGCTGGCAATTGCTACCGCGGGCGTTATGGTCGTGGGACCGGCCTCTATTGGGTACATTCCAGTGCTGGTGGTGGCCTCTTTGATGTTTATGATGGGCTTTGACCTTATGAGCGAGGCCCTCATCGACACCCTAGGCAAGGTCGATTACCTCGAGTACACCACCATTTTGGCCATTGTTTTGACCATGGGTATGTATGACTTTGTGGTCGGCATTATTGTCGGTATCATTTTGGCTTGCCTCAGCTTCATTCTCAGTACCTCGCGCTCCAGCTGCATCAGGAGTACCTTCACCGGCAGCACCGCGCGCTCGACCGTGAACAGGAGCCTGCCCTTGCAGCGCTTTCTCAACCGTGTAGGGTCGCAAATCTACATCATCAAGCTACAGGGGCCGTTGTTTTTTGGCACTAATGTCCAGTTTGAGAACGAATGCCGCAAGGTCATTGAGGGCAAGACCAAGACCACGCGCTACCTTATCATTGATTTGCACTGGGTCACGTACATTGACTTTTGCTCGGCAGACACATTTCAGCTCATTAAGCGTCTCAGCGATGCCAATGGTGTCCAGATGATTCTGAGCGGCGCCACGCAGAGCGGTTCGATCGTGCGCGGTCTGCGGGCTGTTGACTTGGTGCAGGAAGATCCCGAGAGCCCAAACAGCGCGCGGCTGTTCCCTTCGCTCAACTCGACGCTCGAGTACTGCGAGAACATGTTCTTATCCCAGTATTACTCGCACCGCGCGCGCATCACTAAACCGTCCAAGCAGATCGCGGCGCCACGCCGCGGACGTTTGAGCTCTTCTGGGGCTTCGCCATTTGGCACAACTCCGCGTGCCAACAATTTGCGTATGGCCGCCATGAGCTCAGCAGCAGAGGAGAATCAGGTCCACCTTAAATGGGCCAAGCTGAGCCAGCCGATGCCTCTGCTCATGCAAATTTTGGAGGACGTCGACGAATCAATGGACCAGGACGACTGCTTCAAGCTGAGCAAACTCTTTAAAGAGCGCGAGTACCGGGCGGGCGAGGAGGTGCTCGTCATGGACAAAAACAATACCGGGTTCTGCTTGGTGGAGAACGGCGTGCTGCGCACCGAGTTCAAGGGGTACGCCGGCCTCCACGAAACCATGCTGGCGGGCACTGCGTTCGGCACCCCTAGCGGTACCCCTGGTTTGGCGTACCGTATGGTCGCTGAGGCCCCCACCAAGGTTTGGTTTTTGACTGCTGCCCGGTACCGCGAGCTCGCCGCGAGCGACCCGCCTCTCGCAAACAAGCTTTTAGTGGTGGCGTCAAATGTTCAGGGCTCGCGGTTCCAGACCTTAATATCATATTTGCATGTCTGCTCCGTGTGACCTGCCCGCTGCACGCTGTACACTGCACACTATTTAACTATATAGACTGCAAACACTGCCACTAGCACTGCTATTCCTGCTAGCAACATGCGATAATACGTGGTCTGGGCGCGCTGCTCTTCTGCCCGCAGCGCAACCTGCCCGCTCAGGCGCTCGTTGAGAGCCTCGAGCTCCTTGGTGTCCTGCTCGAGCCGGAGCTGAGCAACGGCCAGCCGCTGCTTAAGACCGTCTGTGTCGCGTGGATGGTCCAGCCACCGCTGCAGTTTGTCAATGCTAGTATCAATTTCTGTCGTAGTGTTGTGCATCTGGTCTGCAAACGCTTCTACCGAGTTGCGCACCTCCGTGTGCAGGCTTTCCAACTCGTCGACTTTTTTCCCCAGTAAATCAACCGATTTGTCCAGCTCGGCTTCCAATTGACCAAACCGTGGCGCCAAATCGGTGCGCAAATTGTAGCTAAGGGCGTGCACTCGCTCAACGAGTATATCCTGGATTGATTTGTGCGCATTCATTGACCCGCGTCGTAGTCTCATCGGTTTCTTATATTGAAACGCCGTGAGCAGCGGGTTCTGCCGCTTGGAGTTGTCTTTTGGCGGGATTTCTTGGTGCCATGACATAGCCGTGGATAGTACGTGGGGGCGTGCCGCAGTACGATTTCTAACTCATACTTTTGCATATGCAGCGACAATGTCACAATAAAGACCTGCCAGAGTTTTATGATGTGAAGCTAAATACACCCGCCGGTACCAATAGTTTTCTCCCACCCTTTTTGACGCACCAGGATGTGAAAGTGCTCGAGTGTCGGCACGCTCTGCAGAGCTACGGTATTTTTGAACCACATGATGTTTTCTGGATCGATGCTCGCGAAGGTTTTGTTGATAAATTTGTTTATCTTATCCTGAGTGGCCTTTGTAGGGCGTTCGTTCTCGGTTTCGCACCGCACCTTTGACCACACAACCAAATGGGTGATTTCTGGGGCAAAATAATAAGGAAAGTCATTCTCGAGAATCTTCACATCATTTGAAGACTCGAGAAACCCATTGTTCGAGTGGAGCTCATTTCTCCATCCAAGCTTATTGTCTACAATGAAGTTGGCAGTGTCGCCGGCCACACGTGCGAAGTACTGTTTGGCTTCAAGGTAATGCTGGAGTTGCTTAGGGGATCTTCTGAACAGAGTCAAATCATCACCAGCAGCAATCTCGAGGCTCTCTTGCCAGCTCATGGGCTCGACATTCGTGGCGTTTAGCTGAGCCTCGTCGCGTTCACTCGGCATGTAGATATAATGTAATGTTGAGGGGTTCTGTCGAGAGGGTAATGCTGCAGGATCTATAAATAAAAGGCTCAAATGAGCAGGAATACGAACAAGACGCCAGAAATAACGTGTTTTATTTTAATTCCTTGATGAAATAATAACGTGAAGTCAGGGCCGAGTCTGAGGGTGCATCTGCTGCAGCAGTGCCGCGGATAAGTATCGGGTGATTACCGATTGTACCACCCCGGATCAAACAGAGCGAATCACCTCAATGCTCCACTCGCAGGCGGTTGCAGCCTATTCTGTGGCCGCGGGCTCTGCTCTAACCTCTGTTGTGTGCACCCTGCTGGCTTTCCGGCAACCATGGTTTGAGCGGTTTGGCTCGGTTATCTATCTTTCCAAGATTTGCGATTCCAACGGCAATTGCGTGCCATTCCCTGACCGCGACTTGTGCCAGGCCCAACAGGGGTTCTGTGCAGCGTGGCACACGGCGGTTTTTGGCCTTGCTCTCACCATATCTCTGGACGTGGTGGTTGCGCTTGCGGTCCTATTCTCGTGGCTGACTGCCAGGCGCAAAAAGACCGCAAGTGCCGTAAAGTACCTCAGCGGAGCCTCGCTAGGCATTGATTTTGTTGTTTTGGTGACAATGCTCATGCTTTACCAGCAGGTGGACCACTGGGAATGGTTGACGTTTGGCGGCATTTCCAAGCTCGCAACATCAACCCTGTGCCTGTTGCTCATTTATGTCTTGATGTTTTTCTTTAGAGACATCATCAAGGGCCCAGAAGAGGAGGACTGGGACAGCGACTACGAGGACGACTCGGACGACGATGTGAGCATTGACGAGAATTTGGCCGATGATGAGCGGGATTTTTATATTTTTAACAAGCGGGCGCGGCGTGAGGCCCTTAGGGGCCACTAGTTTAGGGGTGTCGCACGCTCACTATTTATAGTTTTAAAGGCTGCACGCAGGTGCAGGTCTCTGTTTACTCATGGACGAGTTTGAGTTTGAGGAGCCGGCCAGGAGCCCTCGCAGCCCTCGTAGTCCACAAAGCCCGACAAATTTGCGTCAAGAGGTCCCACTAAGTCCTCATAGCCCGCGTGCAGAGCCTCTGGGACCCCCTCCCGGCACCCCCAGACAAGGGATCCAGGAGAGCGTTGAGGGAACCCCGCGTACGCCCCTGGCCATCCATTCTGCTGAGGTTGGCTGGAGCCCTGCAGACTTTCACGATCCTTACGACTCGGAATCGTCGCCACTGCCAAGCCCCTCGAGCCGGTTCTCGGAGGTTGTGCATCGGCCGGTCGCAACCCATTTGGCACAGGTGGAGCACCCCGACCTGACGCACGACGAGATGAGCGCTCCAATTCATGAGTACGAGGAGTATGAGCTCAAAGGGTCCGAGAGCCCTTATGCCAGCGAACCTGCGGGAATTATAAGCGAGCTTGAGTCGCCCAGCATGGACTTGCCTGAGGGCCCCGAAAGAAGCGCAGGGGTAGCCGATGGATTCAACTATGTACAGATACCCGACAATTTGCTCCACAGGCCCTCTGATGGCGAGCACAACCCCACAAATACCGGCATCTACTACCCCGCGCCGGTGCCTGCACAGCTCAAGCTTCCTCCGCTCTTGAGCTCTTCAAACCGCAATCGCAAGACACTGCCGGCGCGCAAGCCGCGGCCCCGCAGTATGATGATGATGAATGTGCCTCTGGAGCCCGAGTGGGAGCCGAGCCCTATTGACCACGAGCTTGTTGGCCGCGAGGAAGAGGAGCACAGCGACGCCGACTCAATGATGGTCGAGTCGGATCACTCGTCGTACGCCGTGTCGGTTCTGAGCTCTAGCTATCAAGGCGGGGTGGATGGAGATGCGCCACGCGCTCGCAGCTCTGTGCCGGCCCAAAACAAGGGCTGGCTGAGCCGCGTCGTACACAGCATGATTGGCAAGCCGGGCGACCCAGACAACAAAGACACTGAGCTGGTACAAGAGCAAGCAGACGTTGCTGAGCAGTTTGATGCTGCTGGTTTCACTCGCTACGACCCTGACCTCATCCGTGAGGAGGCCAAGCGGTTCGAGGTTGGCGGCGTGTACAGTGGGGCGCGACCCTCGACCGGCCGTCCTACAACGTTGATTGAGGAAATTGAGATTCGCAAGGCCGGCCGACTCGCTCAGCGGCGCAACATGAATATGGACGCCGAGTACATCAAGTCCAATGTGCAGTTGCAAAATCGGTACGCGCACCCGCTGGACCGCGAGCACCAGGTGACGCTAATGGAGCTGCAAAAGATTGCCGACACAGACTATAACGACCGCAGGCAGTGGCACCATCTTGCTACGGCGCGGCAACGGATTGAGCGCGGTGAGGAGACGCTGGCCGACCGCCGCGCTCGCCGTCGAGCACAGCGCGTGCCTCAGTCCGAGGCGGAAAATCCGGCGGAGACGCTTGCCGAGCGGCGTGCACGGCGTCGCGCAGACCGCGAGTACCGTTCGGGCTTAATTGTTCCGGCTAAAAGCGAGCCCGACTCCAGCGAGCAGCAGCACTCTCAGCCGGGTGCTGATCCGGCTCAGCGCAATTCACCTGGACCCCGGGCCGCATCCAGCGTGCACAGCGTGAGCGAAAGTCTTGTAGAGAGCCTTAGCGGCTAGTATTTATTCACATTATTTTAAATCTATCCATCAAGCCAGCAAGAGCTCAAGCAATCACCGAGGTGCTCCCAATCACGCCATCACGTCATGGGACTGTTATCGCTCGGAACCCCGCTGAATTGGCAGCAGACGAAAAAGTACTGCGACCATGTGCGCGACGAGGGCATTGCGCAACTGCTCGAGGTGTGGGAAGCGCACAAGAGCCGCTCAAACGACCCCCCGTTGTGGGGTGACGAGCTCGAGTACATGATTGTCGAGTTTGACAGCAATTCCTCGGCTGCTAACCTGGTTCTTCGCCAGGAGGACATTCTTGACACTCTTATCAAAGCCGGCAAGGCTAAAAAATTTACTTGTGCATCGTTCCACCAAGAGTATGGCCGGTACATGCTCGAGGCCACTCCGAGTGAGCCCTACCACGCCGACAAGCTTGAGCGGGTGGAGAAAAATATGAGCCACCGGCGTAAAATTGCTCAAGAGTATACTGATGGTCACGAGTTTCCCCTGACGCTGACGACGTACCCGCTTTTGGGCGTTGACGAGTTTGCCCATCCATGGGATGGTGGCGAACGTCCGGTGAGTAAAAGTTTGTTTCTGCCCGATTCAATCATCAACACGCATGCGCGATTCCCCACTTTGACTGCCAATATCCGCGAGCGTCGCGGTGAAAAGGTCGATATTCGCGTACCCCTGTACCTTGACACAAACACCGCTCAGGCACCCCCCTCGGGCCGCCCTGGCGCAGAGGAGCACAAGGCTGAAATCTATATGGATGCTATGGGCTTCGGCATGGGTTCCTCGTGCTTGCAAATTACCTATCAAGCAGCCAACATCGATCAAGCGCGTAGCCTGTACGACCAGCTCGTGCCGTTTGCGCCGCTGTTCTTGGCGCTTAGTGCTGCTGCTCCACTTTTCAGGGGTCGTGTAGCTGATCAGGATGTGCGCTGGAGTGTGATTTCGGCGTCGGTTGACGACCGCACTGCCGTCGAGCGTGGTGTGGAGAAGCCCCCCGCAGACTGGGCACAGCACACCCACAATACGAGCCCTGTCATCCCAAAGAGCCGCTATGACAGTGTCGACTGCTATATTGATCCCAAGGGTGCCGAGTACAACGACATCGAGGTGGTGACCAACGAGCGCAGTCGTGCCCAATTGAGGGCTGCAGGTATGGACGAGGCGCTGAGCCAGCACTTTGCGCACCTTTTCATTCGCGACCCGCTTGTGATTTTTGAGGAGCTGCTGCACCAGTCGTCGGGTTCCACAGACCACTTTGAGAACCTCCAGAGCACCAACTGGCAAACGATCCGGTTCAAGCCGCCGCCTGGGCCCGAGATTGGCTGGCGCGTCGAGTTCCGCAGCATGGACGTTCAAATCACTGATTTCGAGAACGCTGCATTCTCGGTGGTCGTGATTTTGCTCATCAAGGCCATTATCAAGCACGGCCTTTGCTACTATATGCCCATCTCCAAGGTCGATGCCAACATGCGCACCGCCCATCTCAGAGACCCCACGGCCCGTAAATATTGGTTCCCCCTGAATGGTAAGGTTGAGGAGCAGTCACTTGCGCAGATCTTTGACCACTTGGTGCCTCTGCTCAAGCAGGACGCTGCGCCCCACCTCCACCGCTACGTGGATCTTGTGGCTGAGCGTGCCGCCAACAAACGCGTGCCGGCCGCCACATGGATTCGCAACTTTGTTTTGAGCCATGAGGACTACAAGGGCGACAGCGTTGTGTCCCGAAAGATCAACTATGATTTGCTGCAAACGCTCCGGCGCGTCACCCTCGGCGAGTGGGATCATACTGGAAGCTGGCTGGGGGGTCTGGCTAAACCCGAAGCCAACTAGACAAGCTAGATTAGACTAGCTAACAAAAATCTATAGACGGATATGACTCGCCGTTCAGCGCGGCATCTTTTGCATTATAGTCGGCCTTCCTCATGCCAGCACGATCTGCGTCGTCCTCGGGTTTATAAGTCCACACCAGCTCTACATCAAGCATCTCGAGCTCGCGGTATAGTTTCCAAATACTCTTGAAAATTGACGCATGAGCAAGCGGTTCTCCTTTACTATTTTGCCATCCGTTTTGACTCCACACATTCACGCAAAGATCAATGCAATTATATGCATAGCGCGTGCCCACCACTAGCGTGTAGTCTGTATCGTACTGAGCGCCATTATCAATAAATTGCTGTAGAGCAAGTTTCACTGCCATGAGCTCGCCAACATTCCCCTTGAGTGGCACAGAACTGCGGCATGAAAAGTTGCGGCTGTCGTCCTTGCCATACCAAAGACTGCACCCAGACCATACACCGCCATAGCTTGAGCCATCTGTATAGACATATGTCATCTCGCGAACATCTGGGTCTTTAATATCTTGCCAGATTAAGTCGTATTGCGAATCCCACTTATTTTGCGACCCCTCGAGCGCCAGCCTATGAGCCTCATCAGAGGCTTCATTTTCCTCGCCAATAAGAAAGTTAAGAGTGAACCCGTCTTTTCTGAGGTCGCGTAGTCGTTTTTTGATGCACCGCATCAAAACTTGATTCTCTATGGGGTTGCCCCGCCGGCTCAGCCAGCCCTCGTGCTCCCAAGTGGTGTAGTGCACAAACAGATCATCGAACACCTTTTGAGAGTAGAGCAAAATATTGTAGGTATAAGAGTTGGGGCGATTGACCATATCCTGCAGCACGTTTTCAATGGCGGCAAGCTCGCCGGAAATATATGTTTTCGGGCAGCCCACGCACTTTGCGGCATAGCGTGAAAAGTTCCAGGCGAGAATGGCTGGTGCGTATACGCCATAGCCAACGTACCTGCTCTTGACACCGCATGTGTATATATCAATCATGCATGCCAGGGAAAAAATGCGATTGCATTGTTTTTCGAAGTGAGACATGCCAAGTGCTACATGCAGTGAACTTGATGATTCGGCGGTTTGCGTAGAGGATCGAAGGTATTCTTGAAGCTTTTCAGTGCTGCGAAGCGTGGAACCACTCACCAAATACAGTTTCCAGCAACGACCTAGAAGTTAGGGGCACCTCAGCTCATCTGTATCCGCGTAAATAAGGTCAATGCTCAAGTCTAGTTAACCTACTACTAGCATTAGCTCTAAAGTCTGGTTTTTAACAGGATCCCTTCATCGTCGTCTGAGACAGGGGGCCAACAGGGGCCGACAGGGGCCCTGATCTCCTCTCACAGTCACCACAATTTGCTAACCTATGAGGGTCTACAACTGCTAGTTGACGCCTGCTTTTTCTCAAACAATTTTCTGTAAACTTTATTGTCAGGCTTACTCCTTTCCCCGCACACAAACCTTATGCAGTGAGTCTGTATAGAGTGGATGGTTGCCATGGCGACAGGCTCGATATCTTCCAGCTTTCAAGCCAGCAGCGAAGCAGTCAACAGTATTTATCAGGCAGGGAAATGCGCCAGCACAAAAGGTGCTCTTTTTTGAAAAGACCGGCATCATCAATTGGCAACTGGCAACTGGTATAGTGGCCATTTGCAGAGGTCGCTGGCCGCTGTGCGATAAACCGCGTCTGGTGGAATCAAAATTAAAAGCGATACCCCGGCCGTATTTTTTTTCCGGAGCTTATGCACATACATAGCTAGGTACTTTAGAAGGTATAGATGCTGGATAACGCACTCGCCATGCCGCCCTGGGCGGCAGGGCTAGTGCTAGGGGGTCTCAGGGCGGCTGGCCTGCGGCCGCTGCTCACAGAAAGCCTGGAAGCTGCGCGGCGGGTCTTTGCCTGAGAGCCAGCACTGCACGAACTCGCCGGGGCGGGGGTCGCCTGCCTCCAGGGCAGCGGCCTCATGCCAACGATAGTGCACGAGGAGAAGGTGAACAGAGTGATGAAAGCGCGCTTGCTGAAGGTGCCAGGCTGTGCGCTGGAAATTGTTTTCCTGAGCGTAGAAAGGGACTCGGAGAGCCTGCCACGAATCGGGCGGCTGGGTGTTGGGGACGTGCTCGTAGAGCCTTTTTACCCAAAGGCACTGGAAGAGCACGTGGGTATCGGTGGCGGTGTGCTGGCGACACAGCGGGCAATTGGAGCTGTCATAGGTTGGCCGATCGGGGCCTCGCCAAGTAGCAGTAGCAGGTAGATAGTGACCATCTTGGAAGCGGTTGTGGTTGAGGCAGCGGCGCCAGGTGGCCGCGGGAAATGCATGCTCGCTACCCGATAGTGGGTCGAGCAACTTCCACACTGGTAGAATCTCGTCTTGGAGCATCGTATCGAGGTCAGTTTGGGAGCGGAATGGCATTTCTTGGGGGAGTAGCCGCATCCGGTTTTCAACATGTTTGAGAACAGGCTTGTACCGTGGGGGCTCCGTCTCGAGAATGAATTCCAATGTGAGCGAGGGGAGATGCTGCATAAACTCCGCCAGACGTGCCAAATTTGGTCACATTGCCAGCATCAACGTAAGTTCGGGTCATCCCATTCATTAGATTAAATTAGAGGTTGTCGTGGTAACCAAGCATAGGTTAGGGTTAGAGAGAGTCCCACATCGCGCGTCAAAAAAGCGGGCTGGGTGCCTAGGGTCGGAGCAGCTGGATGTGGACTCACAACGAGCACTATTATATCTACGAAGCGATCTAGAGATGAGTGCGATAGCCGAAACCCCAGACTCATGGGCCCTGACCCATGCGCCCCAAGCCATGAGCCATAAGGGCGGCGATAGAACGGAGCCCGCCAAATATGCAAAAACGCGAGCCAGTCTTTTGCCGTGGCACCTGAAAAGTGAAAACGATGAAAATTGTCGCCCTAGTGGCCCACAGAGCCCGCAAACCGCCAAAATAGCCAACCCCCTAAAAAAGATTGACAGCATTTCCCCCTGTAAAATGCGTTGCAGAGGTAAGACGGAGGCCGTTTACAGTATCAGAGAGACAGAAGGCGACGACGACGAGACTGGCGAGGGCGGCGCCGCAGGGAGGTGGTGCTGCCAACGGGGGGGGATGGGCAGAGGGCGCTCATAGCTGCTCAGAGTACAAGCCCATGAGGTACACAGTGAAGAGTTCAAGGCCAAGGTCGAGTCGAGGCAGAAACAGCAGGTCCCAGAGAGCAGGCATTATTTCGTGGGGCGGAGTGCCTTGGGGGCAGAACAACTCGGGGCAAGGGCAGAGCTGGCAGCAGCAGGGTGTGGGCAAATTGGGACTAAGCACCTCGGACCCGAACAAAGCCGGCTGTAGTTGGGCACAGGCACCTCGGGGCTGGCAGCGAAGGGGCAGATGCGCGGGCGCTTTGGGCGAGAGCCAGGTCTGGTGACAGAGTGGA
>JAKUBN010000084.1:0-17962 GCA_030563245.1 Wickerhamiella azymoides | reverse complement strand
CCAGTTCTGCCCTCGCCCCGAGTTGCTCCCCCCCCCCCCCCCCCCTAAGGCACTCCACCCCCCGACCTGCTGCCAGCTCTTTAGGGCCTGCTGTTTCTGCCTCGACTCGACCTTGACCTTGACCACGACACTGTGCACCTCACGGACTTGTACTTCGGGCCCCTGTGACCGCCCGCGGCCCACCTTCACTCGGCACCACCCCTCCAAGTCTCGCCGCCCTCGCCAGCCTCGTCGTCGACCCCTGCCTCCCTGATACTATAAACGGCCTCCTTTTTACCTCTGCGATGCGTTTTTACAGGGGGAAATGCTGTCGGTTTGTTTTTAGGGGGTTGACTGTTTTGGCAGTTTGCGGGCTCTGTGGGCCACCAGGATAGAAATTCTATCATTTTGGCAATTGCGGCGTGCCGATGCACCTCCCTCGCCGGCTAATATGCGATTTTGCCGAGTTCACTTATGTCGCCGCTCTCATGTCTTGTGGCCCATGGGCCCCGGACCTTGGGTGCAGGGTGTCGGACTCTGGGCTGTCAACTCATCCATGTCTACACTGCTACTGCCTAAACTTGCTCTGATACTGTGCTATTGGCTTGTTTGCTTGACTTTGCCTGCCCTCAAGTCTCCAACCTTGACCTTGATTTGGCCTCAAATCTCCAACCTCGGCCTTGCCTTAGCCTCGCCCTTGACCTCGACACACACTGACCGCCCTCTGGGCTGGCACTCTGAGCTCCTCCGCATACACACTGGGCCTCCACACGCTCCTTACCACCCTCACTGCGCGTCGCCGCCCTCGCCAGCCTCGTCGTCATCGACCTCTGCCACTCTGATACTGTAAATGGTCTCCGTTTTACCTCTGCGACTCATTTTACAGGGGGAAATGCTGTCAAATTGATTTTAGGGGGTTGAATATTCTGTCGTTTTGCGGGCCCTGAGGGTCACCAATGACGTACTCTCTGCCAATTTTGTAATTTAAGGATGCCCATGCCACGGCTGGCTAGTTATTGTTTAGTTTTTCCGAGGTTCAATATCTCGTCGCCGCATGGCTCGCGGACCTTGGGTCTGGACCGTTGGTTCCTGCTCAAGAAGGCTCTCTATGTGCTTTGGGCTTTGAGATCAAGAAAGGGCCCCAAAGAGGGGGTATATACTATCAAGGTCTATACGGACGCCAGCTACAGGGCTTTGAGGGTTGCAGATTTCAGAATATCTCAAACTGACCAAAAAGCGCGGGCAACCGGAGCCACCAGGGTGCCTCATGTTGTGCGCACCATCATTAACGCTGGTAAAGTATGGGCTGTCGGCTTCTCTACTCAGCACCCGACCGCCACATAAGTGCTTTTTGCGCCATTTTTTAAGGAGCATTATGGGCGGGTCTCTACCCTTCAAGCCGAAATCTACACGCTCTACTCTGCTCGCATTTGCGCGGAGGCGAGCCTAGGCGAGCCTTGCGAGGCTCAGTTTGACCACTACAGCCTGTGACCTCATTTTGGAGCTGTACAAATATGCCAAGGAAACAACCGAGACATCCCACACGCCTGATCTTCTCTTCTACAACGATCTCCAAGCCACCGCTCCCCACACACTCGCCCATGTCTGGTGTTTCTCCCGCAGTCCAGATCTGCCACAGCCTCGCCCATGTCAAGTTCGCCCGCGCCCGTGGCGCAGTAGTCAAGCCAGACATGGGCGAGGCGGTGGCAGATTTGGACAGCGAGAGGGACACACCAGACATGGGCGAGGTGGCGGCGGAGTCGGCCTGCCACTCGTATCGTGAATAGGAAAACAGGCCCCCAACTTATATTTGGCGCCCATACCTATTGAGTCTATTGGCAGGTGCGACTCTTCCGACCGAGGCCAGCTCAAGGTCGGCGTAATTGTAGCTCTGGAAGTATGACCACGCGATAAAATACCCAGCGTGTCCAAAGTGTGTGTCACTTACATAGGGATATACCCCTTATCTAGTATTTAGAGCCTCAGTCTTGGCCCGCAGGCATGCAGCTGGTGCTGTGCGAGAATGGGGCTCTGAGCCTCCTGGGGCCGCAACCAGGTGGGCAAAATAGGGAGCGGCCTCAGGCCCTTGCCCTTAGCCGGAAACAGAATTTAGTTGCGAGCTTGCAGAGGCAGAAGGCGGAGAACCTGCACAACCAGCTGCGGGTCGTGCGGGCGCGCGCGTATATCGAGCGACTGCGATGACTAAGGATGGCTAAATGTGGGTCGTTATCTCTACGGACTCGGGAGTGGCGCCAGTTGTGGCAATAGAGGCAGTTCCGTAACCGAAATACGTCACACCCTCCAGAGTGCTCATGTCCCAGCACAAAATAGATATATTTCCCAGTGCCTACCTCTATAAGAGTGGCTGGAGTTTAATGAGTTTTAACACTTTATTTGCAAAACACACAGGTGTAGTTGACACAAATGTGCATCGAATTCATAACTGGTGTGAAATTTAAAGTGGAAATGCCCTGAAATCTCCATACTTGAGATTACCTCAGCGGGGTCTGTGCTGGTTGTGCGAGTGAAGCGTCACCCAAAAAGTTCAGATGGTTTTGGCCACAATTCTGTGATTTTTATCCGACAGAGAAGGTCTTGCTGTGATGCTCGCAATTTAGAGTATAATATATACATATAGGGGGGAGCCTGTGAGCACGAATCAGCCCAGGGCCCTGACCAAAATATTCCGTTTTTGGCTGTTGCCCAAGTTTTCGGGGTCGTACCCTCTACCTCTAATGAGCTCTTCAGCCTTGGCCACATCTTCGGCAAGCAAACGGCGGGCCTCGGCGACCAAACTAAGCTTGTCCTCCGCCTCGAATCGCAGCAGATCGCGCTCCTCCTCGAGCTTTTGTACCTCGAGCAGAACGGTGCTCTCCGGCTGTGTCTTGGTGGCGTGCAGCTGCTGGCGCAGCTCAACAACCTCGGGGGACTCGATGGTGCGCTGCACCTGCTCGCGACGGAGCTCAAAGGCCTCGAGTTTGGCCAGCTCGTCCTGACGGACTTTAACGGGGATTTCCTGCTGGTACGTCTGCCACGAGGTACCCGCGGCACTCAGGATGTCTGCCACAGCCCACGACTTGCGCGCGCTCAAGGGACGGACGTACTGAACGCGCACAACGTCGCCCTCACGGCACTTGTCCAGCTCGTCGTGCACGAGCATGTTTTTGTAGTCTGTGACGTACTTGGACACGATCCTGTTCCACTTGGCTTTTTTGATCTGAACCTTGACCGTCTTGGCCATCTTTCCCTGGCTAACCACAACTCCAGTCAAAGTCTGCCTCATGATTATGTGGGATGGCCTCGAGCTACTTTTCTTGGAGGGGTGAAAAATCGAGAGTGGGGTCTGGTTATAGTAGTGAAATTTATGTATTAAAGAAGACTGTGACGAGTGGGATGAGGTTTGCGTCAGATGCTGAGTGTCAGGGTGGTGCTGCCAATATGGGCTGTCAGGCTGGGCTGGACGGGGCATACTTAGAGGTAGGTGCACGATCAGGAGCGCATGTGAGTATTGGGTACTAGCCACTGGTACAATTAGTCTTGCAAAGCTATTTTTCACTTGTGTTTCTCGCTCAAATGCCGCCCTCCACGCCCTGTGGCACCATGGACCACACCACATCACATTGCCTCAGATATCCTTGACTGCCTCAGAACTTGTTACAACATGGGAAACCCTCGCCACACACTTGGAAATAACGGCTCTAAACGCATTGCGCACAAGTGGAGCTGCAGCGCGGTGAGCCAGGCGCACCCCTCGCGTCGCATCCAAACTAACCGTCGCACCAGGAGGTTGGACCTCATCGAGCAGCACGAGCTGAGCACAGAGCTACAGCTTGAGTCACAGCCGCGCTGGATTCAGATTCGCTCGGACGTTGCCCTTAGGATGATGCTCGGCATAGAGTACCGCTGGCTTCCCGAGGCCAAAGCGCGGCCCATTGAGTTGGTGCCGCTAGTGAGGCGTCTCAGCTCCTAGTTTAGTCGAGCTACTAATTGAGCTACTAGTTAGATATATTTGAAGCCTACAGAGTTTCGACCTCCTCGTTGTCGGTGTCAAACAGCTCGTCGCCAACGCTCTGGTTGAAGTCGCCGAGCTGCTCCTGGGCGTACTGCTGGGCAAGGTAGAGGTACGCATAGGCGCCCAGAGAGCCCGCTGCACCATAAATAGTAATGTGCTGGACGGCCAAAAATAGGCGCGTGAAGAAGTGGCGCTGCTCGACCAGCAAGCCGCCGACGAGGGTGGTGCAGATGTCCAGGATGCCCAGCGGGACCGCAGGGGTCAGGAAGCTACGCCACTGCCACCTAAAGTCCTCGGCAAGCAGGGCGCGGTTGACCGAGATGACCGCAGCGAGCGCGGCCACGCTGAACAGCATGGCGTCGGCCAGGTAGTAGGCGACGCGGTTGAGGTAGGTCTTGTCGCCCAGCCCGAGGTGGATCCACAACGTCAAAAGGCGAACAACAGAGAGAGGCACCGCAGCGAGCCCAATTGTCTTGTTGAGGCGGACCCAGTCGGGAACGGCGTTGGACGAGTAGATGCGCGCAGCGCTGGGGAACTGGCGTGCAGCACCCCACAGGGCAAACGGGGTTTGCAGGGCAGTCAAAATAATCGGCAGGATAAAGTAGGCGACCCATAAAATACCCTTGTCCTCCTCGAAACGGGGCTTGTTGCTGATATCGACGACCGTCTGGTAGATGCCCAAATAGGTCATGATCATGTTGAACAAGAGCAGGCTCAGGACGTTGAGGGTGGTGCGCTGGCCACCCGAGGCGTGGTAAATCATGGGGCCGATCGCAGCGCACACAAACGACACCACCATATTGAGGGTGTCCTGAATCTGGTGGAAAAAGTGCCCAGAGAAGCCAATGGCAGAGAGCGCCAGGCTCACGACGAACCCTAGAACCGCGGGGGCGCCGTGGCCCACGCCAATGCTAAAGATCATGCTCTTGAAGACCGGCTGGAAGCGGATCTCTTCGGAGCGGCTCCAGATGCGCTGCAGCTTCTCCGGCTCGTTCAAACCGCTGCGGTGCTGCACGGTGTACCTCAGGGTGTAGGCAATGGCCGCAACGACCGCTAACTCAAACAATATCACTACCAAACTCCAGATCATTTGGGGCTTGCTTGGTGGCTTGGGTGGTTGGGATCCTCGCTGTGTCAGCAGGCGGTGGGCGCAGCTCCCCTGCCGCGGGGCCAGCGGCGCCCTGCAGGGAACGCATGGCGCAGGGGGCGCCGCGCATGCTGGAAAAAACGTAGGAGAAAATTTGAAAAAGGGTGGCAGTGCTTGGCGCCAAATAAACTATGAAATGCTGGTATCAGTTGTGCCCGAATGAGAGAAAACGGCCACGCTCGGATTCGCTCTTGGTACTTGAGAGTTTGACCTGCGGTTTGGTCCGTGTTTGGGTAGCAGCCGGGCCACAAACAAGCTAGATTGCTCTGGAGCTCAGTCTGAGAAGTTCTTTAATAAATACAATAAATAAGTTTAGCGGTGTCACTGTTTGCTTTTTCTCTTGATTCGAGTCCGTTTCGCCCGTCTCAGTTTAACATGTTTGCGACGGTGGTAGCTAAACCAATCATTAAGCGACTTTAGTCCGAGTCCAGACTCTAGCATCAACTGGTCTTTCTCCTCTCTGGTTGGGAAGGGATGGTCTTGGTGAGCATCTACCCATTCACGGAGAACATATGTAGCTTCAGCAGGAAGGTGAAAGCCTTGAGAAAGTTTAACTTTGGGCTTTATTACACTACCTCCGATACGATCTTTGACAATTTTGTGCGTGCGAGCTGCATCCAACCTTCTCCTGGGGACGCGTGGTGTGTAGCTCTCCTCAGCCGACTCCTCATCGGACTCCTCATTGGGCTCCTCGCCAGACTCATTATCGGACTCCTCACCCCAGCTCTCCTCGAAATTTGAGTCTTTATCGTCAAACTCCTCGTCAAAGCCGACGTTGTCGCCTGACGGAGCCTGCTCGATGGGGCGTACTTTTGGGCATATTATCGTCTCATCAGGCCCAACGGGCTCTAGCCAAATCCATTTCGGGGGGTTTTCAGCCCGTGGAAGCGGCTTGCCCTCAATAAAAATGGGCGGCATGGCCAACCAGGTGTAAGCTCGTGGTGGGTCGCCCAAGGGCCCCTGGTAAGCCGTGGTGAGTCCGCACAAGCCTTACCCAGCTAGTGGTCGAAATAGAGCCCATTGAGTATCTGATATATATGCCTCTTTTCCATTTTATCTTTTAGCTGCTTAAGATGATACTAATTAAGACCAGACCAGCCCACAGGCCCCGTCAGGGGTGACCTTCAGGGCTCCAAAAACGATAGTTGAGCTGTGTCCGGACAGTGTAGAGGTAGTGCAGCTGCTCCTACCTTTCAAGTGGTATACAAGCCCAACTTCTACTGCGAGGTTGAGATAAAACACAGCATCGCAGTTGCACACACATACACAATAAGATAAATTAGCCTAGTGAAAAAAGGATTTGCGACGATAGTAATCAAACCAGTTGCGAAGCTGTTTGTCTGTGATGTCGGCCTCGCGCATCAATTGATCCTTCTCCTCTCTCGTCGGGTAAGGGTGAGCTCGGTGGGCTTGAACCCAATCAACCAGAACATCTCTACTCTCCTGCGGCAGAGGACTATTCCGGGGCTTCTCAACAGAAGATACGTCTTGTAAAGATTTGTTTTTGTAAAACCAGTTTCGCAGCTGCCTGATGTCGGTTAGACCAGTCTGTCGCATCAGCCGAGCTTTTTCCTTCTCGCTGGGGTAGGACTGGCCAGGGTGGGCTAGCTTCCACTTTTTGAAGATCTCTACGTCATCTTCAGTCAGTCTACGACGGCCATACTCGCCTTGATCCGCGCTCATACGCATAGCCTCAGCTCGCGGCTGAATCCTTGAACGGGGCCGCTCCTCGTCCGAGTATTCGTCAAAGCTCGAGCTTTCGTCCTCAGAGAAGTGCTCAGAACCGCTCAACTCGTCGCCAGATTTGGCTGCCTCCCTGGATGGAGCGGCTTGACTGGCCGAGATTTGCGGAGGTTTTCGGTACACCAGTTCCTCCTCGGGCCCCAGCGGCTCGAGCCAAATCCATTTTGGGGGGGTTTCAGCCCGTGGAAGTGGCTTGCCCTCGATAAAAATGGGGGGCATGGCCGCCTTGGAGTAAGCTGCCCACCAGGGCAACAAAATGGCTTTTGTGGGCCTTGGTGGGCCAGTGAACTTTATCAAGAAGCAGTTATTGAGCAAAAAGTGAGTAGTTGAACGCGAACCTCCTATATTTAACCCTATTTTTCTTAATTAGCAGACAATGGGCATGAGTGACTAGCTAAATGCATCTGGTCCTTGGTGAAACACCTGCGTGTGACCCTTGACCAGCGAGCACGTTGTGAGAGTCCGGAAAAAAATGAGAGCCAACTACGCGTCATCTCTACCAGCTACGTACACGTCCCATTCGCGGGTCAAGGGCGCAAATAACCGAGCAGCGCATACCATCGTGGTGCTGAGAATAGCCGTGAATATGCACACTGCAAGGAGAAGCTTCGACCGAAGAGCCGGTTCCCAGTAATAAAGAACTGTACAGCCGCCGAGCATCATAAATTCTGCGGTGAAGGATACGCATAAAGTTCCCTGGAGCCACCAATATCGGAGCAGAAACCAAAACTCTCGCTCAGGATAATTTGAATTGGTGTAGGATCTGTCGAGAGCTGGCCCAAGCGGATGGGTTTTATCGAAAAATGCAGCCCTTAAGCGGGCAATTGCAACAATTGCCACCACGACTAAAAACAAACAAACGATTGATGAAACGCCCATTAGTATCGCCCCAAAAGAACACAAAAGCACGAGACTAATTAAGGCGACGAACACGTGAGCTCCGCTCTTGCTCCAGCCACGGTCAATTCTGTCTAGTTCTGTGATAAGTTTTGGATGTATTTGATCCGACATGATTCGAGATCAAGCCAATGGCTGAATAACTGATGCAGTTAAATTAAGCGAGCCTTGGCGTGCATATGCCTGGTTCCGACTGCGGAGAATGCTGCGGGGGATAGTAGAAGATCAAACAGCCAAGATGCTCAGTGATTTTGAGCCTGTGAGGCTAGACTCGCACAGGACACATCTCGTATCGGACATGCAGACCCAGTAGCGTCAAATCACTGCTCGCTCAATTTAGCGAGTTACGCGGCTGAGGCTGAGAGTGAGGACAAACTTATTGGGGGCTGCAGAGTGAAATAGAAGAATTCAACATTTTTTGGAGTGTGCTGATGTGCTCAGATGATGCCAGACAGTGCGCCGGGATGCGCACCCCTGTACGGCTACCTGAGCAATTGATAAAGTTTAAGGGCAAATTGGTTTTCCCCAATCAGTAGCAGTGGTCCAGTTCTCATATGTAATGCACACGGTGGACCGATCTGTCAATCTTCAAGAAGAGTCAGGGCTGTGCCCCTTCCGGGCAAAGGATGCAGCCCTCGGGGTTAGGTCGGTGGATCTGAAACCCCAACCTGAGCCACTACAACTGAAGGCAACCTGACGGACAAGCCCTCAAAATATAGTCTAATAGTCTGCGCTCATGCAGTTTTAGCGACGACGTCGTCCTACTTTTACTCTGCCAGCTGTATTTTGGGGTGATGCAAGTGTCCAACCAAACACAGCCTGGATGGGGCATAGCTTAAGAAAAACCCCCTGCACTCTCAACAATTGGTTGAATCTGGAGCTAGCTCCTCCAGAAACTGGGACGCGGTGCAAAGCTCCGCGCCCTTTTGGGGTCAAGCGGGGCGCTGCCGAGAAGAGCGCAGTCAAGTGTAGGAGCCGCCAAAACAGAGCCTCAAGACTCAAGGGGCCTAGATAGGAATAAACCTGAGCTGATTTTGTTTTTAGAGCTTTACACTCCTTACCAAGTCCTTTGCTTGAGCTCGAGCCCACAATTTGGGGAGAACATGCATCGAATCGGGCCAAAGAGTACGCGTCTTTCTGCCCGGTGTGTCTCAAAATCAGCCCGAGAGAATCTATCGTATAATTCACGATATAGATCGGAGGGGGTTTGAAACTAGTATACCTGGCTGGGTCGGCGTGGTCATAGTGTCGTTTTAGTTTTCAGCAGCTACTGATACCCTTTTACATCACAGATTGACTTTTCCATGAGCCCGTAAAGCCGTTGTACACGATATACTGACCTGAGACATGCCACGCACCTGTACTCGGGCTTTGTTGTTGCTCTATGCAGAACGAGTTTCAGGAATTACTACATGTGTACTTTAGACAAAACGTTTCACAAGATGCTCCTGATGCGCTTACTAGGCTGTTTGAGTAGCCTGCTACCCGCTACTAGGGTCAGTGGAGCTGTGCGTTTATGCATGCATGTATACGCACGGGCATACGTTTTGGGAGGATATCTCCACATCTCTACGCACTGAAAAATAAAGAAAAGACAAAGCTGCCTCCAAATGCTTCTCACGGCTTTGAAATTCCCAATAGATCTAGTCGATTTACTTCTGTTTGGCCGCATTGTGCTTCCGTGTCTCATTCTCATCGACTGGAGACACGGCACTCTCAGACCCCGTACCATGAAACTATACAGTTTCATCTTCAGGCAGTATATAAACACAGGAGAGGTAGCTGTTTCCTCACCAAAATGCAACTCTCTGCTCTCGTTGCCCTCTACTCTGCCGCGCTCGTCGCCTCTGCTGCTACCCCTGATATTGACTCTATCCCCGCTGTCAAGCGCGGCTCGGGCTCCGAATGCGAGGAGTGCGAGGAAAAAGGCTCAGGCTCTTCCGGATCTGGCTCTGGCTCGTCAGGCTCCTCTAGCCACGGCTCTGGCTCTTCTGGTTCTGGCTGGTCTGGCTCTGGCTCGTCCGGTTCAGGCTCTTCTGGCTCTGGTTCTTCGGGATCTGGCTCTTCCGAGTCTGCCACCTCTAGTTGTAGCACCTCCGGCTCGGTTTCCACTGGTTCTGGCTCTTCTGGCTCTGGCTCTTCTGACTCTGGCTCTTCTGGCTCTGGCTCTTCTGGCTCTGGCTCTTCTGGCTCTGGCTCTTCTGGCTCTGGCTCTTCTGGCTCTGGCTCTTCTGGCTCTGGCTCTTCTGGCTCTGGCTCTTCCGGCTCTGGCTCCTCTGGCTCTGGTTCTGGCTCCTCTGGCTCCAGCTCTGGATCGTCTGGCTCGTCCAGTTCGAGCTCTGGCTCTTCCGGCTCTAGTTCGTGGGCCGCCATCTGGTCCGTTGGCACTACCAACTCGTGGGGTACCTGCATCTCTACTGGCTCTGGGGTTGAGATGAGCATGAGCAAGGACAAGTACACTGAGTGCAGCACGTCGCTCTCCAAAGGTACCTGCTACAACTGCGCTTCCACGAAGCTGACCTGCAGCAGCGCCTGCTGCAACTGCGGCGCCCCGACCCAAATCTCTTGCAACTCTTGCTAAATGCTGCTGTTCCTGCCAAATAGTCACTCCTTCAATAGATTATACCCATTAACGCCAGTCCTCAACTGATCATGAGATAAAATGCTAGATAAATTATATTACAAGGCGCGCAGGTAGCGCAGGACACCGGCACCAAAGCGAGTCAGGTCCTGCATGCGCTGAATCTCGGTCTTTTGAGCCTCGAGCACCTGCTCAAGTGCATGCTTGTGCTCCTCGCTGGCAACAAAGACTTCGCCGTGCATCTCGAGGACCATCTTGAGCCAGGCCTGAACGAGTTCAAAATTGAGTCTCTTTTTGAGCTGCTCAGTGAGAGCGGTCATAAACAACAGCAGCTCCGAAGTTTGCAGGGAGCGCAGCTCGAGGTCGGTGGCAGAGGGACCCATGGAGGCCAACAGGTTGCACGCCGCGACAGGATCTTGCTCCAAAAGGTCCAGAAACTGATCTTGCGAGGTGCCGTTTTTGGGAGCCGGCGTCCAGGCCTCCTCGGTCTCCATCGCTTGCTCCTCAGAGGGCATACCCAGGAAGAACGGGCGTTTTTCAGGGGCCTTGGGCGCCTCAACAGGCTTGTTGCGCTGTTTGATGGTGTCGAGATTCACAAGCATGTTAAACTTGTGCCTAGGCTCCAAACTCAGAGTCTCGAGGCCGTCAATCTGCGCGGGGCGATCCCAGTTCTCCACCTCAAAGTCAAAGTCCTCAGGCTCATCCTCGAGGGCTGCGTCCAACAGCCCAGCACCACCCTGACCAGACACGTTGGGCATAACCACCTCCTTGAGAGGCTCATCCTTGATAAGTTTGGTCGAGATGGTGTGGAACTGCGAGCGCATTGTCCACAGAGAGACACCTGCACCGCTCACGTGGGCAGTTGCCATCCACTCGCCACCAGGAGAAAGCCTGAGGCTAGTCACAGGGGTACCAACCCGCACGGCGTCAATGCAGCCACCGGTGGGAATATCCCAGGTGCGAATAGTGCTATCCAGAGACCCCGAAATGATCCAACGGCCGTCTGGGCTGAAGTCGAAATCGGTGATACGGTTACCATGACCCCTGAGATCGCGCACTTTGCGCATATTGATCAGATCAAGCACCTGCAGGCTCATATCGTCGAGCGAGACTGCGAGCAGGCCGCTCCCAGGGTGGTAGCGCATGCGGCTCACGGGCGAGCCACAGTCATGGGTGTGTACACACTCCAGAGTCTCGAAACTGTGGAACTTGATGGTGCCGTCGAGCGAGCTCGTGACGAGGTGGGTGTTGGTTGCCGAACTAAAGACACCGGTGACAGCAGCGCTGTGAGCCTCGAGGCGTTTGCGCAACTTGCCCGACTGCATATTGAAGCCAGCAACCGAGCCCTGGGCCGAGCCCACAAACCCGAAATTGCCGCACCGCGAGATGGCCACCGCCTTTGCGTTTGCGCCGTCGAGGGTGGGCAGCTCGAGTGAGCCAAGAATACCGCGCTTAGCGCTCCAGCTGCGGGCCAACGGCTCGTTTTTGTGGATCGTGAGCAAGTTATCCCACTGGCGCTCCTTATTTGCCTCGTACGCGAGCTCCACAATAGGAGGGAATTTGTCGCCGAGGGAGCCGCGGCTCATCTGGCTCTTGGCCTTGACGGCGCCCTGCTGGCGCTGGCTGAACTCATGGCTCTGAGCATCCTTGCGCAGCGAGAAGGCCCACAGGCTCTGATCGAGCGAGCCGCTGAGCAAAAAGTGCGACTCGGCGTCGGTGAATGCGATGCACGAGGGCGGCTTGGAGTGTCCACCACGCTGGCGCAAAATACGAGGCGGCGGTGTGATGGCCGTGTTACTGGTGGAAATGCTCGGATCAAAGGCAAGCTCGTAGAGCACATTGTCCTTGCCGGCGCTGAGGCAGATGGGCTGCGACTGCAAAAAGTGGATCTTGGAGACGGGCCCGCGGTGCAGCGAGCGCACCGAATGCACACGGCGGCGCGCATTGAGGTCGTAGAAAAACACATCGCCCGACGAGTTGGCCACACCGAGCGTCTGAGCGCCGTCGCTGCGGAAACTAAGGCTAGTTACCGTTTCGCCGGTTTTGAGCGTGAACAAGGTTACTGCAGTGCGCACATTAAAGAGGTGTACATCGCCATTGGCGGTGGCCACGGCCACAATGTCGAGCGCAGTGGCGCTGGGCTCTACAGCAACGATGCCAGGGGTCTCGTCAAAAGTGTGCACAATTTTGCCTGTTTTGATGTTGACCAGCACCAACGAAGACTCGGTGGCAACAACAACCTTGTTGAGGTAGGTCGGCAGATGGCAGACATCGACAACAGGGCCAAGCAGCTGCGACAGCTTGATGGTGGTGTAGTGCTCGAGAGTGGTAGGCGTGTGCTTGAAAACACGAATGCACAGTGAGGTGGCCACAACAACAAATTCACCAAACACGCAGATCTTGCGGGGCACCTCCTTCTTCTCGAGATCAAGCGGAGCGCTTGCAACCTCGCGCGCACGTTTGTAGAGGTTGAGGACGTTTTTAGTGGCCACAAACGTGTAGTGAAAGTGCGACTGGATGCACTGGATGTCCGACTCGGTCTGGGGCTGCGAAACGAAAAGCAAGTTCAAGTTGGAGGCGTCGTAAATCTGGAACGACCGGCCAACGACGGTGGTGACCACAAACGACTGGCCCAAATTCGCAGCTGCAAACGGGACCTTATTTGAGACCAAACCAATGGTACGGTACGGCGAAAACACCTTTGAAGGATGCACCTTGCGCTGAACTTCGGATTTTTGGCGTTTCATGGAAGCTGACTGAAAAAAATTTGGCGAGATGAAATTTGGGGCAGGGCAAGCAGAAAGAAGGGAATTGGGTGAAACCTTCCCTTGTGTTGTGTGATTGCTATTTGATTGTACCGAAATGATTGCTAGCTAAAATATAGGCGAACTATGTGAGATTTGTTGCCTATCAGGTAGGATGAGGCCAGGCGTATTTTCAGTGATTCAGGTCTATTCCTCGGAGATTGGCCGAAAAACTAGTGAATTTCGTGCTTCTCTTCGCGTCGCCCCGAACACCCCATACTCCTCACCCCCTGACCTCCCTACATCTTGACATTATTCACTGCTGAAAAATTATCATGACGGTTGGGCAGCGAGACCTGGCCAAGTTTCTCGGCAAGAAAAACTTCAAGGGCATCTATAGCCGCAACCCGCTTGCGGCGACGCCCGCCTACGCAAAGTTTGACCGCCAAAAGGCCTACATTCCCTCGTGGCCGGTCCGCCGCGAGCACAAGCAGGGCCTCAAGCTCACAAACTGGGACCGGGTTTTTGAGTCGCAAAATGCGTTCCAGGGCCGTACCCCGTTCAAGAACAACAAGTTTGTCAAGACAAACGAGCTCGTGGGCGACGGTCTGCGCCAGGTTATTCTCGACGGTCACAAACTCGGGGAGACCACGCAGCAGCTGAGTTTTAGACTCGGCCTGAGTGTTCCCCGTGTGGACGCCGTCCTCAAGCTCGCCGCGGTGCGCGAGCAAATGCAACAAAAGGTAAGTGATGCCAAGATTAGTCTTTATGATTTTTCAAAGATTCAAAATTTTTAACCTGATACTAACAAGAATGAAATCACAAAGGATATGAAGACGATGGCCAAGCATATGCGCGGTCTGTTTGACACGATCGGTGAGAACTCGCAGGGCGCGCCCGTGCGTCGCCCTGACGACTTGACCGAGATTCCCATTCCTCGCGCCGTGCAGCAGCAGCGGTTCTTGAGCATCGCCGAGAGCGAGCCGTTCGGGCCCATCGATGCTGCCGAGACTCTGGACATTGAGCCGGCCGCAACGACCCTCAAGAGACTCTCGGAAATCCAAGAGGAAAAGGTGGAGGAGAGCAACAAGCCGGTCTCGTTTTTCGCTCCGCAAAACAAGAGCGACAGGTCGCTGCTCCAGTTCACTGACGCCCAGGTTGGCCAGGTTGGATTCCGCTACGGTGCCGCACGCGACGACCGCAAGCACGCGCGCCGCGTCACCTTCTTGCCCAATGGTAACAGAGTGTACCCGATGCCCAAATAAAAGTTATGTATATATTCGATTTGTCTGTGATGAGTATTGCGTGTTGATGGTATGAAGTTTGAAGGGCGCCGCTAGAACCAGAACCAGAACCAGAACGAGAGCTAGTGCCAGAGCCTGTGCTAGGACCAGAAGCGCTTTGAGGGGCCGTGAGAGTGTGCTGCTGCACATGCTGCTACACGTGTTGAACGCGTTTCCCAAGCATGCTTTTATCGTCTTCAAATGACTTCCTCTAGCGCGTCCAACTGGCTAGCACCACTTGAGCGAGCACAGGGCGCCCATTTGCTGCTGGCTGAGAGAGCGCAAGGATATCAGCTCTATACCACGAGCGAGCAGTACTGTGCTAAACTATATTGCAATCTATCTACAGAGTATACAGCTCCGCCTGCCTCTACGCTCCCGAGTCGTCCGTGAGTGGCTGAAAGCAAAGATCATGCAGTGCGCGTTAATGCGACTAATTTTGAATACCGTGCTACACATTAGCCGCACCGCAGCAGGGGCAGCGCCCTTCAAACTCCTTTTTGCCTTGGTTGCGCTTGATTTTCATGCGCGACTGAGAGAACCAAGCCTGGACCTGAACTAATGTGAGCCCGGTCTCCTGAACTAACTCCTTCCTTTTGTTTGCATTGGGAAAGGGGTTTTGCATGTTGGCGTGCAGCCAAGCAAAGAGAGGAGCTTTTTGGTCGGTAGGCAGTTTTCTCTGAGCTGCCAACCCTTTCCTACTGCGTCGACACTCAAACCACGAGGACACCTGCTTGGCGCTCAGCCCAGTTTCGCTCACTAGCCGCTGCTTCTCACCTGCGTTGAGGTGGATATTCTCTTCAAACGACGCGCACAGCGTCGCGGTTTGATCAGGACTGAACAGGCGGTTCGAAGTCAGTTCATTCTTTTGCCGAGCTAGCCTGATCCATTCACCGACCTGCAGTAGAGTTTTACCGGTCTCGCCAGCCAGGCGCTCCTTTTCCTCGAGGCTGGGATAGGGATCGTCGCGGTGCGCCGTGAGCCATTCATTTAAAATGTCCCTGTACGAGATATCCTCGTTTCTCCAGGCCATGGCCTGCTCAAGAGTGGGCTCGGGGTGCTCTCGATAAAACTTAGAGATCCATTCACGGACCTATTTTACCGTGAGACCCGCCGCTTTGGCGATTGGCTCCACCTCTTCCGCGGAGGCTGCGAGAACCAAGGGGTTTGCAAATCAAAGCGCGAATGAGGTTTTTTTGCTGAATCGTGAAAAATTCGTGCTTTCTCTTGGTACCAGGTGAACCTGGCCCAGCTTCATGCTGGTTTGCTTGCACTCGAGGTCTTTTGCGTGGCGGCTCCTCGTCCAGCTCTTCTAACTCTTCCTGCTCGCGGGCCTCGTTCAGCCCACCAGAAGCATCCTCAGACTTATCTTGCTCGCCCAGCTCGTCCAGTTCGACGTTCTCCTCCACCTCGCGGAGCTCAGCATCAGAACTCCCAGACTTGTCCTCCTCGTAGATCTCGTTCAGCCCGCCCTTATTGTCTTTAGACCCAGCTATCAGTCGAAGCTCGCTCAGCGTGACATTTTCGTCCACCTCTTCCACATCAAGCAGCTGGCTGTCAAACCACTCGGACTCGTCCGGGTCGGCATCAATATCTTCTTGCTGGTAGTCCTCGTGCTCAGCAGGTTGCTCGAAAGGGGCCACCGGCTCGCTCGAGCTCTCAGGCTGGGCCTCAGGTGGAGCCTTGGGCTGGGGCTTTGACTTGGCAGAACGCTTCTTACTCCATACACTCAAGAGCTGCTCCCAGAGCTCGTCGCGGCGAGCCGTAGCGGCGGCCAAGAGCTGCCCCAGGAGCACGTCGTGGCGTTCCTGAGCGGCTGCTAAAGCCTCGCTCTCGAAATCGCCCCTGCGTGCCTGGAGCTCTTGCTCAGATTTGGCCCAAGCATCTTGAAGGTTGGCGAGCTTTAGGCCTATATTGGGGAAGCTGTTTTTGATCAGGCCTTGTGTACCCTCGTCGAGCTTGTTGTTAATGCCCTGGGCGTACCCATTCTGGGCCCCCTGGCTCATATTTCGAGGCTTTTTATGGAGACTTGATCAAAGATAAGTTAGGGTTAGGGCCACGCAGCCTCCCTTTGGCATCTGACACATTTGGGACCAGCGATGATAAGCGTGACCCCAGGCTGAGTGACTCCTTACCTCGCGCAGACGAGCGGGATTATTCGGCATGACAAGGACAAAAAGTTATGATCGTACTATGTATGGGCGCTTGTTCTAAGGTAGGGATATGTGCTTGCCGCACAACTCGACGGCAGTTCTGGCGAGGGCCTTTCTGGTCAGGTCCGCATTAACTGGGAATGCGGCCATTCCGCTCTCGAGCGGCCCGCGCGAGATCGCGGCCTCGAAGGCAGAAAATGTTTCTGTGAGCTTTTTCACGTTGGCAATGACGTGCACGCCGCAGTCGAACTGGTTTGCTTGACGAGGCACGGCTGCGGCGTGCACAAGGACACGAGAGCGGGCCTCCGCCGCCTCGCATGGCTTGTGCAGGCGTTCGAGGTTGTCGAGCGCGGGCTTGACATCTGTGGGTTTAAACTTTGAGTTTGGATCGTCGCTGGCCGGTGGCTGCGAGTTGAGTAGCACCAGCCCCAGCGTCGCCTTGGAGGTGAGCCAATTTTGGACGTTGACCGCCAGTACAGCCCACCAGTGGGTGCCGTTGCAAACGGGTAAAAGAATCATTTTTGGGGAATTCTTGCGCAGGGTTTCCAGCGCGGCCTCAACGGTGCCCGACTCGGGACCTTGCTGTATGCCCGCGCTCACGAGGGAGCTCAAAACGTGCAAATTCTCCACAGTGCGGGCGTAGTAGAGGCAGAAAAAGTCTACCAAGTCGTCGTTTAGATACGTGCGCTTGTCTAACCGAGCAAGGCTCTCGATAGGCACTTTGGGTAGGTCGGGTATGTCGATACCGGTGTAAACGGCAGACAGGGCGGCAACGGACTCTGCCCGGGGGTCGGTGGGGTCGTTGTCTGTAAGTTGTTGGCGCTCGCGCGCTTTGCGTGTAGTAGCTGCAAATATTTGAAAACCCCTAGTTTAGGTATAGTCTTTAGTTTGATATTTTGGAGTAGCCCGAGGCTGAAGGGCCCAAAGTGCCGCTGGCCCAGAGGCAATAGAACAGAGTGCCGCTAGCCCAGTGCATTAGCCCAGTGCATTAGCCCATAGTGACACCCAGAGCGCCGTTAGCCCCGCATTAGCTCAAAAATCTTAACTGTTTTCTATAATCTAAACCAAAATGACAATCTCCTCGGCGGCGGTGGGGTAGGTAGCCACGCAGTTGTCAAAATCCTTCTTTGCAGCGCCCATCTTGACGGCAACGCCGAACCCCTGCATGCTCTCGCCCGAGTACGCGCCCACTTGGTGCAGGCCAACCACGCGCTCGGTGGGGCCCTCGCAGACAAGCTTGTAGACGCAGGGCTCCTTCTGCTCCTGGGCAAAGGGCGACCAGTATATGTTGATGAGCCGCGACTTGTAGACCCAGACCCAGAGCTAAAGACAGAGACAGAACCAGAGGAGCCAGAACCGGAAGAGCCAGAACCAGAGGAGGAACCAGAGGAGGAACCAGAGGAGGAACCAGAGGAGGAACCAG
>JAKUBN010000083.1:0-18162 GCA_030563245.1 Wickerhamiella azymoides | reverse complement strand
GCGGGTCGAGCGAGTTCTACTACCGTCTTCCCGTGTCTACGCTCTTACCAGCATCACAAAACAAACATTAGGTCGGTAAGAGCAACACAACAGTCAATGTTGTATATGGCTGCTAACTGAAACTGCATAGGCTGCATGGGCCTGCATGTAAAGATCCTGCTTTGCCAGGCTATATATATTTATTTCAAGACAATGCTAGCACCTTACTATCAGAATTCATTTTTAGATTCAATTGGTCTAAAGAAAGTACTAGCTTGGTCGATGCATGCAGACGGCGCTGTGGGAGCCCTATTCGGCCCAGGCACGGTTGCAAAGCGTACTGCGGAGCATTCAAACGTCTCGAAAACGATCGCGAGCTACTTGGTTTAGCTTTGAAGACATGAGTGAGACTGCGTAGCCAGGGTGTTGGGGAGGGGCGAGGGCGTGAGTGCTGAGTGCGTGGATGCTGAGGAGCCGAGCACCCCACCGTGACCCCAGTTGCACCCTTGCCAGCTGCTCTCCCATCGAGCCTAAAAAAAAATTGGAAAAAGTTCAGGCAACGTTCAGGCAAAGTTCAGCCTAAATGTAGACTATCTATGACTGCAAACTCCAAATCACTGGAGATTTTGAGCTCAATGCACTATCTAGAAATCAGCAATATCTTTGTACAGTGAAATTTGGCTATCTCCAGCTGACAGTGACATGCCGGACGACTACTATGCAGAGGCGGCCGAAAACGAGATTTTCGACGGACCCACGCACGACCTGATCCCGTCGTCGTACTCGAGCTACCATCACACGCCGCACCGCATGTACGGGCGCCGTGGCTCGGGCGACAGCCGCACGTCAAGCTTTAGCGTTTTGAGCGACTCGAGCGATCGCCAGCGTTCAGATTCGTTTGCCTCGTTTCAGTATTTCTCGCGCGACGAGCTGAGGCAGGCCGAGGGGTCCTCCACAGTCGCTGGTGACGATGCAATCGAGGACGCAGATGAGGTCGCAATTGAGGATGATCCCCACGAATCTGAGACCGCACCGTACTATTACTCTGACGGGAGCGCAGACGAACCTCTTCTCAATGAAGACTACAGCTATTCGGGGCACCGCCAGTACCAAAAATACTACATTTCAGAGGAAGACATGCGCATCGTCTGTGCCGGTTATCGCAAGTCGCGTGTGGGCTTTTACCTTTATGTGGCATTTTGTCTTAGTACCCTAGGCCTTGGTTTCCTGTTGCTGCGGTGGTTCCCGCGCTGGCGGCTCGCATTTGTGGCCAGTGAGTCGCCTCTCGGTCAGTGCGATTTGATTGTGGTGGAGAACCAATGGGGCGAGCTCGAGGTGCTTGATGTGCAAACTATCAAATATGGCTACGCTTTGAGCACAATTTTCAACACAGAGAACCCCGACTGCGTGCCCGAGCGCAGTGAGAGTGCTCCCTACGTGGACCGTGACCCCCACGTGCCCCTGCTCATTTCGTTTGTTTACCGGTACATCAACTTCATTTACAACCCGGTTACCGATCTTTTTATGACCAACTCGGACTGGGCCCACAACGGATGGGTGTCCAATGCCCAAGCGCGCGAAGGCCTCAACAGCGATATTCAGGCCGAGCGTGAGATGGTATTTGGCAAAAACACGCTAAGCATCCAGCAGCCCTCGCTTGTCAAGCTGCTTGTGGATGAAGTGTTGCACCCTTTCTACATCTTTCAGGTGTTTAGCATCATCCTCTGGAGCCTCGACGACTACATGTATTATGCTACTGCGATCTTTATTGTCTCGGTTTCCAGCGTTGCGGAGGCGCTCGTGGCCACGCGCCGCAGCTTTTCGCGCCTGCGCGAGATCGCGTTCCAAGATACAGAGATCCGCGTCCAGCGCAGCGGCTTTTGGTACACCATCAACTCGAGCGAGCTTGTGCCTGGCGATGTGTATGAGCTGAGCGATCCATCCCTCGGCGTACTTCCCTGCGACTCGGTTCTGCTGAGTGGCGATTGTATTGTCAACGAAAGCATTCTGACCGGTGAGTCGGTGCCGGTCTCCAAGACACCCGCCACAGACGCGTCGCTCGAGCGGCTGGTGCACGAGGGCCCCAACGTCATCTCCAAGCACTTTTTGTACTGCGGAACCCGCATTGTGCGCGTGCGTAAGCCCAGCGGCGAGGACGATTTCGAGGTGGCCCTGGCCATGGCCGTCCGCACCGGATTCAACACCACCAAGGGCGCGCTCCTGCGCTCAATGATGTTCCCCAAACCCAGCGGGTTCAAGTTCTACCGCGACTCGTTCCGCTACATTGGCGTTATGACGATTGTGGCCATGCTCGGGTTCACCCTCAGCGCCTACAGTTTTGTCAAGCAGCACATGCCGAAAAAGCTCATTTTGCTGCGCGCGCTCGATATCATCACCATTGTTGTACCTCCCGCTCTGCCCGCAACCTTGACTATCGGCACTAATATCTCGCTGGGGCGCCTGCGTACTCGCCAAATTTTCTGCATCACCCCCAGCCGCGTCAATGTCGGCGGCCGCATCGACGTGTGCTGCTTTGACAAGACTGGAACTCTGACCGAAGACGGCCTAGACGTGCTCGGAGTGCACGTTTTCGACAACGAAAAGTTTAGTCCCCTCTTCGAAAATGTCGAGCAAATCTCCAGTGGTCCCCTGCTCGAAACGCTGGCTGCCTGCCATGAACTGCGGCTCGTGGAGCACGAGCTCATGGGCGACCCGCTCGATATCAAGATGTTTGAGTTTAGCAAGTGGAATTTCGAGGAGGACGACCGCACCAGCCGTCGCATCTCGTGGCAATCCGAAAAGAAGAGCGGGTTGTATGTGGCCAAACAGTTTGACTTTGTTTCTGAGCTACGCCGTGCCTCGGTAGTTGTTTCGGGCCCAGAGGGCGCACGCGTACTTGTCAAGGGCGCCCCTGAGATCATGGCCGAGGTTTGCACCGGCTTGCCGCCCGACTTTGACTCTGTGCTCCACGAGTACACTCACAAGGGCTACCGCGTGATTGCGTGCGCGTGGCGCCAGCTCGACGAAATCGCAGACTACAGCCGCCAAGAACTCGAGGCCGAGCTCACGTTTGCCGGCTTTATTGTGTTTGAGAACAAGCTCAAGCCCATCACCGAGCACATTATTCGCGAGCTGGCTGCAGCCAATTTGAGGAGCATCATGTGCACCGGTGATAATCTGCTTACCGCGGTCAGTGTTGGTCGTGGCTGCGGCATCCTTGGTAGTGAGCAGCGCGTCTATGCACCGCACTTTAGCGACCGCGATAGCCTCGTCAAATGGGAGTGTGTCGATGACCCTAGCCTACGCCTTGATCCCAATACTCTTAGACCGCTCGCCAAAACCTTTGAACCGTACACATTGGCCCTCACCGGTCAGGTTTTCCGCTTCCTCATTGAGTGCGGCACGCGCGACCAGCTCGAGCAGATGCTGGTCAAGACGTCGATTTACGCGCGCATGTCGCCCGACGAGAAGCACGAGCTTGTGAATCAGCTGCAAAATATTGATTATACCGTGTGCTTTTGCGGCGACGGCGCAAACGATTGCGGTGCTCTCAAGGAGGCAGACGTGGGTATCTCGCTGTCCGAGGCCGAGGCTAGCGTGGCTGCGCCATTCACCTCGCGCATCTTTGATATCTCGTGTGTGCCCGAGGTGATTCGCGAGGGTCGCTGCGCACTCAATACCAGTTTCTCCTGCTTCAAGTACATGTCCATGTACAGCGCCATCCAGTTTGTTTCGGTTTCTATTCTGTACGGGTTTGGCACAAATATTGGCGACTTTCAGTTTTTGTGGATCGATTTGTTCCTGATTGTGCCTCTGGCCATCTTTATGGCTTGGAGCGGCCCCGCGCCCAAACTGGCTCGCAAGCGCCCTGGCGCCAAGCTTGTTTCGCGAAAGGTACTAGTGCCGCTTGTGGGCATGATGATTGTGGTCACGGTATTCCAGCTTGCAGTCTGGGCCTACGCAGGGCAACAGCCGTGGTACCAGGCGCCAGAGTACGGCAACAATAACAACCTCAAGAGCACCGACAACACGGCGCTTTTTGAAATTTCCTCGTTCCAGTACATTTTTGTCGCTATGGTCTTGAGCGAGGGTGCACCGTACCGCTTGCCCACGTGGCGCAATGTTCCTTTTTTGGCCACCTGCGCCGTCTGCATTTTGTGCACGCTAGCTTTCATCTTTATTGATCCCAAATCGGCCGTCGGCGACCTCATGGACATGAGCTGGACCAGCACGCAGTTCAAGTTTGTTGTAATTGGTGCCGCGGCTCTTAATTACCTGGTGCTGTTGGTCGCCAACCGCTGGCTGTGGACACCCATCTCCGAGATTTTTAGAGCCTTGCGCAACCGCATGGGCACAAAGACCTCCAAACGGTATAAGCAGCTGGCAAGTGTCCAAGGGGTCTAGACTACATATTTATTACGCTCGTGTGCAGTTGTGTGGAGGTCCATCATGAGCTATGGGTGCACATCTCGTCAATGATGGACTTGTGCCCTCTCTCCACTGAAGCCTATTTGCCTCACACGTTTAGATCGTCTTATGTGAAAACTTCCCAGGTTTCAGCCATTGATTCTGCTTGATCTAGCAGCAACACCCGCAGATGGAAATTAGGGCTGGAGCGCGCAGCGTGAGTATGCTACTTGCGCGGAATAGCACTACACCAATGAGTGAACTCAGTCACTACTAGCCAAAATATAAGAAAATGCGAGTTAAATTACATATTTAGTGCTCCCAGGGCTTTTTGAGGCCAAACATGACGGCGCCGTCCTGCTTGACGCGGTAGAAGATCCAGAACCACATGGTGGCTCCGAGGGCCTTGGAGATCAAAACTTGAGGGCGTCCAACGTGCGCAAACGGCACCGGCGAGGGCTTGGCAGTGTACTTTGGTCCGTGGCCTGCCATGGTTGTGTAAGAATAGGCTTGGGATTATTGGCCAGGATTTGGGGGTCTTGAAAGGGGGTGTTGATTTGTCATTCATATTCCAATTTGTCTTCTATTGATGACTAGTAACGTGTCACCTACCGATTTGGTCGCTTTGTGTCCAAGCACCCCGCTTCGGGCCCCCCTGAAGTCCATCTGGGGCCCAGGTTCTGGCCAGGTTGCCGGGGACGGCCCGTCATAACCGGTTTAAGATTGCTATCAAGTTTTGTTTTCCAAAGCCAGTGTATTTGTATAGCTAGTTACCGGCAAAGTGCCATCGAACTATAAATAAATTCAGACCCCCTGTTTCAGATTTCAGTTCTGCAGCCCGCCCTGAGAAGTAACCCGCATAGAACACCTTGCAAAGAAAGCCATGCGGTTCTGAGACTGTCCCGCACGCCAAATTGCCGGTACACCCAGCCGCTATCGCTAATGTCTATTGGTTGTTAACGTGCGAGGTGGTGAGAAAATCTAAAAATAGGGCCCACATATGACATCAGCGTACATGTATGCTATGCCAAGTCTAGCTATTTTGGGAATTTACTGTACCAGCCCAACATGCTCAATCACACATTTTTGCTGGTCGCTCGGGGAAGCTTAGCGGGAGGCCAAATCAGTCTATTGTCTGAAGGCCAACATATGGCAGTGTCTGCATCAGATGGCAACGCTAAGGTCACTCTGTTTGAAGACGGTTCTGCCAGGGCAGGCTGGAGAAAAGAGCCCAGCTTTGGAAAAATTGTTGTGGGTGGTAGCAGCTTGTCGATTCATAATGGTTACGCAGTAGTTGGTCGCGAGCGTCCTGGCGTATGGGCTAATATTGACGGCCTTTTGGGGTACAATGGCTCGACCTCGTTTTGGCAGTGCCCTGGTGGCTCCATCGCCTGGGGCGAGCGCAGCGTCTGTTGGGAAGGCCAACATATTGAACTTGAACTTAGTCCATGGAAAGATTTTTCCATCAATGCCGCTCAAAGAGTCCCGGAGACTTCAGCCCAAGTTGAAGCTGCCCCTAGCGCTGCCATGGTGTATCAGAGGGCCGCAAATGGTAGTGTGGGGGCTGGACCCCCTGCTAATGCTACTTCCTCATCAATTTCTGCTGATCCACAATCTTCAGGGACCGAAACCTGTTCAGCGGGCCTCGTGCCGGAACTCACATACAACGGCGCGCCTGGCCTTTCATTTGGGATGCTTCCGCTTGCTCAGCTTTTGATGTTGATCTAAACTCTACAAACGTGCTTTGGAAATGAAAAAGGCTACACCAGCATCTGGAGCATCTGGTGGGGGTACCACTGGCCTACCAGCTCAATCTGCTTTTCGAGCACTGTTTCAAACCCGAGCTTGTGGTAAAATGGGCCCTTCCCTTGGGATGGATGACATCCAATCTTTGCCGGGCCACGGCGACTTCCAAATAGAGGTCTTTGGTCCTTAAAATCCCCGTACGTCGAGGCATACAGCTGCCGCCCATAGCCCCGCCCCTGGTAGGCCGTGGGCACTGCTAGCACGCTGAGCCATACGCAGTCAATTCGAGGATACCGAGCAGCCTCCAGGTCCTCTACATTTTCCAAAATAGCATGCCTTTGGTGCTGTTGTGCTGTCGTCTCAAACGAGCGCTGGGCACGGAATGCCTCCTCTTCAGGCGATTCTATGAGCCCGAGACCGCCCTCCCACCATTCAAGGACCATAAAATAGATTTTGTACAAGTAGTACCATCGAGACGGTTGCTGTGGTTGCAGCAGGGCGTAAAGGCACGTTGCCAGCGGTGTAGCGGTTTGTTGGCTGTCATCCTCCAAATTATAGAGAATGTGTGTGCCTCGCAACAATTTGAGCATTTGCTGGCGCGCAACGCCTCGGGCCACCAACTTAACCTTGTGTCTTTGAGTATCCGAAACAACCGGAAACAGCTGAGGGAAAAACAACAGCATAGATGGATCATGCGCAAACGCATCCATATACGCCGCGGCGTGCCGCTGGCATCCTGCCAAACTCACATTTGCCCCGTCAAACCGGTTTATCATCTGACATGTTCCGCTCGGGATTTCAGCAATATTACCGGGTGCAGCCTCTAAGTGCCATCAAGTCGGCCGACAATGAGGTGATCTGGGGCGGAAAGATTGTGCTCCCGCAGAGTGCGCTCCAAAAACTCACAGTTATGCGCGTTTCCTTCCCGATGCTGTTTGAGCTGAAATCAAATGACACCCAGCGCGTGACCCACTCGGGAGTTTTAGAGTTCACTGCTCCCGAGGGCAGGGCCTATGTTCCCGAGTGGATGCTCGATAGCCTTGGCATCGCTGCTGGCCAGCTCGTGCAAATCACCAACGTCTCGCTGGAGCTTGGCTCCTTTATCAAAATTCAGCCCCAAAGCCCCGACTTTTTGGACATCAGTGACCCCAAGGCGATTTTGGAGCGGTCCCTGCGCAATTTCAGCGCTCTCACAGTTGACGATACCTTTGAAATCAGGTACAATGACCAAAAGTACCGCATCAAGGTGCTCGAGGCCAAGCCCGAGACAGACCGCCGCGCAGTGTGTGTTGTTGAGACAGACCTCGAAGTCGACTTTGCCCCGCCTGTGGGCTATGTTGAACCAACTGTTGCTCGCAAGGGACCCAGTCAAACCCCCACAAACGGCGGCATGGCTGCGGCCATCAAATTTGAGCAGCAGGCCACCAAGACGGTGGGCGCGCGGCTCAATGGCAAGGAGGTTGAGCAGCAATCGGTTGATATTTATTCTGACTTGGACGCCCCGGCGCTGGAGCTGCCCGAGGGCCAGCTGTTTTTCGGATACCCCGTGAAGCCGGTGGAGCCTGAAGAAGAGCAGGAAGAAAAGTGGCAAGGTGGTTCATCTTTGCGCCAGTAGCATTCTAGCTCGTTTGATAGATGAATTGTACTAGCTGCTTGCTGGTCATGACCTGTTGCTCCATCTGAGGAAGGTGGCAAGGTACTCCTGGCCGCGGCAGGCTGGGCCGCGCCACTGTCACAGCACATCATGGGCACCATTGCTAGAAAAAATTATGCGCATGCTACGCAATTATATACATATATACAATCCTTGCTCGTACAAGCTCTCGCCCGCCTTGTTCTGGCTACGAGCAAGCGCTCACCTCCGTCTCATCCGCACCCAGCTCGGTGGCAAGGCTCGGCCAACGCGATACATAGGCCTCGACGATATGGGGCATTTGCCTTAGCCGTTTGCTCAAAAAACGAACCTGCGGAATGTGCTTCCAGCGCTCCACCCAGCTCTGGTGCTGGCAGTCGGCATTGCGGGTAAATCGTGAGCGCGCGGCCGCCAAGACGATCTCCTCATCATCTAGGCTATCATCAGACATGTAGCGCAAGTGTACCCCATAGAGGCGCGCGGATGCGAGTTCAACTGCACGGCTAGAGACCCCCAAATTGCGCACAAACTGGGCGTGCGAGGTTCGGTCTTCAAGGGCCCCGGGTGGTAGCCACGTGGGGCACATTATGTGGCCCCAGCAGCGGCCAGAAAGCCATAAGTCAGGGGTTTGCAGGACCTGAGGGTCAAAAAATTGGCCCCTAAACAGCAGGCTGCGCAAAGTGGTGTCCTCGTCAAACTCGATTAAGTCGTATTCCTGGATAACCTCAAGCTCGCGCCACACATTATGGTACTTCTCGCGCAGTTCAGGGCTTAGCGAGGCCATGCGGCGATAAAATGAGTCCGCAACGTCGCCTGGGGCCACTCCTTCAACTGGTGTGAACTTGAGCCAAACCGCGTCCGAGTGGAACACAGCACGCGAGCCGCGGCACACGTGCGACCACGCAGTATACGAATACGGATTAGGGAGGACATGCGACTCGATCAGGCCCCATACTTCGAGCGGTATAGTCATCGTCTCTATCTGAGGGGGGAAGCTTGGGAGGTTGCGATTAGCATTCATAGATTTAGCCAGCCATTGTCGGCAATTGCAATCTCAGGCATTCAAACAAGTTTTTTGGAGTAATTCACCCTTGAAGTACCTTGCATTACTCTACGCGACGCGCCCGGCCGGCACATCTAAAAAAAAAAAAGTAGAGCTACAAACTACGGCTGCTGAGGCTGCTGCTGAGGCTGAAAGTACGGCCGCGGCATGTATGGGTACATGGGATAGTAAGGATACGGCATTTGCATGCTGGGTCCTGACCCCTGGCCAGGAATAGGCATCCCCTGGGGCATTCCCTGGGGCATCCCCTGGCCAGGCATTGACATGCCCATTTGAGGCATCTGAGGCATGGGCATCCACTGGTACGGCGCGGGGCTACCCTGACCAAGTGCACCGGGGCTAGCGTGGCCAAAGGGACTTCCCACAGGCGCCTGCGAGGGGACTTGAGAGGACGCCTGAAAAGGCGCACTTGCAGGCGAGGCGCCAGGCGCAGCATGGCCCAATGGAGCACCTACTGCGGCATTGGCCGGCACAGAGGCGCTTCCCGCAAAAGAGGGCTTCGGGAGCGAGCTCGCGGCCGGCGCAGAGTGGAAACTGCTCCCGGCAAAAGCACCCGACTTTTGAGGAGTTTGAGGGGGCATAGGGGTCGGCACCGCCGGCGGCGCACTACGATTGCCCTGGGAATCAAACATGTCGGGGTAGAGAATGCTGTTAAGGCTCGTGTCCTGCTGCTGTTGCTGCTGGGGCTTGCGCTTTTGCTTAGGCTTTGTGGGAGTCTGAGCGCTGTTTTGGTGTTGATCGCTGCCATTCTTGTGCTCACGGCGGGCATGGTTGTTGTTTGGGGCACCACCCTGACCTTGAGAGCCCCCATTAGAGGCTCCCGGAGCCCGGCGTTTGCTCTTCTTTGCACTGTTCACAATGGCCGGATTGGTGACGACACCACGAGGATTCGACGGAGGATGATTGCTGGTACTTGGATCTGACATATTATTGGATTTGGAACTGATAAACGGCGATGTATAGTGAGTTCGGGAATGTGTCCATGGGGAGACAGGGTGGGCCGCATTGACTAATATATGGTGCTTAGTAAGTGCAGCTAGCCTGGCCCCCTTTGTGCACCCCCCCTTTGCGGCGGCAGACCCCAAAAGTAGGAGCATATCAGGCAGGAATGGTGCTGCACAACAACAAGTGGGACCGCAAGGCCAAGGTCAAATACCTGAAGAAACACGGGATTGCAAAGCCCGTGGAGGACAAAAAGCCCCGGGAAAAGTGGTCTGCAGACCGAGACGCAGAGGCTAAAGGAGATTCCGACGGCAACCACAGTCACAGCGACGGTGAAAGCGAGCAAAGTGAGATTGATGCTAGTGACCGCGACTACGATTATACCAAGAACAATCTTCCCAGCCTACATCAGGGTGATCGCCATGACGGTATTTATCTTGGCAAGGATCCCTCCTCTTGCTCCAACACCACCCAGCCTTTGCAAGAATTGGACTTTGAGATCGAAGCACCGTATCAAGACCCGAGCGAGTTGGTTGCACAGCACATTGCATCATTCAAAATGGCTCCACAACCGCGGAAAGGTAATGTTCGCGTGGCCCCCAATGCTCAAGAGTTTGAGGAGCTCGAGGGCGATATTGCCGCCAACAAGTTGAAGAGTGATATTAAGCGGCGGTTCGGCAAATCGAAATTCTCGCTGAAAGAAGAAGAAGACGATTTCTGGGAAGCCGTAGGCCCCGCCGCCGCCAGCACATCTAAAACTCCGAGCAAGGCACAGGGCCCTGCTACTGTGGATCCCGCCAAGCAGGCGTGGCTAGACGATTTAATAGGATCTTAGGCGCATATATAAATCTATTAAAGCTTGACGTTCTTGGCGAGCTTCTTCTTGTACTCCATGATGCTAGAGTCCCAGAGGGTGGCAGTACGGTTCTCGCAAACAAAGATCTGCTTGGCGACAGTGTTGAGGAGACGGAAGTCGTGCGACACAACAACGACACCACCGCTGTAAGCGTTGATGGCCTCACCGAGCGAGTCAATGGTGGGGATATCGAGACCGTTAGTAGGCTCATCCAACAGAATCATGTTAGGGCTCTCGATAGCCAACAAGGCAAACACGACACGCGAGCGCTGACCCTCACTAAGGGTACCCATGAGGGCGGTCTGGCCCTCACCAGTGAGACCGTAACGGCCGAGCTGTCCACGCCAGTACTGGAAGTCGTGCGAGATGTGCGAGAAGCGGTCACGAACAAACTCAAGCGAGCTCTTGGTCAAATCGAGCTGGTCGGCCGAGTGCTGCGAGTAGACGCCCATTTTGAGGTGCGCGTGGCGCGAAATGGTACCGCCGGTGGGGCTGAGAGCACCGGTCATGAGCTTGAGCAAAGTGGATTTACCAACACCGTTGGGGCCCACGAGGGCAATGCGCGAGTCGAGATCGACACCAAAGTTGAGGTGCTCGTAAAGGTTGTCCTCGGGGTTACCGTTGTAAGAGAAGCTGACCTCGTCAAACGACAAAACGGGAGGGGGAAGCTTGTCAACAGGAGGGAAGCGGAAGGTAAAGACCTTGTCGGGGATGACGGGCTGGATAAGACCATCGGCCTCCATCTTGTCGAGAATCTTTTGGCGCGACTTGGCCTGACGCACAAGGTTGGCGTAAGTACCGGCGGAGGCAATGAACTTTTTGATGTGGGTGATCTCATCCTGTTGCTTCTCGTACTGCTTCATCTGGTTGGTCTCCAACTCAGTACGGGTCTTGACGTATGAGTCGTAGTTACCACCGAAAGTCATGATCTTCTTCATGCGCATGTCAAACATGTTGGTGCAGACACCGTTGAGGAAATCCTGCGAGTGCGACACGAGGACAAGGGTCCGGTCCCAACGCTTAAGGTACTCCTCGAGCCAGACGCAGGCCTCGAGGTCCAAGTGAGCGGTGGGGTCGTCAAGCAGCAAAAGAGTGGGCTTGACGAAAAGAGCGCGCGACAAAGCAACACGCATCTTCCAACCACCAGACATATCCTTGGTCTTCTTGTGAATGGTCTTGGAATTGAAACCGAGACCGCACAAAATGGTCGAAGCACGGGTAACAAAGGTGCTGGGGTCCATCTCGTCAATACGCTCGTGCAAGTCCTCGAGCAAGGGCGACTCAGCACCCTCGGTCTCGAGAATCTCCTCAACCTTCTTCTCCATGGCCTCAAGCTGCTTCTCGGCCTCCTTCACCACCCAGTCGATGGCAGAGTACTCTGAGGGCTCAGCGGGCTCGTTCAAGAGATAAACATCAATGCTCTCGGGAATAGGGTACTCACGAGCAGCGAGCGCACGCAAAAATGTCGACTTACCACAGCCGTTCTCACCGAGCAGACCGTAACGCTGGCCAAAGTTGAACTCGATAGTCGAGTCCTGGACGAGAACCTTACCGTGGAAGTTGAGCGACACACTCGAAAGCTTGATATCGCGGCTTGTGGGCATCGAGTCGAGCACACCGGTCGTCACACGGTCACTGATACCGTGCTTGTCCTGCTGCAGCTTGAGCTTCTCGAGCTCCTCAGCAGCCTTTTCGCTCTCTGTGGGCTGTTTCTTACCAAGACCCTTCTCGGCTCTCTTGGCCTCACGTTTTGCTTTGGATGCGGAAACCATGATTAGGGAAGAGAAGATCAATGACTTCTTGGTATATATGCACCGAGCTGAATAATTTTTTTTTTTCACTTGCTCTTTGAAATTTACGTCAGGGCTGATTTCACGGGGATATTCTATAGTAAAATGCGGATAAATAGAGTTTAAGGTCACTCAAGCCAGCCATTTGCCCAAAACTTGTTGGGAAATTTTTTGGGATGTTTCATGCTTTGACCGATCTCGACAACTGACTCGAGCTTTGATGCAATACCCTTGGTATTGTACTGGGTCAGCTTTGGAATTATTGACTTTAAACGCTAACGGTCGTAGACTTGTTCTTGACCAAGTGGCCCTTATCTGGGGCACACAGTGAATTCATACCGTCCTCACGACCGTCAACTTCGGCCCACTCTCGACAGTTCCGTTTGGTATAGAGCCGAATATAAGTGTGATAAGGGTCTAAAATTTCCTAGTACATCTTTGTTTGTAGGCTGGTTGGGGTGAGGGTGAGCGTCCTCACGATAGTGATCGCGTCAAGTCAAAGTATACCTGCCATGCAAGTCCACGCTGTGCGAACACCTAGTAGTATTATGGGCACACAGATCAAGTGATTCAGCTCTATCTGGGTATCTATCATAAATCCATAATCTATTTTTTGTGCCCTATCGTCACACCCTAAACTCTTCGTCCTCTTCGTCCTCTTCTATAATCGTTGATGGTCGGCCGGAGGGCCTAAAAGTGTCTAGATTGACGTACTCAAATGGCCGCCGTAGTTTAGGCGCACCCACATGCAGTAGTGCGCGTGTGAAGCCAGAGGTGATGCTCGCCCAGCTGATGTGCACATCGCCCTTTTTGATGAGCCATAAAGCGGCGCCGCCCAGCAGCACCAGAATAATGATCAGAGCAACAAACCCGGCACGTTTATAGGCGCTTTTGCGCGCCTCATCAAGCTCGGATGGCTCAGGGGAGGAGGGGCTAGGGCTCGTGGCGCTGCCTTCACTCGGAGCGCCTGCGCTCGGGCCCCCAATGGCCGGCAACATGTCGTATTCACTGGTGACGTTGAGAAACTTGTGCAGGACGGCGCGCGTTTCAAACTGCTTGTCAACGGGGATCATGTGCGACCCGTTGGTGATGCGTGCCATGGTGAGGCCGCGAGCCGAGCGTACGCCACCTACATCTTGCCCAAGCCATGTCAAGGGCTCTTCAACCCCAAGACCACGGTCACCCTGCCACGTGAGGCTATCAACCATCGAATTGAGACCGTCAATGTTGCAAATAAAGTCGTTGTCGCCGACCATGATCAAGACGGGGATTTCATCAAGAATATCGGGCAAAAGAGTCGAGGCTCCAGGCTTTTCAAAGTTTTTGAGGTGCTTGTTTACCTGGTCCGAGCATTCTGTCCACTTTTGCGCCGTGGTGGGGTGCACATGCAACGCCTCGTGTACCTCAGGCTTGTTGAGATAAACCGCCATATCCTTGACTCCTTCGGGCCAGTTCATACCGCATGAAGGCCAATTATCAGTGAGCTCATAATTGTAAACATTGATACACGTCTTTTGGTCCGTGGATTGGCGCAAAATGTAGTCAGATACGCGGTTGCAAGTTGCCTCGTTGGTCGGCACCACAGTGTGGGTTTTGAGGCTATCAATGCAATTTTGGTGCAGTTCGTCTAGATGCGCGAAATGTTCTTCGGCCAACAAGCCGTGCTTCTTGGCAAACGGGGCATAGCTAAGGTACTGGTGCGCTGCGTCAATCCAGGGGTTGAGCATCACCAGACCCTGAGGCTTGATGGCTGTGAGGCTGCGCTGCATGTACGGTACGTACTGCCCAGCATATGACTCGCCCGCGAGATAGAAATCGTCGTGCTTGTGATGAGGAAACTCCTCAAGCCACCGCTCCAAAAACTCGTTCATGAACTTGGCAGCATCCTCAACGTTGCCGACAAAATCCGAGCTATCATCAATGAAGCTGTAGCCAGTGCCAAAGGGCTGATCCACATAGAGAATATTGACGTACTCGTTCCAGTTACCCTCGTTATAGTTGATATTGTCGGTTGCAGTGAACCGCAGCGGCCCAATCTCGAGCAAAACGCCGTCGAGCGAGGAGCACCCGGGACCACCATTGAGCCAAATCAGGGTCTTGGGTTTTGTGGTGCGGTACTTGGCCTCAAACATCCAAAAGAACATGTGCTCCACATGATCCTTGACTGGCACCTCAAGCGTTCCAGCATAGGTTTCTGTGTCGAGCTCGGCTCCAGGGACGCTTTCGACATAGAAATCCTCGAGTTTAGCCGTAGCAATGCAAATACAAGCGAGCCAAACGCCGAGCTTCCCCAAAAACATGTCAGCTCGAGCCAGAGCCAGCTCAGCTCATCTGGCTGGGTACCCACGAATTGGACAGGTTCAAATTTAACATTCCACTATCGTTTGAAGTATATAAGCAACATATCAAGTAACGCGGTGGTCGACCTGTGACAACTCGTAGTTAATTCAGTACTCGCCCGAGCCTACCCCAGCCGGCCTTGGCGACAGTGTGGCGATTGGGGTGCGAAATGTGGCGCCGTGAGTCGCGAATCGAGAGCTTGGCCTTGCCAGCAATTTCAGGCTATTTATTTACCTACTTACGCCATCCCCGAAGGCTGGCGCCATATTGATGCCTTTCCTTGTGTTTTTAGGCCAGTCGACATTCATGCTGCGTGTTTCGAGTCACCTGTCAATAACGTGATGGATGTACGCACAAAATAGACATCAAATATCCAGAGAGCAGCACTTTATAAATTGATATAAGAACTTCAAGTAGACCAACGCGTCAATTAGCCCTGTTAGGTCTAGTGCAATCTAGGCTCGCGATACACTTGAAACACGTCTGAGACGCCCGTTCAAAAATGTGGCCCTCAGGATAAGAGGCTTGATATTTGAAGCTAAGGTATATGTGTTTTCAATCAGAAAACGACTTCAATCATATCTGCGCGAATATATTCCGCGATATTGGTGAGTTTTGAAGCTAGCGGGTAGGGTAGCACCCAGGAGCGATCAACGCACCAGAGCCTATTTATGGTGAAAACACTGTTCCAAAATCAACTGACATGTGCCGATGGACTGCATGTGTTAGTTGAATGGTGCGCTGTGCAACCGGCCGGGGCCGCAACTGGCTGTAATGGGGCCCAGCGAGCTGACTGCGAGAGTATTTTGTGGCACTCTACTTTGCGGCACGCAGCTTGCCCAACCATCCGACTCACTTATGAGCTAAAGGCAACACTTAGGCTCGGTTTTGCCAACTTGTGCCGTGGAGCTTATCAGTTTGCAGCTGATTCCGTGTTTAGAGCGGGGTTTGCAGCATACGAGGCGCCTTGTTGCGCACATATTCATCGAGCGGTAGCAGAATCCAAGCCAGTGACTATGACGTCCTTGGTCGCCATCTGGGATGTCAGTGAAAAAAATTAGAAGTCTTGCCTGGGCTATCTCCGCTCAACTTAGAATCAATGAGCATAATCGAGTATTTCAAGTGATCGGCATCATGCTTCATGCAGCCTATGCAGCCAGCACCCCCCGCCCAGTGGTTATCACGCGAATGAGGAGCGACTTTCAGTTACTGCCCACGTTTACGAGATGATTTCAATGATTGGATAGTGTCTCTCAAGCAGACTACCCAGATCTGCCCGGCTGCGAAGAGCATGGCTCAATGCTATCAATAAATTGAGACCGTGTGCTGATAACTGCGAGCTTGAAAATGTGGCACCGAGACACGGCTAACTACGCAGATCCTAGTTTTGGCGTCCGTCCCCTAACTACATTCCGTTGACCAGTCAGAGCCGACCAGAAACAATTGTTCGCTAAGTGTGGACACCGCCGCCCTGAGGATCGGCACGTTCAGTAATCCATGCCGTGAGGATCGCCGCCGAGATAACATTTGAGCAAATATAAATAGGGAGTGAGCGTCCGTATTTTTCACGAACACAATCCCTATGACCGTCTCCCAGTATTTTAAAGCCTTGACTGTTATGCTCGCTTCTGCCTACGCTTCCCCTGAACCCACTCGAGACCAGGTCGGCTGTGTTGGAGTCAATTGCCACCTCGACTAGTATTTAGATAAATAATTTACGATTAAGTTCCAAAATCTGCCTAATTGCGTGCCACATAAGAGTATTCACCAGGCACACTGTGCTATGAAGCTGTAGAGCCAAGGCTGGCCAGTGTAAACTGGCCAATGTGTAGCAATATACTCATACACAAAGTTCAAGCTGTGGTGTGCGGTGTACAAGACGCAGTGAGTGATGACTGATCAAGTCCTACCCTACCTCTTAACAAACCCGTAGGACCCACATCCGTGCCGCGGCGTGCCCCTGGGTACAGCAAGTTGAAAAAAATACAAAAAAGAAACTGTAGCACCACCCTTTCTCACATGTTCTTCCTACCGGCATGTAGTCTAATCTAATCAAGCTGTCTTGAGCTATCATGTGTACAGATTATTTGTAGATGAGTTCCATAGCCCAAGAACCAATGCTCCAGACCCAAGGTCCGTGAGCCATGCGGCGGCGAGAAAATGAATCTCAGCAGAACTGAAATATAACTAACCAGCGCGCAAGTATCTGTAAATTATAAAACTGGCAGGAAGTATTGCATTAGTGGCCCACGGGGCCCACAAAACGACAAAATATTTAAACCCATAAAAAAAAATTGACAGCACTTCCCCATGTAAATTGAGTCGCAAAGGTGAAACGGAGGCCGTTTACAGTATCAGAGAGGCGGGAGCCGACGACGGCGAGGCTGGCGAGGGCGGCGAGACTTGGAGGGGGTGGTGTCGAGCGGGGGTGCGCAGCGCGGGGCCACAGGCGGGCTCAAAGTACATGTCCATGGGGCGCAGTATCGAGGTCAAGGTTGAGGTTTCGGCCGGGGCCAAGATCGAGCCGAGGCAGAAATAGCGGGCCCCAGAGAGCTGGCAGTAGGTGGGGTTGGATGTTTGGGGGCAGAACAACTCGGGGCGAGAGCAGAGCTGGCAGCAGCGGGCTGTGGACGCCTTGAGCGTGGACATCTCGGGCACGAGCAAAGCCGGCAGTGGTAGGGCGCAGGCACCTCGGGGCTGGCAGCAAAGGGGCAGATGCGCAGGGGCTTTGGGCGAGAGCCAGGTCTGGTGACAGGGTGGACCATAGGTAGATTGAGCCGGGATAGAAAGCAACGACAAAGTGGAGCTGCAAGTATATCGGGTTGAGCAGAAGTTGGCAGTAGAAGATGTTGCAACCGACAGCGCCATGCGGGGGGTGGTAGTGCCAAGAGGGTAGAAAGGCCGCAGGCAGGCGGAGCAGCTCACACTGTAGGTCCTTGGGGCACACTTTGTGGCAAGACTGAGGTCAGGGTCGAGGTCGAGGTCGGTGAGGCAGAGACCTAAGGGGTCGACAAAATCAAGCAAAAAAACCAGCAGCAAAGAGTCTTGGCACGCTTAGACAGTAGCAGTGTGGAAGTCGATGTGCTCCACAGCCTATGGCCCGACACTCCAGACCCAAGGCCCGGGGCCCATGGGCCACAAGGCATGCGTGCGGCGACAGAATGAAACTCGGCAAAATCGCAAAACAGCCGGCCAAGGAGCTGCATTGGCGTTGTAAAATTGCCAAAATGATGAAGATTGTCGCCCTGGTGGCCACAGAGCCCGCGAACCGCCAAAATAGCCAAACTCCTGAAAAAAAAAATTGACAGCATTTCCCCTGTAAAATGCGTCTCAGAGGTAAAACGGAGGCCGTTTACAGTATCAGAGAGGCAGGGGTCGATGACGACGAGGCTGGTGAGGGCGGCGA
>JAKUBN010000082.1:10000-18482 GCA_030563245.1 Wickerhamiella azymoides | reverse complement strand
GGCGCCTTCTCTCACTCTGCGATGCCCATTTACAGGGGGAATTGCTGTCGGTTTGATTTTCCAGCGCTCGCGCGGCGCCCCCGACTGCCGCTCGCCTGCATCTCCCACTACCTCTTTGACACTGCCAACGGCGCCTTCTCTCTAGCGCTCGGGCCTCGACCTCGGCACGCTGTGTGCGCCCCCACCACTGCCGCTCGCCTGCATCTCCCACTACCTCTTTGACACTGCCAACGGCGCCTTCTCTCTAGCGCTCGGGCCTCGACCTCGGCACGCTGTGTGCGCCCCCACCACTGCCGCTCGCCTGCATCTCCCACTACCTCTTTGACACTGCCAACGGCGCCTTCTCTCACTCTGCAATGTACTTTTGCAGGGGGAAATGCTGCCCAAAATTTCTCTGCTGCTGTCTATAAGCGCGCTCTGCCCATCCCTCTCTGTTGGCAGCACCACCTCCCTGAGGTACCGCTCTCGCCGGTCTCATCGTCATCGACCTCTGCCTCACTGATACTGTAAACAGACTCCGTTTTACCCCTGCGACGCATTTTAGAGGGGGCAACGCTGCCAAAAGTTTTTTTAGGTTAGCTGGTTTGGCAATATGTCGGCGCTGTGGGCCATCTGTGGGCCATCTGTGTAGCTAATTCATTTATTTCTACATATTTAAGGCATTTATACAAGTCACCAACAGGCTGGTTGCCGAGTTTTGCGAGATCCAATCTGTTGCCGGTGTCCTGGCCGTGGCCCAAGACCACCAGTATTAGCGACAGCAGCTGGATGCTGCTACCAACGAGGTTGGCAAATATAAATAGTATGATCTTGATCCACCAGAGCGTCCAGGGAGCGTGGGAGGCGTCTCCATCTATACGCTGGTACATGAGGTGCGATTTGCGTCGCAGAGTCATCCCAAGCGACTGGATTGCTCCCGATATAACTACCACCGTTACCCCACAAACAACATCATGAGGTATCAGAGTGTGTAAACCCCGGGTGCTGCGAGTATCGTCAACCTTGGCGATGGGACTGGGTTGGGAGGTTAGGCGAGCTGCCGAACTGAGCGCTTGTTAGTGCTATATATTAATATTTGAGAAGAAAGGAGAGCGGGGCAGGTAATAACTCGAATGAGTAGACTCAAAGTATTAAATAATGAACTAGTAGTACTGGTAAGAGGTTGCAGGGACCTCAGTGCCGGTAGGGTGCACCAGGCAGCGGGAGCTGCTGCGCGCACTAGAGGAGGGGCTGCTAGCGGAGGAGATAGCAGGAGTGCTGGAGCTGGAGCTAGAGCTAGAGCTGGAGCTAGAGATGGAGCTAGAGCTGGGGCTAGAGCTGGAGCTGGGGCTAGAGCTGGAGCTGGGGCTTGAGCTGGAGCTTGAGCTGGAGCTGGAGCTGGAGCTCACAGAGCTAGCGCTAGGGGTACTCGAAGAGCTGGGGGAGCTGGCTTTGGTGCTGGAGCTGGTGCTCGAAGTGGAGCTGGACGAGCTGGCAGGGCTCGAAGTGGAACTCGCAGTGGAGCTCAAGCTAGAGCTAGCCTTGGAGCTGGTGCTGGAGCTGGAGGAGCTGGGACTGCTGGAGCTAGGGCTGGAGCTAGGGCTGGAGCTAGGGCTGGAGCTGGAGCTGGAGCTTGAGGAGCTAGCCTTGCTAGAGGTGGAGCTGCTGGGGGTGCTGCTGGAGGTGCTACTGGAGCTGCTGCTAGAACTGCTGCTAGCTTTGCTCGAAGTAGAACTAGAAGTAGGGGTCGAGCTCGAGGAGGTTGCCGACGAGGTGATCGTGGACGTGCAAGAAGTAGAGAATGAAGAAGGGAATGTCAGAGTGCTTTGTTTAATAACGTAGGAGTCGTAGCAGTAAGTGTTACTGGGTTGCGCCGACACGGACAACAGAGCAGCTGTCGCCGCGGCATAGGATGGAGTGTAGGAGGACAAATACGAACAGAAGAACCCACGAGAATTGAGAGCAGTCGCCTGGGAACTAATGGCAGGAGCAAGGGTATCGTATAAATTGCGGGGCGCAAGGTAGACGTATGTGGTAGTGGTTTGGGCATGGTTGTAGCTGCAGACCTTGGCTGAATACTGGAGTATGATAGGGATAGCGGACGCGATGAAGGCATCCACCTGAGCAATACTGGACATATCGGAGGCGAACACGCTGGACGAGGCAATGGTGAGAATATCGGCATTGACAGCGCTAATTGCAGCCGCGACAGAGGCGCCCGGGATATAGTTGCTTATGCTCGCGGGGTTCGCGAGGGCGGAACTGGCAGAAGAAAATTGCGAGGAGAATCTACTGGCGATCGACCAAGCCGAGGACACATCAGCGGCAAAATCCGCGAATGCACTACCAACAAGTACGAGCAATAACGTGAAAAGCTGCATACGATCTCGGACACTGGCGCCATCAGATCATCTCTTTATATTGATATCACTAACTAGCAGTGACATGCGTCGCCAAGCAATTTCATGCATAGGCGATCAGGCCCACAGATTCCGGCCTGTGATTAGCGTCGCGATCAGTCTGCGCAGTTGTCGCGACAAACTTAGGTATCGACTCACTACTCTGGGTCTCTTTTTTAAAACTTAAATTGACCGCACGCACCAACTGCAAGCCAAGATATTTAAAGTCTTTCCTTGGCACAAGATGGTTATGCAGGCAGTGCAGCCGATCGCCCGCAATTTTTTGCACCGTTTTCTTTCTCAAAATTGTAGAGCTAGATCAAACAAAATATGCATTGCTTTTGAACTTTTGAATTGGGGTGCTCCGAGCGCGTTTGTCAACGCGTCGACGCGCCGTGCGCAGGAATTCTCTACTCATCCAATTCTATTTCCGGCGCCCGTGCGCAGGAGCACCGTCAGGACGCCCTCAATATGCTTGCATAAGCTGAGTGAAAATCGAGAGAGAAACTCGGGAAAAGCTCATATAATCTAAGCCAGACAATTTTGGACATTGTCAATTACTTTAGGCTATGTAGTGCCCCAATACTGGCCTTCGACGCTGCAAGGTGAGGAAATTCCCGCATCATTTCATCTTGGCATCTGTGGCGGGATTTAAGTCGCTGACTAACACTGCCGACGGAATCTCTGTTGCCGCAGAAATCTTTTCGCTTGAAAAGGTCTCAATAGATCGCTTAGCTGCATGACTAGTTTAACTTTAATGTCGAAAGCTTCCAACGCCTCGGTTGAAATTTTCAAATGTCGTACGCCTCTAGCGCGTCAGTTTACCGCTTAACTACGCCTAGCCCCTGGTTAGCCGTGTACCAGATTGGTTGTAGTTTTGAGCCACGTCTATCGACGAGACCTCTCTGAAACGCTAGAAGAAGTACTTAACTACTGTTTTTGAGGGTAACCTGGGCACTTATTCTGTGAAAAAGACGACTAAAGCAGCGTTTGCTGCTGCCGATCCGCACAATAAGCCAGCTGGGTGATACGTGCCAGTGAGCTCATGCTAATAGCCATCGATATGCAGAGGATGCCCGGCCCCTCGCCCACGTGAGATGCATAGGCTTATTCTAAATATCACGCCGCCAATACACAGATGCTGGCCGATTAAGCATGTTGAACTGTTTATCACATTTTGTCCAGAAAATGCCGAAGCTGCCATGATCAATCGACTTCGCACAAGGCATAGACAGTAGAGGCTGCGAGTCGTTCGAGCGTAGAGAAAACCATAGATATATGCTAAAGCTACAGTTGGTCGATCTCATTCTTCAATTTATCCAATGCGGCCCGTGCATTGCCACTCTGAATCGCCTCATACGCCAAATCAACGCCGTGCTTCCAGTCCTTGGCCAACCCCGAGACAACCGCGAGCGCTGCGCTGTTCAACAGTACAAAATCAAGAATGGGGTCACCTTTTTGGCGGTTTCCCGCCAAGATATCCTCTAAAATCTTAGCATTGTCTGCTGGCGAGCCGCCCTTGACGTCCTCGAGCGGGTGGCGCTCCAGGCCGAAGTCCTCGGGCGACATGATACCCTCTGTGATGTTACCCTCGGCATCCAGGCGCCAATAGTTGGTCGGCACCTCAGTGGAGATCTCATCAAGCCTCTCGGACCCACAAACAACCAAAGCTGTGCCTTGGGGGTAGCCAGCCTCGGCATTGAGCTGCTTGATACACTCGGCGTACACGCGGCCCAGGCTGGGGTTGTACACGCCGCAGACGCGGGAGTAGAGCGGAGCAGGGTTGAGAAGCGGCCCAACTAGGTTGAAAATGCAAGGAATGCCCATCTGGCGCCGAATATCCTTGGTGCGCGCGAGCACGGGGTTGAAGACGGGGCCATTCAAGTAGCAGAAGCCAGAGTTGTTGAGCACCTTGTGAGCGGTTTTGTCGGTGATTTTCGAAAGCTCGAGGCCAAAAGCCCCAAGAACATCAGAAGCACCGCTTTTACTGGTGCTCGCGGGACCGCCGTGCTTGCACACCTTGAGGCCCATGCCCGCACCCACAATGGCGGCTGTGGTGCTCACGTTGAACGTGTCTTTTTGGTCCCCGCCGGTACCAACAATGTCAACAAACCGTGAGTTAGGTGCGAGCTGTGCAATGTCGATCTTGCAAGCCTCTTTTTGAAGCCGTTTGACCGCCGTGTGAATAAAGTCGACCTCGTGGTCACGGGAAAGCACCCTGGCGCCAACCAGAAAGGCTGCAATCTGCACGTCGGGCACGTCGGGTGAGTGCAAAATGATCGTCAAGGCATCCCAAATATCCTGCGACGACAGGGATGCAGGATCCTGGTCTAGCTTTTTGAGGTACGGTACAAGAGTTTGATGTGTCATGGTCGGTACTCGATTGGTGTGATGGGCGGGTTATAGGCTGAACTAGCTACACATGGCTGACTCTGGCCGGCCGCTTGATGTCAAATCCATATTGCTTGGCAAAGCCATTGTCCAGTTTGATCTCAAGTGGTACGGGCCCGACATGTACTACGGCAATGGTGGTGTTGTTGCGCCAAGCTCACAAGCGAGCAGGATTCCTGCTAGAAGGTCCTCCTGCCCTGCACTGCTACCTAATATATCAAGATCTGCGGCGACAACAACTATGACGAGTGCTGCGATGCTGGGTTGACTTCACAACCTACTATAAAAGCACGAGCGTCAAGGAGGCGTTTTATTCGCAAAAAGCCAAGCATGTTTACGCGCTTCCTCAAGAAGAGGTCGGAGATTGGGGAGGAGCGCACTAAGTACGCTGCGGAGACTGGGTTTTACATGCTCGACGACAATGTTCCCTACTTTTCAGAGGCCCAGTCGACTGTGGAGACGTGCCAAGGCGAGGACTTCACGTGGGCCGCGGGCAACAAATTTCGCGACCACCATGGTGTGTACTTCAATTTGATCTATCCATCCCACGTGGACGAGTTGACGGCCGGTTTGGCTGGGCCCAGCGGCGTTCCCGCGGGCGCTCCCTCCTTAACCTCCTCGCTGGGTTCGTCGTTGGGCCCCTTTTTGGTCCGGGCCTAGCCACCTGGTAAGCCCTCGAACCCCTGCCCGTTACGCGCGTACGTGCCAGTTGTTCATTCTCGGGACCCCAACCGGCTAATGCCAGTGGAGGACACCCGTCGAGAGCCCATCCAAGCGGTTGTGCTTGGGCACTCACGTACCCTTAACGAGGCGTTTTTTGGGCAGACCGAGGACGACGAGGACGTTCAGGACAGTCCTTTCGAGGAGCAGGTGCAGCGCCGAGGCAAGTTCCAGCGTGCCCTGCGCGGCCTCAAGCGCAAGTCAGGCACAAGCCAATGGCGATGCAATTCGTTAGTATTATTATTATCAGTATGTGAGTCTAACTTTTTCATTCGATATTGTAGTTTTTCGTGATTTTCTCCGCGCGCGGCTGCTTGCTGTGCTCAGTGTACTGCTCGGTATTTGGGTACTTGAGTGTCGAGAAACAGGCCCTCGATAGACGGTTGGAATAGCATGCCGTATGAGTACGGCATAGAGAGCCGGTGGCGCCGAGGGAAAGTTTCGGTAGAGCAGCTTGTTGAGGTGCGTTGCGCGGTGCAAAGTGTACTGCCAGGTTTCCATCGCGGAAAGCGCGAAAAAGAACCGCAAAGTGAAGAACCAGACACAATAAAGCAGCTTGGTCACGGGCGGGCCAATGCTCAAGTTTTAGCCACTTTGCCCAATTGCATGTGCCTCATGACCGGTGGAATAGGGCTCGTCAAACTGCTTCACAGCAAGCCCAAGCACTTTTTGCGCAAGCAGCTGCTTTTTTCATATTCCTTGTTGAAAAATTAAGGCCAACCCAGGACTGACATCTAGCCGCCACGATGTCTATCTGAAACACATCTGCAGATACACTGCCTGCACTAGCTGGGCGGCCCTTAGAGATAGACATACAATACAGTATGTTTTCAAGGAAAATGCTCAAGCGCGCAGTTACCGGTCATAGCTGCCTACTGGTTATGAGCCCTGACGGCCGGCGTGGGTAACCGGTGCCCCCATCGCCGTGAGTATCTGTGGCAGCGGAGAGCAACAACGTGCGCAGAGGGGGAATGAGAGTACTCAAAAGAGCTAGATCATTAAGGCAAAGCTCAACCAAAAAGCAGTGGTGTCTGCAAAGCGTAATCCCAAGCTCAAGCATTTCCCCCAGCATGCGCTGCGCGCGACCGACCCCGGGTGCTCTTGGTGTCGACGACACTAAGCAGTACTCTGGTTACCTTGACGTTGAGGACGCCGACAAGCCACGTCAGAGCTGGGCGAAACGTGCGGCTCAAGATCGTGTCCCAAAAGGTAAGACCCATAACACCAAGACCATTTCTGATGTGTTCAGCAAGACTGCAGCCGTGTAATAAGGGTTTAATTCCTACTTTGGCAAGTGCTGTGACCTCAGCGTGGAAGGTGGCGTTCAGTTGGAGCTGTGGGCAAACAGTTCGGCAAACGCCATTGACAGCCTCGAAAAGGCTATGCCGGGACTCGACGGCAACATGCTGGTTAAGCAGGTGATCAGTTATCGTTTGATTCAGAGCGTGCAAATCAAGTACTGCAAGAGCACACTTAAAGCCACGGTGCCGGAGCCACACAATTCCACGTACAAGAAATCAAGGCTGTGTGACGAGGTTTGGGAAGCGAGCAAACAGCCTTGAGCCTATACATGGCCTATCTGCGTGTAGGTCCAAGGACTCATGAACCAGCAGAAGGTCAGAGAGCAAAAATCGGCTCAAAGCTCAGCTCAGTCCTGAGTATCAGCTACCAGCCGAAACACAAGGCTTTGTTGAATCAGTGTACAACCATGGTTAGGGTGGTCAGGCCTGGAAGGACTTGATCAGTCACTTTGCCCCACTTATGGCTGGCGGCGCGACGATAGCTGAAGATTCCGTGGGGCGCGTTCGATTCGCATCAAGCAGCGCTACCGCAGCGACTAGTCACGGGAATGGATGGGCGCAGAATGCAAGCCCAATCAATCTGCTGGCAAGGGCAGCAGGAGTGGCTATGGTCAGTATGGGTCCCAATCACGACAGAACTTGCTGGGCAGTCTAAATGCAAAGGTCTCGAGCGGTGCCGCGAGTGTGGAAAAGAAGGGCACAGAAAACCCGACTGTCCCGACTGCGACACGCCTATTGACAAAGTGCAAAAGCTAGCTTATCTATATGCAGCTGTGGAAGCTCTGATCCGTCTGCTCAGCGAGAACAAGCCCCTCACCGACAAGCCTGGGCTCATCAAGGGTAGGCCTGGCGAAACTAGTGGAGCAGGGTTGGTGATTTGCCTCCATCAAGCAGCAGATTATGCCTCTGATCCAAAGTGAGGCGCCGTGAATTGTGCACGCATGTGCAGCAGCCACAGTTCCCAGCAGAGGAGGTCATTCTTAACTCCAATACTGCTATTTGCTTGTTCAACGACGTGTAAGTGGTTCCTGAGTGAGATGTAGGATGCCCCAAGCTTCATGCGGGGACCCACAACCATTGGTGGTACAATGGTGGTCGAAAAGGTGGGTACTGCAGTGTTGCGAGTTAAGGAAAAGGGCAGTGCTGTACGCAAGTGGGTGTTGCGTCACGGTGCATACCAGCCAGAGTCCCGCACAATCTCGTGTCTACGCGCTGCCTGCCGGGGCCCGATGCACCGGTGGAGCTGCTGAACTGGTACAAGCGGAGTGTAACAGAGGGTAGTGTACTATAAGAGCAGGCTGGCAAGAGCAAATACAGAGTGTCCGTGTCGATTGGCAGCTTCAGTGCGCCCGTTTTGCCGTTGCACCAGATCGGTGCTGTGCCGGTAGACTCCCTGCTGGCGCGGTATCAGTAGCAACGCGGTGACCTGACGCATTCACGGCAGTGTGTTCAGTCGGCGTTAGCACCGGACCTTGACCCAGTCGTGATGGATCCCGTCACGAACGTTTAAATTGGAGTGTGTCTTCTTGCGCTACGAAATGCGGCCAATGCGGCTGTGGCAGTGACTACCAGGTCGATAACTACCTTCCGTGACCGCCACTCGTAGCGTCAAACACAAGTGAAAGAACTGTGCGCGGCAAGAAGAGCCTCCAGCGGACCTCTGAGTAAGCCCCTTAGACCTCTTGTTAAGCT
>JAKUBN010000082.1:0-5000 GCA_030563245.1 Wickerhamiella azymoides | reverse complement strand
GCTTGCCACAGAGTTACCATCTACAAATTACAACTCGGCCGTGAGGCAGATTTCAAATTTGAGCTTTTGCCGCTTCACTCGCCGCTACTAAGGCAATCCCTGTTGGTTTCTTTTCCTCCGCTTATTGATATGCTTAAGTTCAGCGGGTACTCTTGCTCTAGACGAGGTCAAAATTAGATTTTAAAGCGCACATTGTGGTTAACACATACGCATGATCTTTTTAAAGGCTGTGTAGAGCCTCAATACCCACTAGGTGTGGAGAGAGAAATGACGCTCGCCAGAGCATACTTTTTCGTTAAAAAAAGTGCAATGTGCGTTCAACAACTCAATGATTCACGTCTGCAATTCACATTATCTTTCGCGCTTTGCTGCGGTCTTCATCGATGCGAGAACCAAGAGATCCGTTATTGATAATTTTGGATTTTTTGATTGTTAGACAAAATTTAATAGTAGTTTTTAGTTGCAAGTTAGGCGAGCCTAACCGCGTATGAAGTAAATTCACAGGTGTGGTAATGAATCTCAATAATGATCCTTCCGAAGGTTCACCTACGGAAACCTTGTTACGACTTGTACTTCCTCTAAATGATCAAGTTCGTCCAACTTTTGCAGTCATGTTGCGGTTGCCCACAAGAACGACCACATCCGAAGGCCTCACTAAACCATTCAATCGGTAGTAACGACGGGCGGTGTGTACAAAGGGCAGGGACGTAATCGACGCAAGCTGATGACTTGCGCCTACTAGGAATTCCTCGTTCAAGTCTGAAAATTGCAACAGACTATCCCCAGCACGGTACAGTTTAACAAGATTACCCAACCCTCTCGGGCAAGGATATATACTCGCTGGCTGTACCAGTGTAGCGCGCGTGCGGCCCAGAACGTCTAAGGGCATCACAGACCTGTTATTGCCTCGAACTTCCATCAGATTTTCTCTGATAGTCCTTTTAAGAAGTGTGTACCCACAAAATGTGGGCCAAACTATTTAAAAGTCAAGGTCTCGTTCGTTATCGCAATTAAGCAGACAAATCACTCCACCAACTAAGAACGGCCATGCACCACCACCCACAAAATCAAGAAAGTGCTCTCAAATCCTGTCAATCCTTACTGTGTCTGGACCTGGTGAGTTTCCCCGTGTTGAGTCAAATTAAGCCGCAGGCTCCACTCCTGGTGGTGCCCTTCCGTCAATTCCTTTAAGTTTCAGCCTTGCGACCATACTCCCCCCAGAACCTAAAAACTTTGATTTCTCACGAGGTGCTGAATGGGCTAAAATAACGCCCATCCAATCCCTAGTCGGCATAGTTTACGGTTGGGACTACGACGGTATCTAATCGTCTTCGATCCCCCAACTTTCGTTCTTGATTAATGAAAACATCCTTGGTAGATGCTTTCGCAGTAGTGCGTCCTCAAATGATCACTGAATTTCACCTCTCACATTTGAATACGTCCACCCCCGAGCTGTCCCTATTTATCATTACGATATTTGTAGAAACCAACAAAATACAAACAAACGTCATATTTTAGTATTCCATGCTAATATATTCGAGCGAAAGCCTGCTTTGAACACCCTAATTTTCTCACAGTAAAAGGTCTGACCTTTCCTACCACGCGATTAAACGCAGCAGGACGTCCAGACAATAAAGCCACAGAAGCCAAGTACGCACAAAAAAGTGGACCGGCCCTGAAAGCTTAAAGTTCAACTACGAGCTTTTTAACTGCAGCAACTTACACATACGCTATTGGAGCTGGAATTACCGCGGCTGCTGGCACCAGACTTGCCCTCCAATCGTTACTCGATAAGTAAAATTAAATTGTCCTCATTCCAATTACGCGGTCATAGACCGCGTATTGTTATTTATGGTCACTACCTCCCTGCGTCAGGATTGGGTAATTTGCGCGCCTGCTGCCTTCCATGGATGTAGGGGCCGTTTCTCATGCCCCTTCTCCGGAATCGAACCCTAATTCCCCGTTACCCGTTGAAACCATGGTACGCCACTACCGTACCATCGAAAGTTGATAGGGCAGAAATTTGAATGAACCAGCGCCAGCAAATGCAATGCGCTTCGAAAAATTATTATGAATCACCAAAAAAGCCCGAAGGCATTGGTTTTTTATCTAATAAGTACATCCCTTGCGGGATTTGCGTCGCGTATTAGCTCTAGAATTACCACAGGTATCCGTGTAGTAGAACATGATCAAATAAATTATAACTGATATAATGAGCCATTCGCAGTTTCACTGTATAGTTGCTTATACTTAGACATGCATGGCTTAATCTTTGAAACAAGCATATATGACTGGCAGGATCAACCAGAAAACTATCGTCAGACTCGTGAGAGCCGAACTGCCGAAGCAGCGTAGTTTTAAAAGTTCGCGAGATGCCGAAACAAACTCACTTGGAAGCTCCCAAGCTCGGGTTTTACGCCAAACTAAAGAGCACCAAATCCAATTGCCTTTTTGAGTTTCCCCGACTATAGTCCACGACACAAAGTGCCGCATCAATAGCCTGAGAGGAGGTTACCTGCAGCAAGTCACAGCACAAGTGCCGGATACCTGCTGAAGTGGACCTCCAAGTTTTTGATCTGTAAATAGTTGCCATCGGCTAACAATCCACAAAATCCATCAGTGCTCACCAGAGCGCAATGCTTGATGAGACCGTTCAGATACAATGTATCCATACTACTCGGTCGACAAGTGAAGCCACGAGTGACAATTCAACTTGATAAACGTTGTAGCGAGGCTGCATGAATGAGAACAAACAAGTGCGTCCAGGCAGACTTGGTCTACCCGAGTAGGCTCGCTCCTGAGAGCTGCTTTAACTGCATTTGCTGTTTTCTCTTTCATAAAGGAGGGAGAGGGGGATCTTTGGATGTTTGTCAGCATGTGCTGGGACACATTTGTGCTGGGACACATTTTTGGATGTGCTGTGGCACATTTTTTGGGGTGGTTGAAATTTTTGAAATTTTTGGACGCGATTTTGGATGTGAGCGGGGGAGTGGGTGGATTTGAGATTGTGGAGAGTGATTTGGGGAATAAGTATGCATGGGGGCATAGGTGGAGTGTTGTGCCAGGCGGAGCTGTCGGGCCCTGGTGGGGCTGTAATTGAATTTAGAGGGAGGTGGAGCGGTGTGGTGGAATGGGCTCGCGTGCCGGGTCATTTTTAATGTGTTTTGGTTATTCTCGGGCGCGCAGGTACCAGGCACCGCGGGAAGCATCTATTTCAGCCGCCACGGACGCGTAGAGCAGACCCCAGCGTCAATCAAGCGTACACACAGCTGTAGCACGCCGTACCGGTTGTAAAGCCCAATGTGGATTTATATTGTATATATGTATCCCGACCTCACAGACATGTGCCATTTACAGTGTCTTGCATGTGCAGATTTATGTATATAGTTGTAGAGAATGACCGTGTGTGAGTAGGCCGAGTGGTGGGGCAGGAAGATTAAGCGGTGTGCCGCGCATGCTCCAAATAACACATTTGCATAAATAGTGGCAACGCGCCCTCGAGTGAGGCCCCACAATGCCGGCAACGGGTTGATTCTCACCTCTTGTGCGAATCTTTGAAGGTGCGGGCTGCTTAGTCAGCAGCTCGAGGGCGAGCGTTCCCAGTCCTGGTGTACGAGTCTGAAGGGGTTGGCCCCGGCAGTGTGTTTATGCGGCCAAAACTCTGGGGATCTGCTGTGAAAGCAATGAAGAGGGTGCACGCGAGGCATTGGGGCCATGCCATGGATGCGACTCGCAGGCCTCGCACTTGCCCAGACGCCGGGACGGGCACTTTAGCAGAGAAGAACAAAGGTGCTTGGAATGCGCTCAAAGTGGGGGGATGCGCACAGCTTGAGGAGGCGATATGAGAGATTTGCGGCCGGGTGGAGGCGATCACTGTGCCGCGAGATACGCTCCACAAGAATTGAGTGTGGGTCCAGGGCTCCAAGACTTCTAGTCCTCCTGGTTCACATCACGTGACCTGCCATGCCCTTGCAAGAGCTACACCCTCACCCTACACAACCCTACACGACCCTACACAGCCTGTAGCCCAAGCCCAGGCCTCTCCAAGCCTCTGTGTCTGTGTGTCTCTGTACCGTCTGTACTTTGACTTTGCCATTTTTTTCTCCGCCTGCGGCGCGCGAAAATCACGTGACCGCCCAGCGCACGCAAATTGGGCCCGCAGGCCCTCCTTGCTTTTCCTTTTCCCTGGAATCTTAAAGCTCTATAACCTAGGCCTTAGCCTAGATCATAAAGCCCCAAGACCCCTCCAGCTTCAGGGTTCTCGCAAAGAGAACCCCTTAGCTCCAACCCCCCCGAGCACATAGACGCTCTTGGACTCCCGTCCATAAACATCTAGTGTGCATTGCACAAATCGGACAACGTGGGCTTAATCTCAGTGGATCGTAACAACAAGGCTACTCTACCACGTACAATACCCAGTCGTACATTTAAGTCGTCTGCATAGGATTTATCCCCGCACATTATGACATTGCGATACGTTGCCAAACAGCCCACCTGTTCCGGAGGACTGCCGTGGGCAACCTGATATGGTTCTGCGCCGAAGCTTATTGATACTCAACTAGAATATGCGAGGCAAGTGTCTTTGCGTTCTAGCATGGATTCGGGCTTAGAGGCGTTCAGCCTTTATCCAGCCGGTGGTAGCTTCGCCGCATTGCCCGATCGAGCAGCGGCATAAACCAATTACCGGAATGAATTGTTCCTCTCGTACTAAATTCAATTACTATTGCAAAAAATTCGACAGTAGGGTAAAACTAACCTGTCTCACGACGGTCTAAACCCAGCTCACGTTCCCTGTTAGTGGGTGAACAATCCAACGCTTGACGAATTCTGCTTCGTCATGATAGGAAGAGCCGACATCGAAGGATCAAAAAGCAATGTCGCTATGAGCGCTTGACTGCCACAAGCCAGTTATCCCTGTGGTAACTTTTCTGGCGGGCACTATCGGGGGCACTATCGGGGGCACTATCGGGGGCACTATCGGGGGCACTATCGGGGGCACT
>JAKUBN010000081.1:0-18553 GCA_030563245.1 Wickerhamiella azymoides | reverse complement strand
AGTGGCTCTGCGCCAGGGGCGCGGGTGGTATCCTTTTTTCATGCAGGCATCGAGGTGTGCGACACTTTTCCTTGGGCCATCTGAGCCTTTGACTTCTATTTAGCACGTTTGAGCCCTGGTTAACGGCATATTTGAGCTTTAGCTAGAATTTTGCACCCATATTCATAGCTTGATTGCCTTTTGGCGGGGATTTCAAAACAATTTGTTCAAGAATTTTTTAAATTCAGCTGGAACTTTTTGATCAAAAGCGCGCGTAAAATTTACAAATTTAAGGTTGATGTAAGCTATCTTCAAAAAATTTTCAAGAAATTCGCGGTCTTAGCTCAGTTGGGAGAGCGCCAGACTGAAGTCAATTCGGTCATTTATCTGGAGGTCGTGTGTTCAATCCACACAGACCGCATTTTCTTTTTGTTTTTTTGCACTAGTTCTGCTTTAGCCTCACTTTTTTTGGGTCGCGTTCACACCTCCTGCATGTTTGCACAAGAGGAGAAGAATGAATCCAGGCAGCATAGCGAGGAAGGCGCCGTCCTAGCCACGATGAGGGACCTAGAGCACCAGCAATTGAAGAAGCTTTTAGACGGCAAATACACCGATACAAACTTGATACAAAAGTTGAGCGATACCGCATACAAGGGGGTTTATAGTCAATGCACGTTTGAGATTGAGGACAAACAGATCACCTGTGTACCACCACCCCCGAGCGGTGGTATTGGCCCTGGCCCTACAGGCTGGACGGGTAGTGTGTACTCTACAAACTCTTTTACTCGAGACAAGGGGAAACTTCTCCCGAAAATCGTGCTCCCCAAGTTCAATTTGGAGCAAAACCGCAGATCGCAGTACCCCTCCGCCGTCAAAACAGACTCTGCCAAGTTTATCGAGTTCAAAGAGTCACGCAAATTCAGCCCTCGCGCTCAGGCGATCCTAAACCGCACAAATTTCAAGGGCCACAAGTACATGGAGCATTTCAAAGATGACGACCACTTTTGGAGATCAAAAATTAGCTACAGAGCCAGAGGAATGGCTGCGCAGTTACTGCACAAGGCAATGCGCGAGAAAAATTATACGGTTGCATGGGACCTTTACTGCGCGATGATGCGCAGTCCGACCGCAGATCTACGCAAGCTCCAACGAATTGGCACCGAGCTTATGGCTGAGATGAACAACCCCGGCCAAAGTCGGTTTATAGAGCTGATGGCCACCATATACGCTCCTGTGCCCTCAGTCAAGGAAAGACACGGAGGGTTTGTTCTTACCGCAACCATCAACAAGAACCGCATGCTAGTTGCCGACGCAGTGCTCTATATGTGGTCAAAGGAGGGCCCACGCTCTGCTCTTGAACGGCTCGAGCAGGTTATCGATTCGCAGCCTTATATTCTAGACCCCATGTACTGGGCTCTTAGTGCGTTGCTGGCTATTGATTTAGGGAACTGGGCGCTGGCGTCCAGATCTATCGTCGAGGTGCGGAAACTCGACGGTAGTTTCCCCCAGCCGCTGGTCGAGCTGGTTGAATCCGAGTCTGGAACCGAGATTGGCGTCGAGTTCCCTATGCCTGAGTACGAAGTCGAGCCATTCTCCGAAGATGTGGACAAGGATGAGTCTGAGTCTGAGTCTGAGTCCAGCTCAGACGAGGAGCGACCTAAATTCGAGCCAGCCGAGCAAGAGGACGAGCCGCCTGAGCCGGCGTATGTTGCTGCAGTCGAGAATTTGTACAAGAGAAGGATCAAGGGCTGCCCGCCCGAGAGTGTGCCTCCTGCCAAACTGCGCAAACTTGGCCAAAGTGACTTTGACTTCAGACCGGTTCTTTCAGAGTCTTCATCGCCTGAGCCTGAGCCTGAGCCTGAGCAAGGGCCAGAACCAGAACCAGAATTGGAACCGAGACCAGCCAAATTTCAGCGCAAGACCCCTCTGAATCGTCTCTACTACTACCACGACTAGGGTAAACCCCTAGGGTTGGGCAGGGCCTGCCCGGGAGTCTCCCAGTGGCAAAGGCACAATATGGGTCTGAAACGACTGGTTTTGACTGTTTCCACAATATTTGGTGTCTTTTGTGCCGGCAGTCTCCTGTAACACCATATTTTATTTATTTATGCACGTAAATTGAATTTGCGACGCGTCCCGCTTTCGTAATTTCCACACGCGTCTGATGAGAATCGTAAAGCTCGTTCTTTGCAATTTTAAGTCGTATAAGGGCACCCTGGAGGTTGATTTTGGTGATAATGCCTTCAGTGCGATCATCGGCCCCAACGGAGTCGGCAAATCCAACCTCATGGACGCGATCTCGTTTGTGTTTGGGTCGTCGCTCGCGGAACTGCGGACCCGCACCTACAAAGACCTTATTTATCGCGACTCAGAGGACGGCTCCGTGGCAGAAGACGCGTATGTCTCTGCTGAGTTTGAAAATGTGACCCTGCGGCGCTCAATCACCGGCGGCCAGACTCAATACAGGGTGGGCCGTCGCAACGTCGACAAGGCGGCCTACACGGCCAAGCTTGAGGAGCTCGGTATTTCTAAAAACTCAAATGCAATGGTTTTCCAGGGCTCAATCGAGCGTATGGCCAACCTGACTGCGCGCGAGCTCTCGGAGCTATTTGAGGATATTAGCGGCAGCGCAGAGTTCCGGGAGGAGTACGACGCCAAATTTGAGGACTATGACGAGAAGCGGAGCCACGCCACCGCCTTGGGTAGGCTGCGCAACACCCAGCTGGCCGAGGTCAAGAAGATTAGGGACGGGCTCGATGCCACGCGTAAACGCGCCCGCAACATCAACAAGATCGCCGAGCTCGAGCAACACGAAATCAATTTGAGAGCTGCCGCCATCCAGTGCTCCATTGGCGAGTGCAAGCAGCAGATCAAGACGCTGAGGCGCGAGAAGCGCAGCCTGGCCAAGAACCTGGATGCCAGCACTGAGGCTGCTCAAGAAGTCAAGACCAAGCTTGTTGAGGCGGTGCGCGAGCTGCAGGAGCTCGAGGACAAGCAACGCAGCCTCGAGTCGAGCACAAATGCTGCCATTGCCCAGATCCACACGAGCCGCACCAAGGCCTCCAACAGCCAGCACAAGATCAAGGAGCTTGAGCCGCAGCTGCGGTGCCAGCAGGGTGAGGTTGAGCTCCACCGCAAGGAGGTTGAGCGCAATGAGGAGCTGCTTGCCAATGCCCAAAAGGTCTACGAGCGCAGCGCCGAGGGTCTGCGCACTTACTCGGGCGACATGGACCTCTACGAAAAGTGCATGTACGAGTTCAAGGTCGAGACTGCGCTTGACCAGGACAAGGTCGACAAGGCTCGCCGCGAAATCAAGAGCCTTCAGGCTGAGCTCAGCGCCACTCAGAAGCTGTGTGACGCCGGCGAGGCGCGCGTGACTGCCATCAAGCAGCACCACTCTGTGACCGAGCTGGCTTCCCGCGAGGAGAATGAGCTGATTGAAAGCTACGAGACCCAGCGCTCTGATTTATTGCGCGAGGTTTCGGAGCTCGAGCAGGAGATCGCCGAGATGCGTCGTTCTATGAGCGAGTTGGAGGCCACAATCCGCACTAAATCGCGCCAGGCGAGGGAGATGACCAGCGACAAGCGCCGTTCCGACCAGCGCAATTCCAAGTTGGAGCGTGTGCAAAAGCTCAAGCGCAAAGTGCCCGGTGTTGTTGGCCTCCTCTACACGCTGATCCAGCCCACCGAGGACCGGTTCACTGCCGCCATTGACTTGATTGTGGGCGCCAACTTTGATGCGGTCGTGGTCAACACCATCTCCACTGCCAAAAAGTGCATTGCTGTATGTCAAGAGCAGAATTTGGGTGTCATGACCTTCTTGCCGCTTGACGGTCTCCACACCCGCCACATTGACAACCGTCTGCGCTCGCTTCCCGGGTCGCGCCTGGCTATTGACGCCATTCAGTTTGAGCGCGACTATGCCGCAGCCATCGAGTACGCCTGCGGTGACACTTTATTGTGCGACAGCGCCGATATCGCCTTTGACCTGTTCCAGCGCCACCACGTCAAGATGGTCTCGGTGGACGGTACTGTGCTGCAAACCAACAGTGTTGTGACTGCTGGTAACTACCAGAGCAACCGCTTCGATAGCACGCGCGTGGCCACTCTTCGCGTCCAGCTCACAGAGCTCGTCGAGGAGTACCGTGCCGCCAAGCTCAACAGCGCTGCCCTCAGCGACAAATTGTCGGATGTGCAGGCCTCCATTACCAGCATTGACTCGAAAATTGCCGAGGTGCGCGACAAGCAGCGTCTCACGACCGCCACCCTCACCGCCTACTCGGACGACTTGGATGTGGCCACTCGCAACCTGCAGAGTGTGCAGAGCCGCCGTGCCGATGTTCAGGATGCAATTGAGGCCGCCAAGGCCAGGCTCGATGACATTGAGCAGGGCTACAGTGGGCTCAAGCGCCGTGTGTTTGCGCCCTTCACCGAGACCTGCGACACCGATATTCACACCTTCCAAAAGGCTCTCGAGAAGCGCCAAGAGATCGAGTCTGGGTGGGAGCAGCAGCGCCAGCTGTTCCAGCAGGAAGTCGACTTCACCAAGCGCCAGCTCAAGGCGGCCGAGACCCGCGTGCAGCAGCTCCAGGCGCTCATTGACGAGCACACCAAGATTGTTGCCGAGAATGGCCCGCTCGTGACCAAGGCTCAGGCCACTCAGGAACGCAATAATTCCGATCTCAAGGAGTGCGCCGATCTGGCAGTTCAACTCGAGGCCAAGATCGATGGTCTCAACAGCGAGCTCAAGGCGATGCAGTCCTCGGAGCTCAGCCAAACCGAGGAGGTGGACGACATTGATCGCCGCCTCGAGCGCCTGCGTCACACAGAGGAGAACTTTGTGCAGCAGTTTGAGCTGTTTGAGGGTATGGATGCCGACCAAGCCCACGGCCTTGCCGCTGAGCACGAGACCGAGGAGGAGGTTCTGGCTGCTATTCAGGCCACCCAGCAGCAGCTGCGTGATTTGCGCACCCAGACCGAGCAGATCAGGGATGTTCCTGTTGACGGAATTGAGGAGGCCGAGGAGAAGCTTGCCGAGCTCACCAGGCAGCACACTCAGGCCAAGCGCGAGACTGTGGAGGCTGAGGCGGCTCTTGATGTGGTCAAGACGAGCCGTCGCGATGCATTCATGACTGTCTTTACGCCTGTTGCCAACTCACTTTCCGAGATCTACAAGGAGCTCACCACGACCGAGTTTGATCCTCTGGGTGGCTCAGCCTCTCTTAAGCTTGCCAACACCTCTCAACCCTGGATGGGCTCCAAGTTCACGGCAATGCCGCCTCGCAAACCGTTTGCGCACATCTCGGCGCTCAGCGGTGGCGAGAAGACTATTGCCGCGCTGGCCCTGATATTTGCCCTGAACAATTCGCGGGCCTCTCCTATTTATGTGCTTGATGAGGTCGATGCAGCCCTCGACTACGCCAATGTCCACCTTGTTGCCAAGTACATTCAAAAGTGTGCTGAGCGCGGGTCGCAGTTTGTGGTTATCTCGCTCAAGCTGTGGTTCTTTGAGCACGCCGATAATCTGCTGGGCGTATACCGCGACAAGGGTGTCCAGGGCTCCAAGCTCATCAGCTATGCGTTTGCTGCAAGTACTTAAATTATTTAGAATCCAAATTTGCTTTTAATGATGCCCTTGGCAATGTCTTTGGTGGCATTCTTTTGAGTGGTCTTGACCGAGTCAATGGCCCCATCCATGGCATCATTGACGGCGTTAGCGGCAGAATCGTAGTACTCGTCAAACGTCTGGCCCCACGTCTTGCTTTGGGTGGGCATTGCCGAGGAGTACGAGTGCGGGTGAGCCTGCTCAAACCAACCCCTGTTCTGGCTCGGGGATTTGGGGTGCACTGTCACGGGTTGAGCATCCAAAAATACCTTGCGCTCAACGCGTGCTTTGGGTCTGCGGTTGCCTGAAATGAGTTCGTCAAAGTCCGAGATCTTGACGTACTGGCGTCCCGACACCCACTCGGTGGCCGAGATCTCGGGGCGCAGCGGCAGCTTGCGGCTCGAAACGTACATTTGGGGCGCGTCCTCTTTTTGGCCAACACCCCAGATCCGCACCAATGAGGCGTACTTGTCGGTGAGGGGCACCAGCACGTTACCGTTCATGCTGATTTGCACTGGAGCGTAGGGCAAATTGGGCAGCTCATAGCTAAACAGCGAGGAGAATGAAGGGATGCCGTACGCCGACAGCTTGCTGCTGGAGTTGACCGAAACGAGGCCCAGCGCGTCGCCAGCCCTCAGGCACGCAAACCCGCTGCCAAACGACTTGTCAAACTTTTTGTGTGCAAGTTTGGGCTTTTTGCCCGTGACGCTAAACAGGCGCGCGTCGCTGGCGCAGCACGCCAAGAGCCCGCCCCTGATCTGGATGCCCTGGGCCAGCTGGCCCATAATCTCGCGACTCGCGGCGGCTTGACGGCCCGCGTCAAGGTCGATATGGGTCAGAGAAGTGACTTCAGAGGCGACAGCAAACTCGTCGGCCTTGGCGAGCTGGAACCCGCCCCCAGGTCTCGGCAACACCTTGTACAAAAATACACGGCCATCCTGGAGACCCAGCGACATGACAATGGAGGAATAGGTGTCGTTGCCCACCATCTGAATACCGAATGCAAACTTTGTCGGTAGCGAATTGAGCTGCTCCTCGTAAATGATGGCAGGTCCCCTCTTGTCCACGACGACGGCGCGGCCGGTTGAATAACCGATTGCAACAAACCCGAGGTCTGATTGGAACAGCGCAGAGACTGTTTCGCTGCCCCGAGGCTTGATTTTGTACAGCGGCAGGTACCCTTCTTTGAGATCGTCCAGGGCGGTGTGAGATACATTTTCAATCTCGGGAGTAGACAAACTCAACCCTTGAATGCCGTGAGTGTTGCGCTGGTACCCGAGAAGCACCACTGCGCCCGAAAAACTGGCAGCCGCAAGCTCAGCGCCGTCCTCGCTGAGGCTGATGTGGGTCACAGGGCCGGGGGCAGCCTCGGCAATGCTGGTTTCCACGACGCGCGAATCGGACGAAGCTTCACTCAGAATACGAATAGAGCCGTCCACATACCCATTGGCCACCAGCGAGACTTGGCTCAGGCGCGAGGTGGCGGTAGGCAGGCCGCCAGTCACGAGGGGCTTGGGGGCCGAGAGCATCATGCCCGACCACGTCATGCGCAGAATTGAGGACATTGAGGTACACGAAATTTTCGAGGCGCAATAGCTGAGGGGCGCAGGCAGCACCGCGTTGCTCAGGGCGTCCTTGAGGCTTGCCGCTTTGAGGGATTTGAGCGACCCGTCCTGGCAACGCACAACAAAATAGAGAGGGTTGTGACCGCCTCCAAAGTACGGAGTTTGGCTCATGGGCGTAACCTCAAGAGCTGGAGCGCTCAATTGCACCAGCTTTTCCTGGGGGTTGGCAAAAAACTTGCCAAACGCGTCCCAGGAAGTAACGGTATAAACAGGGTTGGGGCCAAAAGCGACCTTTGCCAGCGAGTTCTCCTTGCCATAAACAATGTACGAATTCTCGGGAGATTCGTTGCAGCACCACAGGGGCTGCGTAGTGTGGCCTGAATGGCGAGCACTCAGGAACCGGCCCTGGTACCCGTCCCAAAACGCGAGACTTCCTTCAGATCCGGTCATAATATGCGAACCGCTGGGGCTCCACTTGGCAAACTGGAGCTTTTCGCGGCCCTTGGCGTGGAACATGATCTGGTTGGTGCTCACCGAATAGACGGCAAACATGTCCGAATAACACACCAAAACCTGCGCAACGTCCTTGGGATGCATCTGCACGCTCAAAACACCGCCCAGGCGAGCGGCAGGCATCAGCTGGATCTGGATATTCTCGATTAAAAAGTGCGAAATGATCCCGCGGTCGATATCGTAGACGCCTGTCTGACCGTTCTTTTGGCCAACAAACAACCAATCGAGGGCCGGGTCCACATAGTGGCTGAGTCTGGGCGAGGGGAAGTGGTAAACTGACCACTCCTCGTTGGTGGTGAGGTCCCAGGTGGTCACACAGTTTCCTGCGTCCAGAGCCAGCAAATAAACGGTTTTGTTGAGAAAAACGTGCTCAATGGGCTGTCTCGATTTGGTTGCAAATGTACGCTGGCATCCGCTCTTGCCGTAAACCTTGACGTCGCCCTGCTGTGTACCGACAATAAAAAGCGACTGAACGGGATCAAAGTACATGCACGTGATGTCCTCAGAGAGTCCATAGTATTCAATGAGGTCTGGCTTGAACTGGGCAGAAATGCCCGAGCTAAACTGGGGCACTTTTGACGACCGGAACACACCCATGTGATGTTGCCACCTTTGGAGGGTGGCGCAGTGTTGATGTCCGGCCGTGGTCGCACAGTGAAACAGGGCCAGAAAAGATCTGATTTTTTTGGAAATCTAGCTTCATTTGACGTAAATTTTGCCATCAATTAGTCCTTTGGCTAGATTTACATGTAACTTAGCTACTATCAGGCTACCTTACTTGGTGATCATACACAAGACTCGACCGTGTCGGCTCCTCACCGCTCAAAATCTTGACTGTATCCTTGAACAAACCCTTCACCAGCTCTTTGAGATCTCCGGTTTGTGCAAAATCAGGGTACGCATTCACCTCAAGCAGTACCGGCGTCGAGTCGGGCTGGACCAAAAAGTCGAGCCCGTAAAACTCGACCGCATTAGGCAAAGGCTGGAAATTAACAGGGTCTGCAACAGCCGCGTCAAATAAATCGTGTACAATTTTGTGGATCCCGCCCTGAATCTGCTCAACATTGACCGGTAACGTCGAGAACCGCTGCACAATGCGAGGGTCAAACTCTTTGCTAAACTGGGCACAGGTATTTGTGAGGTGCCCTGCAAGATCTGTCGAGTCTGCGTTGTAGGGTGTGTTCGAAAACAAGGCCAGCATATCGTTGTAGACCCACACCTTGAGAGCGCCAAGGCACACAATGTACACGCGAATGTGGAACTTGCGAGAGTCCACCAGCAGCGGCTGCAGGTACTCCTGTACGACATAGTGACGGAAAGGCAACTCACCATCTTCTTCGCTGCCGGCAGCGTCCATGACTTGTTGCAGCTCATCGATCGTTTTGAAGAGGGCAATTCCCTCGGCTCTGTCGCCCATTGCAGGCTTGACAATCCATTTTTTCTCTTCTTTTTCGATTTCTTGTCTCAATTCGTAGGCCTCGTCAAGGCTATCGTCCAAAAACTCGGCATAGTCCAGCTCATAATTGAAGGTCTCGGGGAAGCCAGACTTGAGAGCAGAATCAGGGTGCTTTGCCGCGTAATAAGCCACCATGTTGGCCAAATAGTTTTTGCGTATGAGCCCTTTGCGAATAACGTACGAATAATAAACCTTTTTGGGGTCTCTGGCCTCGAAATCCTGGGTGTCATAGTCCTCATAAATAAAGTCCGCGTCAGCTGCGTCGACCAGCTCGACGCATTCTTTCCAGCACTCGGCCACGTACGGATCAGGCGAGGAGATGTGTGCCTTGAGGGTCATGTCGAAAAAATGAATCAGCTGTATTCAAGACATCTTGGACAAATACTATCTAGCTAAACGAAACAAATCTAGCTAAACGAAACAAATACTTCTAATCTAGTCCAACTTGATGCTCTGGCCGTAAAGATTCGACGCAGGCTTGAATGAAGCTGTGAGCGGGGTCACTGAGATCTCGCCGCTCGTCACGGTGAAGGCGTCGCTACCGGGTCCATTGGCCTTGACGCTGGCATCGCAGGCAGCAAAGTTGGGGCTCCACGCAAACTCGAGCTTGTTGGGGTTGTCATGCCTAAAGATCTCGGCCCAGTTGTGCTCCAAAATGGGCACGTAGCGGATGGGGGTGCTGGGGCCAAGATTGTCGCCGAGCGGGATGTTTACCGAGAAGAGTTGGACTTCCTCGGGCCAATTCGCTGCGAGGTAGTGAATGATTTTGACTGCGAGCTCAGAGGCTTGCTGCACATGCAGCTCGGGGTGCTTTGACTGGGTGTAACTGTAGCTCAAGGCAATGGCCCTTTTACCGCACATGACCGCCTCCAACGCTGCGCCCACAGTGCCACTGCTGAGAATGTAGGGCGCAGAGGTGTTGCGACCATAGTTGGGACCGGAAACAACCAGATCAACGGGGCCCTTGCTCTTGTACAAATGTTGCACGCCGATATTGGCGCAGGTGGCCGGTGTACCGTTGAGGAGAACCCATTCTTGGGCCTTGGTGGCCTGAGGAGTGTCAAACTGCTCGTCCGAGCCGGTATACAAGTACTTTCCTGTGATGTTTTCACCGATAATGTGCGCTTTGCCAATCCACGAGCGCTGCACGTGGGGCACAACGATGCTGATCTGGTCGCCAGATTTAGCCAGCTCATTCACAAAGTTCTCAACATACGGCGAATAAGTGGGGTTGGGGGGCCCATCGTCGTTTGTGACCAGGAGATGCATGACGTGATGGAGGGAGGAGGTGGGATACGACAACCCCACAAAGTGACGGAGTGACATACCTTGCAGCATTGCCCTGCAGTGAGGTCCAGAGTGTCTGGAAGAGGGCAACAGACTGGCAAGCACTTGTCAACTTTGACCTCCTCAAAGAGAGCTTCCAAGGTTGTCGCCCATTTTCCTGCACTCTCAGCCTGGTTGCAGGGCATTGAGACCTGGCGACTCGCAATCCCACTAGCCAAGTGCGACGGCAATTTCTTTGCTTTTGACACTACAAACTGATCAGCGCACACTGTGGCGCTTGCTACTGCACGCATTGCGACCAGTGGACTCGTGACTCGTCGGGGAAATCGACGGAAGAAAGAAATCGCGAATGCACATACACCCAGGCCGTCCAGCAATTTAGACGCTACCCAGACTGTAATTGAAACCAATTGCGCACCCTTGGCCCCTCGCTGCGCCTGTTACTGGTGCCAGCACATTCTACTTCAAGTGGCCACTCCCGCCTCTCAGGAGGCCGCTGAGGTCCACGCTGAACTTCCATACCCCTCAACACGGAACTCCACCACAACTAGCACTTCACACTTCCTGTTCCCTCCAATACCCACGACCACTACCTTCCTCCCCCCGTGCACCTAGGCAGACCTCTGGTAGATTCCGAGCACATGCTTTGCGCCATCGTCGTTGTGAGACAATAGCTGCAAGACATCCTAACGACCTCTTGATATCCGTCAACACCGGGGCGGAATCGACCAGAGGTCCCTGGGTCGCAGAGGTGGTTGAAGGCAGTGGACGGGGGTATGAGAGTCGACCTTGTGCTTCGAGCCGGCTCCGGCAGAAGTGCACAGCTTCGAGAAAAAAATCCCCAAGGTTACGCGCAGGACCCCGAGCTAAAGGAAATACTGCTGCAAAGGGTGAGCCTCTGCCCGACTCTATTCGATGCAAGAATCCTGTCTCAAGTTAGTAGCGGATATTGTCTGCCCACTTTACAACTTTACTACATTGCTAGAGGGCACGCAATATTCGCTGCCAACTGAGACTGGATCCTTGTATCGTTCTTCTATCGCGTTCTTGACCACAGAGCCAAACCGCGATGCCACGTGCGAGCGCGCCTGAAGCAAATATGTCTGGCCAGGACTCTCGAATATGGTGAACGACACTCCCGTAACTGCTGCCCTGAAAGCCAAGCCCTCCCCCGCCTCGCTAGAGGCCTTTGAGTCTGTTCTCAAGAACGCCGATACCCCCGAAAAAGAGGCCACCCTCAAAGCCATGCTGCAAGAGCTGGTCGCTATCACCGCCTCGACGCCCAGACGGCCAAGGAGTCCCAGGCTTATATCGACGCCAAGGTCGAGCAATGCACGCAGGAGCTTGTCCAAGCCACTGCGGCCGAGCTCGCTCAGCTCAAGACGATGATGAGCAGCCTCCAGATCAACGGCCACGCAGCCGCCGTTGACACCAACGACGTGACACAACTGTCACAGGACGTTCCGGGTACGGGCCCCGAGGACCCCAAGGCCCAGCCGCCCAAATTGGGTCGTTTTTGCACTGCCGGGTGTCGGAGCCCACGTTGTGGGAGCAGGGCGTCAAGTGTGCGAGGAGTCTGCTGTGGTCCACGGGGGACAGAGAACAGACGAGGTCTCCTGGCCCTTTTAAGAGGAACGTCGGCCGCATTGTGGTAGCATGCACCTTGCATGCTGCAGCATGAGGTCTGCAGCCTCGGGCTCGGTTGTCGGCAGGCGGTGGTGGGGGAACTGAGTAGTTCTAGGTAGTGTATTAGTTTCTCTAGTTTTGACAGCGGGGAACTCTTTTACTTGAGCGAGTTGCCCGGTTCAATTGAGCTGGGCGTCAAACAGGCCGTAAACATGTGCCTGGTCTCATACCTCACAAATACTACAACCGAGAGCATTCAACAATCAACCAGCACTACTAGAAATCGCAATAAACTTTGCTATATCCTATAAAATATCTAGAGCTCCTCAAAATACCAAAAGTCAAACTTGTCAGACAGCCATACACACCCACCACACTATAACTCTTCCGAAGAAGCACATACAGAGGGTCAAGATCATCGCTCCTTCGGGCCCAGACTACCGCACGAGGCAGCAAATCTTGGGCAGCTGTGAAGGTTGTAGATAGATGGAGAGTCCGAAGACAGCACCAAAACATCAATTCTCACTCTAAGGTGTGCAGGTATCCACTCATCAACCAAGTTGGATTTTGTGGCTCTTTAGAAGAGCTCAAAAAGGATGCGTACTATAGAAATGATCCATAGAGTACATCACATGAGGAAACAGCATGCGGATCCGCCGCTTATATGTGTGTGTGGGTTAGGGTTATGCAAGAAATTTTTTGAAATTTTTCATGCAGTGGCAGTGGCAAATCTGGAGCTCAGGGCGTCAAAATGCGCCAAATGGAGACCATCTCGTGCTACAATCTATTTGGATCTAATTTTTCTACTGATCGATAGCTCTAGTGCCATGTATTTCGATTTGCTTATAAATGTGAGTGAAAATTTTAGGGCTTGGTCGCGCCCTAACACACCCACTCACTAACCTTCCAGTTGCAAGCACCAACTTTACAATGGCCGAGACTCACCGTTTGTACGTCAAGGGTAAGCACCTGTCTTACCAGCGTTCCAAGAGCGTTACCAACCCTGGCACATCCCTCCTCAAGCTTGAGGGCGTTGGCTCCACTGAGGAGGCCAACTTCTACCTCGGCAAGCGCGTTGCCTACGTCTACCGTGCCCAGAAGGAGGTCGGTGGCACCAAGATCCGTGTTATCTGGGGTAAGATCACCCGCACTCACGGTAACGGTGGTGTCGTCCGCGCTCGCTTCCGCAAGAACCTCCCCCCCAAGACCTTTGGCGCTTCTGTCCGTGTCATGCTCTACCCCTCCAACATTTAAATTAACTTATAAAAATGTAGGCCTAATGTCATTGACCTGAACGCACCAAAAGCATCCAGCATTATATTCATTAATAGTACAACTTTAACTTTTACATTGGAGCAGCTTGAGGTGCCCTGGAGCAGCCTGTGCACACCTCAAGCATCAATTCTCGAGTAAAACGCGTCAATTGCACGAATTTGCGCGCAATTCTAGTAGATTTCACCGCGCGGTTTGGGCGAGTGCCGGAGGGCTGACCACACCCAATCAGCGCTTACCAATTCTTCTTCCTCAATGATTCCCTTCGAGGCTCTGATGCCCTACGGCATCATGCTAGGACTGCTGACCGTCGCTGGCGGCAGTCTGGGCAGTGTCCACTACCTCAGAAACGGTGGCAAGCGTGACCGCTGGAACCCCGACGACTTTGACCACGCTATGCTCCACCGCGACTTCCGCCTCACCGGCATCCAGCGTGGCCAGACCGACGTTGCTCGCGCCCCTGAGGCGTTCAAGACCAACTCCACCTGGAAGCTGGCCAAGCCCAACATGAGCTAGACACCCTCGGCCCTTTGCTGCGGGTTGTTGCCATCTGACGATATATAGCGTGTGTAACAATAAAAGTATTTAATTGTTGCTGGATTGGGGCAGTTTCACGGCTGCTCTTGTCGGAAAATGTTCTAAGTATGCTAATTTTTATGCTTGACCGTGTATAAACATGCCTGTATGATGCGAGGTGGTGCGAGGCACAGTGTGACCTATGATGCTCGGGAGGTATCAGCCAAATAATAAGCTTGTTGCTCGCGTACCACACCTAATCGTGCAACTCTTGTTTGTTCCACGATGCCAGGAACCCAGCGGTCTCGTTCTTGGGCACCATGTACAACCGGCACATGCCATCGACCATGGTGATGTCGGGCTTGCCCGTACCCAAAATTTTGGAAATAGTGCTCTTGAGACCAATTTTTGCCAGGCCGCCCGAAGTTGTAGGCACAAAAACGTCCAAGTTTCCGAGCTTGTGACCAGGCGACTTGTCGGCCCAGGGAGGAGACTGCTCAAACAGCTGCTCGGCAATTTCACTCACAGTGCTCAATTCTGAGCTCTGCTGGATAATGTCCGACTCGAGGGCGATGGGGTACAGCACCATGACGGGCAGAATGAGCTGCGAGTGGGGGTCGGTGGGGTCCTCCAAAGAGGCGGACAAATCGCCTGTGGTCTTGCGCTTGTCTTCAAAACGCTCGGTATAGCGCTGTGTGACACCTCTAGAGTCCAGAGCAAGCTTGAATACGCGACGCTCCTCCTCCTTGGCGGCCTCTCTCAGCTTGCGGTTCTCCTCGGCTTGTTTGAGCGCAGCCTTACGATGCAGGGTCTGATCTTGAATACTCAGGATTCCCTCATTAGTTTTGTCAACACTGAGGCCATGCGCACAGCAGGTCAAGGACTCGTCGTAGCGGCCAAGTTGGAAGAAGGCCTTGGCGCTACGATACCACGCCTTGAGGTTATCGTGATCGATCTCCAGAACCTTGACACAGTCATTGACGCATTTGCGGTAATTTTTCAGCTCAAGGTTACACTGGGCTCTGTTGCCGTAGCATGCAATCTCGATCTTGGGGATCTGGCAGTCCTGGTCAATTGCCTTTGTGTAGTACTCGATAGCTTGTTTGAACTGTTTGACTTTGTAGCATTCGTTGCCCTGTTGCCTAAAGTTTTCGGCGATCTCGTCCTTTGTACCGTCGTAGGTGAGCTCACGCAGGGCCGCCAGCTGCTCATTGTTCTCGGCATCCTCGTCGAGTTCGGTCATGAAAAAGGGGATTTTCTGGAGATCCTCGGCAATTTCCTCGTACGATTTGTTTTTGTACTCCTCCATGATAGCCGCAAGGCTACCTTCGACGCTCATTGAAAAATTACAAAGTCGAAATTTCCATTATGTATATATGTGAGAGCCGCGTGCCTCACGCTTACGACCGCAAGAGCTTCCAGAGCTAAAAGAGGACTCAGCTCCCAATTCTAGATCGAGCCACTACGGTATTCACATAAACAGCCTCAAAATATGGTCCAGCAGACCCAGGACGGCCACGCTCAGGGCGCCATCAACCAGCTCAAAGAAGGTGCAGATGATGAGCTTGAGGAAGCTCCAGAGGAATTGGAGGATCCCGACGAGCCGCCTCACAAAAGAACTCGACTGGAAGCCAGGGATGTTCTCAATGAATGGCTTGCGGCCCACCGCGATGATCCCTACCCCAGCCGAGAGGAGAAGCAGCGACTGGCGAGAGAGAGCGGGAAAACTTTGGTGCAGGTCGGTTCGTGGTTCAAGTATGTTTGGCAAAAGAATGGCCTGGGGCGCCATCGCCATAGCCCTGTTCAAGCCGCCACGCTAGGCGCGTCTTTTGAGAAAAACATATTCCCCAACGAAGAAGAGAAGCAGCGGCTGGCGAGAGAGACTGGGCTGAGCTTCCAGCAGGTGGACAAGTGGTTCAGCGGCCAACGATACAGGACGGGCATGGCAAGACAACACGGAGCGCTGGCCGCTCCTCTCCTTGCATGGCTCCACGCTAACATGAAAAACCCATTTCCAAGTCTCGACAAAAGGAAGGAGTTAGCAGAGGAGACTGAGCGCACTGCATGCCAAGTGACCAAGTGGTTTGATAACAAACGCTCTAAAATTAATCGGAACAGGGACAAAAAAGAGTACGAAGGGCGCTGTCCTTGCTGCGGTGAGGTGCTCGACCCGGTGGCCCCCGCTGAGAGAAGCCGCGAGCTTGGAGAGGTGGACGAGCCCGATATCAATCCTGGCGAGCCGGATGAACCTCAAGATCTTATGGACAAAAGTGTCAAGCTGGGCGAGCTGGGCCAGCAAGACGAGTCTGTGGACGAGCTCATTGAGGTTCATCAGCAGGACGAGTCGGAGGACTCTGATTTTGACCTTGATGAGCTTGAGGGAGTGCCAGAGAAGTTGGAGGCGCCGCCTCGATTGGAAGCCGGCCATCCTATAGTGCGGCCACGCTCTGCGAATTTTTCCACCCAACAAAAAGATATCATGCGTGCTTGGCTTTGCGAGAACCTGGGCACTCGCCGCGTTCCGCAGGAAATGCTGGAGCCAGTCGCCCGGGCAGCCGGTCTCACAGCCCAGCAGGTCCGCGGATGGATAAAAGCTTTTTATTGCCTCAATCCCACGCCCACTCTTGAGCAGGCCATGGCCTGGAGGAAGAGCAGCAGCTCGTACGAGCCCGTACTCAATGAATGGCTCGCGGCCCACCGCGATGATCCTCATCCCGGCGAAGAGGAGAAGCAGCGGCTCGCGAGAGAGGTCGGGAAAAATCTAAAGCAGATCGATACGTGGTTCTACAATGCTCGGCTAAATAATGGCCCGCCGCGTGTTAGGCTCCGTCACTTTAATAGCCCTGTTCAAGTCGCTACGCTAAGCGCGTCTTTTGAGGAGAATATATACCCCAACGAAGAAGAAAAGCAGCGGCTAGCGGGAGAGACCGGGAGAACTTTAGCGCAGATCGGGAGAGACCGGGAGAACTTTGGCGCAGATCGATTCGTGGTTCAACAAAGCTCGGCAAATGACGGGCCTGGGGCGCCATAGGTTTAGCCCTGTTCAAATCGCTTCTCTGGGCGCGTCGTTTGAAAAGGGCGCCTACCCTAGCGCAGGTGAGAAGGAGCGACTGGCAAGAGAGACTGGGCTGAGCGTCAAGCAGGTGGACATGTGGTTCATGGACCAACGAAGAAAGATGGGTATGGCAGGACAACACGGACTGCCGGTCGCTCCTCTCCTTGCATGGCTACACGCCAACATGGAAACCCCATTTCCAAGTGTCGACAAAAAGAAGGAGTTAGCAAAGGAGACTGGGCGCACTGAAGCGCAAGTGACGAATTGGTTTACAAACCAACGTAGCAAAATCAAGCGCAACAAGGACAAAAAAGAGTACGAGGGGCGCTGTCCGTGCTGCGGGGCGGCCAATGCGCAGCAAGCATAGCATCGACTGGCTTTACCCTCTGTCCTCATCTGGTCCTCTCGGCTGCTGCGGCTCTCTTAATTATTCACAAATGACCAAGGGCCACATGCATCTATCTCTAATCTTATACTATTTATTTACTCATGGCCGAGGGCTAGGCTACTTGTGCTCCCTCGGGCGCGCCGCTCTTGCCAGGGAGGTGGGGTGCATCCACACAGCTCCAAACAGCATCAGAAAAAAATCTATTTACTTAGCTCTATCGACTATGAGCTCGCATTGGCACCTTCAAAACACAATTCAAAGGTTGCCCTTGGCGGGGCGTGCTAGTCAAACGTTGATGATGTCGATAAACTCGGGCTTGAGGGAGGCACCGCCAACGAGGAAACCGTCGATGTTGGGCTTCTTGGAAAGGTCGGGGGCGGTCTTGCCGTTGACGGAACCACCGTAAAGGATGCGGACCTCGTCGGAAGTGGCCTGGCTGACCTCCTTGGCGATGTACTCGCGGATCTCCTTGTGGGTAGCCTCGGCGTCCTCAGGGGTGGCAGTGAGACCAGTACCAATGGCCCACACGGGCTCGTAAGCAATAACCAGCTTGGACCAGTCCTCCTTGCTCAAGAGCTTGATGACGGGGGCCAACTGCTCCGAGACGACGGCGAAGGTCTTGCCCGACTCGCGGTCCTCCTTCTGCTCGCCGCAGCAGAAGATGACGCTGACACCGTTGTCGATGGCGTACTTGGTCTTCTCGGCAATGAACTCGCTCGACTCGCCCATCAAGGCACGGCGCTCAGAGTGGCCAGTAAGGGTCCAGTGGGCACCGAGGTCCTTGAGCATGGCGGGGCTGATCTCGCCGGTGTAGGCGCCGCTCTCCTTGGTGTAGACATTCTGGGCAGCAACAGACACAGTCTTCTGCTTGTTCTCGGCCACAGTCTGCTGGATGTACAGAGCGGGGGGAGCAATCACAACCTCCACGTCGGGGTTGAGCTTGGCCTCGTTGAGACCGCCAACAATGGACGAGATCTGGCTCTTGGAGCCGTTCATCTTGAAGTTACCACCAACGAAAAAGGTACGGGTCATGTTGAAGTTGATTAGAAGAGGGGGCCGCGGAGTGGGGAAAGTTGACTGTTGGCGTTCGTAAAACGGCAATGAGTCAGCCCCACGCCACGAAATGCAAAAAGCTAATGCGGTCTGTGTGGATTGAACACACGACCTCCAGATAAATGACCGAATTGACTTCAGTCTGGCGCTCTCCCAACTGAGCTAAGACCGCTAATTATTGTATGTAACAGGTGCTGTCTGAGGCTCAGGGGAAAGCTTAGGTCTTGCCTTGTGTTTA
>JAKUBN010000080.1:0-18682 GCA_030563245.1 Wickerhamiella azymoides | reverse complement strand
AGACACTGCCGAAACTTTGCGCAGCGTGTCTGCCGAAAACGCGCTGAGAGAGAGACGGGTCGTTGGCCCCGTCGATCAAAGGCAACTCCTGAATGAGCTATTGCGTGCCGCGTGCTCGTTTTTAAACGGCCTTACCGTTGCGCAGAAACGCCCTGGACACGAGGACCAGCCCAGCCAAACTCCCAGCGATCGACAAACAGCCCGGTGTGAGCCGAGAACTGGCTAGCGGGAAGGCGGTTAGTCTCATCGCTGACCTTGAACTTGTAGGGCGAGAACTCGCCGGACAAGCCGTAGATAAACCCACGCTCGAGAAAGCGGTAAGTCCAGGTCAGGCGACGCTGGCCACCGACATAGTGGGGGATCTCGGGCACCAGTGCGTACTGGTGAAATTATTTGGAGGGCCTAATTTTTGCAGGTTTTCTTTCTGATTTTTTTTGCCTTTGAACTTAGCTTTTGGTTTTATTTGACTTGTTACTCGACAATTTGCGCTCTCAGCGCTTAATTAATCTGATTTAGCTATATTTGACCACCTCCTACATGCCCAGCACAATTGCACTGCACTCGCGCATGCACACGTTGATATCGAGGGTACGTCCCAGCGTAATGATTTGCCTAGGCCGCAGGATATAAGGATAATCCGTGTTAGGCACCTGCCTGCCCTGAACTACTTGGCGAGGGTCGGCAAGGCCCTTCTCCAGCGTCTGGGCGACGCACTCGTCCACCTGTAAATAGTCTCCCAAACCTGCATTGAGCTTCTTCGTATCACCCATAAAGAAAACACGGCCTAGGTTGTCTAGAGCGACCAGCGCGGTCTCACGAACCACGATCTTGACAATGCCCTCGAACCCACCGAGCTTTATAGACTGCCCGGCACCTGCTCGATTGAGGACATGGTATACAATAGAACCATCTTGCAGATGCGCCAAAAACCCGCTCGAATGGATAGCACCGTAGCTATCACTAAACAGCTCCTTGTCCTCGCGTTTAAGGCGGATTGCGAAGGCGTGCACAGAAGCCACATTATCCAAGTCGAGCCTGTTCCATTGCCCATCTACTGTTCTGGTATAGACACTGCCATTCTCGCCCATAAACACCGTCACCGAGTTGTCCAGAATGCTCTTGTTGCTGAGGATCCCAGCCATGGGTGTGGGGAACTGATTCTCAGGAATCTGTAGTTTGGTGTTATCGTAGCACACGACCTCGGGGCCAAACAAGTCAATCTTCCACTCGGTTACCCCGTGCCCGTGGACCAGCAGGGTTGCACGGTCAAACCCTGTGTCGACATGCTTGACCTGAGATCCTTCAGGGCCCTGCCAAAGATACTGGTTACCAGCAACCATCCAAAATACCTTGTTTGCAAAGTAGGCAAAGGAGTCGTATGTGCCGCAATGCAACCATGCTCCCTCGAGGTTTGACCGTAAAGGAGGGTCGTTAACGTAGCCGTCAAGCGTTTTATAACACAGCGAATGAAGGTATTGTACAATTCCAGGGGTTTTGCCTGGATTGGGAAGCCGAATATTGCCAGTACCTCCGAGATAGTCGCCAAAGGGGATGTCAATGTCTGAGCCAGCATAGTTTGCACATTCGCCCCAAGTCCACACCAGGGCCTTAAGTCGACGAAAATACCGAGCTATTCCTGTACCCGGGGTTGGCAAAACATCGGCTGCAAAGTCGTTTTGGTAGGCCCTGTCCCAATTGCGATAAGCCTCGATAAATGGCCGTATTGGCATGTAGGCCGTGTGTAGACACATTAAATCAAAGCCATTGAGCAGCGGAAATAGCTCTGTGTACAGAATGTCGGCGCCAAGGCCGTCCAGCCGCATAGGTCTGGTGTTGTTGTGATTAATGTGCCGCCAGGCGAGCAAGGCCTGGGCTCTTGCGACCAACTTCTAGGGATTATTTCTAGATGCCTGATAGAATTTACACAAACTTATCAAGTAGAGTCGTCAAAAATGGGCGCAGAGCTGCACAAACTCTATACTGTGCCACCAATATATAGGTGATTGTCGGGAACGTGCATTGCATGCAGGCACAACCATCAACAGGAGGGATACAATTTCGCGGAGTGACGATATTCTTTGCAGCGTTTATCGGCTGCTGTCTCTTTGTTGGTTTGATCATTGCTATTTTAAGTGGTTCGCGGCGTCGCAACTATTTAATTGGCTCCCTGATCCGGAGGTGTCCCTGGCTGGAGCGGTGGCTCGGGCAATATGTCAACAATGCAAACACGCTACGGAACCGCGACGTGGAGAAGATGTTTCCCAAGCACCCGCACCAGGGCAAAAGCGAGTCGTGCCGCATTTGCCTCGAGGATATTGAGCACAAGCAGACGGTGCGTCAGTTCCCATGCGGGCACCTTTTCCACAAAAAGTGCGTTGATCCGTGGCTCACCAAGCACACTGCGCGCTGCCCCATGTGTATGGCTTCGCTAGAGAAGAAAACCGAGAGCAGAGAGGCCCAGAAATCCGCTCAGAATCCGGAGCGGCCGGTGGAGCAGCGAGTGGAGCCTGTCCAGGCTGGTGCTTAGGCCTCTTTGAGCACCTCGTGCTTGACCTTGTGGTCCTTGGGGTTTGCAGCAGCCTCATACATAGCTACCACCGGGGCTTTGGACAGCTTCTGCCACGATCCGGACAAGCCAATATACGCGAGCTTGGTCACATCGGCGCCATAGTTTGACGGTACGTAAATAGACAGCGAGGTAACATTCGAAAACTTGGGGCGGTTGAGAGCGTACTCGACAATCCCGTTCTCGGCCGCGGTTCCGATTCCGACGTGTTCAGGGTGCACTAGCGTCTGCACCGGGGTCTGGTCTGCAGCAGCGTCAAAGTCGAGGCTGACGTTTTTGTACAATTTGAGGGTTTGCGGGGCCTCGTCAGTCGCCGGGGAGCGCACATGGATAGAATGGAGTTGGACAAGTCCCGTGAACGGAATGTGCAGCAGCAATTCCTCGTCCACGTCCGATTCGAGCAGAGGCTGAGTATCGAGGCGGTTGGAATAATTGCGCAAAATGGCGGCTCCAGCGCCTTGCTCGCTTTCATTCAAACAAGTTACCCCGTCGTGGTCAATGTACTGGTACAAACTCTGGGCAGGGTTTGAGTCGGGCGGCGCGAGGTGATCGTCGCAGCCCTGGTGTCCATGATCGTGCCCGTGCCCGCAGCTCATAATTACAAATGAACAATTTATTGGCTTCAGGCTATGCCCATCCGCTTTCGAGGCAATGGCAAGCAAGCCGTACTCTTTCCAAGGACATGTTTGTGTATCCTCTTTTCATCAGCCAAGACCCTGACGCTGAGGTCGAGGTCAAGAGCCTGCCCAATCAAAAGCAATGGGGCGTCAACAAGCTGATCCCTTACGTCGAAAGCCTTGTTACCAAGGGTTTGCGTAGCGTGTTGCTGTTTGGAGTGCTCCGTGATGAGGATAAGGACCCTCATGGCCTCATGGCCGACAACAACGACACGCCGGTAATTCAGGCTGTGCGGGCGCTCAAGGAGAAATTTCCCGACCTTTTTGTGATTTGCGACGTTTGCCTTTGCGAGTATACCAGCCACGGTCACTGCGGAATCTTGCGCGAGGACGGTAGCATCATCCGCGACCAGTCGGTCAAGCGCCTTGGTCAAGTGGCTGCAGCCTACGCCAAGGCCGGTGCAGATGCCGTGGCCCCTTCAGACATGATTGATGGTCGTGTGCGTGCCATTAAGGATGCCCTGATTGAGGCAGACTTGGCCCACAACACCATGCTCATCTCGTACAGTGCCAAATTTGCCGGTAACTTGTACGGCCCGTTCCGGGATGCTGTTGCCTCATGTCCCAAGAAGGGTGATCGCAGAGCCTACCAGCTGCCTCCTGGTGGTCGCGGCCTTGCTCGCCGTGCCCTGCAGCGTGATATTGCCGAGGGTGCAGACGCCTTCATCGTCAAGCCCTCCACGTTCTATTTGGACATTGTGGCCGACACAGCCGAGATCTGCCGCGATTTCCCCATTGCCACGTATCAGGTTTCCGGCGAGTTTGCCATGATTCACGCCGCAGCCGAGAAGGGAGTGGTTGATCTCAAGGCCATGGCGATCGAGGCCGCTGAGGGCAATTTGCGGGCTGGTGCAAACATTCTGATCAGCTACTTTACTCCAGAGTTTTTGGAGTGGTTGTAAATAAATAATTAATTAGCGAGCTCTCGCGCGTACTGCAGCTCTTGTTCGGCCTCGAGAGCCGCCTTGGGAGCGTCGGGCAGGGGGGCAATCTTGGGCACCTCGGGCACCTCTGGGGCCTTTGAGGGCAGCTGCCTTAGACCCTGCTCGATTTCAAGCCGCTCAAGCTCATCCTGAATCTCATATTCCTCCTGCGTGGTGATCTTATCGGCAAGCATGTCGCTCACCTCCTGCTGGTATGCAATGCCCTCGGCGGTGTCGTCCATAATTTTATCGACCCGTTCAATCGACATTTGCGCATTGAGTTCCTTGAGGACCTTGGACCCTTGCTCCAACCCGAAAACAATGTCCTTTTGGATCTGGGCAAACTCAATTGACGACGTTAGCTCCTGCAGAGTGGCGAGCTGGTCATCCGTCTTGGCCAAAATTTGTTGTTGATACTTTTTGCGCCTGAGCAAAACCGCGGCCTTGTCCTTTTTCCCCTCGCGGAGACACTGCTTGGCCAATTCGTGCTCGTGCGCAACAACGCCCGCAATACGTTTCTGGTACTGCTTGATCTTATCGCGTTGTAGTTTCAAGTCCAAGATCGCCTTGTCTTGGGCGCTCACCTTTGGCTTTCCCCACCACATTTATGCTTGGCGTGTGTTGCAGCGATCGGTAAGCCTTTTGGGCCCTGGGCCTTGGGACATTTGGTCGTCAGCTCAAAACTGGATAATGGGATTTAAAAAAATTAAGTCAGCCGATGCATCGCGACGAGCTCGAGAGGCACGTCCATGATGCGTTGACCAAGTTTGTCGCACAAGACGGATGCAGAGTCCAGACTATTTTGCCCGAACGTGCGGCATTAATATGCCAGGAGAGCGACGTGAAGCTGCGCAGAGTCAAAAAGGTCCACCTCGTAGCAGCAGCCGAAAAGTCGCTGCGAATCCTGCTCGAGGAGCAGCGCGCCAACGATCCGAGCCCCGAGCCCGAGCCTGAACCGGAAAACCTCATGACCGTCTCGGAGGAGCAGCAGAGCCAGATGAACAAGTCGACAGTGTCTCTGTGGAATGTACCCCAAGCAGACATGAAGCGTCCCGACGAGCAACAGCCCGACAAGCCCAAAAAGAAAAAGCGCAAGCTCGATAAGGAACTTCGCAAACCCCAGACCTCGGTTACCTTGGCTGATCTCGGCGGCATTGACAAGATTCAGGCCCAGATCCAGGAGCTACTAGCTATGCCCCTTAGCCACCCTGAAATCTATATCCAATTGGGCAGCGATATCCCCCGTGGTGTACTGCTGCATGGACCCCCTGGCTGCGGTAAAACCATGCTGGCTAATGCCATTGCAAACGAGCTCGGCGTGGCCTTCATCAATGTGAGCGCTCCCTCGGTTGTCTCGGGTATGTCTGGTGAGTCTGAGAAAAAACTGCGTGAGATCTTTGAGGAGGCTAAAGAACTGGCCCCCTGCCTCGTATTTATTGACGAGATTGATGCCATCACCCCCAAACGTGAAACTGTCCAAAGAGAAATGGAGCGCCGTATCGTGGCCCAGCTCTTGACATGCATGGACGATGTGTCTCTTGAAAAGACTGACGGTCGCCCCGTGATGATTATTGGTGCTACAAACAGGCCAGATAGTATTGATCCTGCCCTTAGACGCGGTGGCCGGTTCGACCACGAGATCTGCATGACCGTGCCCGATCAAGAGTCGCGCGAGCGTATTTTGCAAACTATTAGCCGCAAACTTAGGCTGGATGGTGACTTTGACTTCAAGGCGCTGGCCAAAATGACTCCTGGCTTTGTGGGCGCCGACCTCAACGCTCTTGTGTCTGCGGCTGGTGTGTGCGCCATCAAGCGTATCTTTGAGGAGATGGGAGCTCCTGCTCCCGAAGCAACTGAGAGTGCTGCCGACCCCAACTCGACCGATATGACCGACGAGATCAGTACTCTTGACCTTAAGCCAAAGAGCCTCATTGCCCAATTTTTGCAGCGGTTCCCCGATACCCTGACTCCCGAGCAGCTAGATCCGCTTGCCATTACGTTTGGCGATTTTGAAAAGGCCATTCCCACAATCCAGCCCAGCTCGAAACGTGAAGGGTTCGCAACGGTGCCCGATGTCACTTGGGACAATGTGGGTGCCATGGGTCCGATCCGCGAGGAGCTCGAGTTTGCCATTGTGGAGCCTATTAAGCGCCCCGAGATCTATGCTTCGGCAGGCGTGAGTGCGCCCTCGGGTGTGCTGCTGTGGGGTCCCCCTGGCTGTGGTAAGACGCTGCTCGCCAAGGCGGTGGCCAACGAGTCGCGCGCCAACTTTATCAGTGTTCGCGGCCCTGAGCTGCTCAACAAATATGTTGGTGAGTCTGAGCGTGCTGTGCGGCAGGTGTTTGTGCGTGCACGTGCCTCGACGCCGTGCGTGATCTTTTTCGACGAACTCGATGCACTTGTGCCGCGCCGTGACGATGCGAACTCAGAGAGCAGCTCGCGCGTGGTCAACACACTTCTCACAGAGCTTGATGGTGTGGGTGACCGCAAGGGCGTATTTGTTATTGCTGCCACCAATCGCCCCGACATGATTGATAGCGCCATGCTGCGTCCGGGCCGTCTCGACAAGCAGCTGTTTGTTGAGCTTCCGAGCGCCGACGAGCGCGTTGAGATCCTCAAGACCCTGAGCCGCAAATCACCGCTCGACGCCTCGGTGGACCTGCACTCTATTGGCCACGACGAGCGGTGCCGCAACTTTAGCGGTGCTGATTTGGCTGCGCTCGTGCGCGAGGCCACCGTTGTCTCACTCAAGAGCGTCATCAAGTCTGGCATCAATGTCGCCGTAGTGGTTGCCAACGAGCACTTTGACATTGCGTTTGAAAAGGTGCGCCCCAGTGTGAACGATGTCGAGAGACAAAAGTATTATTTGATGAAGGAAACGCTAGCTACATAGAAAAAAAAAGCTTTAAAACTAGTTGCGGCCAATGTTGCGCCGGAATTTTGTATATACACTGCCCACTCCAGGCGGGTTTTTCGCAATGAGCCAGGGGCCCTCCTGCTGGCCGTCCCAGGCGAGAAAAATCGGGAGGTCGAGGCGTCCACGCGCCAAAACAATGGGCCCATCAATAGTATCAGGGTCCAATGGCGTCAGCAAGCGGATGGAGCGACCCTTGAATCTCTGGACAACGCCGTACCCGATGCAGCGCGAGCTGGTGTGCAGCAGCTCGGGCGAGCTCACAACCCCGTCTACGTTTGCTACGCGGTCTGTGAGTTGATTAATTGCCACCAGCGCACCCTCAAAACATAGCTCAAAGTCAGAGGGGTCAATGCCATATGGCTCAAACAGTGCCAGCGCCTGCACGGCCGAGCCGGTTGTGTTTGACGGGTCGAGCTCGAGCTCGTATGGGGCCCACTGTGTGATATGCTGAGGGTTATTTTTGTGAAAATAGGCAACAGTCTGCAGGTTGCGCATATCAGAGGCGCTGAATTTTGCTAGGGACGTCGAGACAACTGGTTCGCACACTGTGAGATAGAGGGCAGGCTGCAACTGTTCTTGTAGAGATTCATAGGATTCGTCGCGACCCATGTGCACGGCCTTTGTGGGCCTGAGGCATTGCAAGATGGCGCACACAAGCTCAAGGCCAAGACCCTTGGTCCAGCCAGGGGTATTTACCACAACAGTTGCCCCCGCGGGAATTGAGTCAAACAAGTCAATGGCAAGCTCCATGTAACGATTAGGGCACGCCATGGGCGACACATACCCCAGAGTATGTGCCTTTATCAGCCCTTCAAAGCTAGCTCGAAGGTAGGGGGCACTAAAATCCTTGCCCTGTACTCGCGCCAGTGACATTGTGCCCGGTGGTGAAAGTTCGCACTGGCCTGGGTCAAGATCCACAAGGTACAAATCAGGTACATTTGCCAAGTTGAGGGCAAATCGAGCCAAGGCAGACTTGCCTGAATTTTTGGGGCCTACAAGCACTAGGGACTCGCCTTGTTGCAGTGAAACAGCTTCTTGCCATCCTGGCAGTGGGTTCCACAGCTGTGATGTATCTGTTTCGTTTGAAAGGTGCGCCAACGGCTCAAACAGCGACTTGAAGGGGGGTGCAAGTGCCGCCAAATGGGCTAGTTCCAGAGGCTGGATCTCAATCACGCAGGAGGTGCCGGCGAATTTTTGGTCATTTTCTTCGGTTTGGGGTACGAAATCGGCTGTATCTGCAGTAAAATGCGGCTTTATGCTAAAGTATGGCGGCGCGGGAGAACTAATCTTGACGGGCTTTTTTGACGCCGCCAAGACGATCCCCCCGACCGAAACCGCACCCCTGAGCACGCAAAGGTCGTAGTGACCCTTGAAAATGTGCGGCTGGGTCAGGCCATAAAGCATTGATCTGAGTCAGCGGCCGAGCAGTGAACTTTTCACCAACCAACACGCGAGCCTTTCTAATCAAGAAATGAGTGATCAGGAAGACTTGAAGGGCAAGCTGCACACTTTCCAGAACGATTCGCGGTTCCCCAACCAGAACCAGACTCACCGCTGCTTCCAAAACTACGTCGACTACTTCCGTTGCGTCAAAGCCAAGGGCGAGGACTTCCCTCCCTGCCAGGAGTACTGGAGGACCTACCAGGCTCTTTGCCCTACCCCCTGGACCTCCAAGTGGGATGAGCAGCGCGAGAACGGCAACTTCCCTGCGTGCGAGATCTAATATGTAGTTTATTCGTTGTGTAACGTTGTTTAGTTGGTGGTTAGCGTCGAGTTAGTGCCGGGCGTCTCCAACCGCGAGGCAAACTGGTGATGGGGCACCAGCGAATAGATTGGGGCAAACGTTGCTATTAGGGCATCCAACAAAGTAAGCTACACCAATTAATGCCAAGCATGTTCTACACTTCTACATGAAATCGTCCTCCCAGTCGTCGGCCCTGAACTGGTTCGAGTTGTGAGCAATGGCCTCCTCATCAAACAAATCATTATACGCCTTGTCCTTGAGGGCTTTCTTTGATTTGTACTCGCGCTGCACCTCAAGGTCCTGCTTTTGGCGCGTGCGGTGCTCCTCAGCATACTGCTTGCGCAGTTCCTTCTCGTGGTCCAGCTTCTCCTGTTCGAGGTCGGGGTACTTTTCTTGTTTTGTCTTGTTGAGACGGTTCACAATGGAATTGTCGCGCTCGTGGACCTTGAACCGCTTGACGACCTTGTCCTTTTTGAAGGCGACCTGACCGGTGGCCATGGAGCCGTCCTTGCGCAGGTTTGTAAACGGGGTGTAGATGATGGTAATATTGTCCTTTTTGTTGCCCATAATCGAGTTTGCCTTGGTGAGCTGTGCGCAGTCCTCGACAATATCCTCCGGCAGCTCCTCCCAAGGGATATCTGTTCTCAGATAGACATGGGCACTGCTGAGCTTGTCGACGTGGAACCACACGTCGGTTTCCCAGCCGTGCTTTATGAGCAGCTCATTTTCCTCCTTGTCCTTGCCGACATAGATGGTACAGTCCTGTCTTCCTGTGTAAAAGAACATAAGCAGTTAAAGACGCAGTTTACACTCTACTCTAGACTGGACAAATCGACTTGCCACAGCTTGATGCAGCCGTCCACGCCGCCACTCACCAGTTGTTTGCCGTCCCAAGCAACAGAGTTGACGCTGTCCTTGTGGGCGTCCAAAAACTTGATGTTGCGCGCGGGCCGGCCGACGCTGTACACGTAAATGTGCGAGTCGGCGCCGCCCGTGGCAGCAAACTTGCCGCTCGGGTGCCACGCGATGCTCTTGACCGTGGTGTTGTGGAACGCCCAGCGCGTGGTGACCACCGATTTTTCGGACACATTGTACAGGGCAATCTTGCCCGAGTTGTCGCCCACGGCAAGCAGGGAGCCGTCGGGGCTGAAGGCAACTTGGGAGATGTCCGAACGCAGCGCGTCAAACGTGTGAACCTTGTTGAGGTCGAGGTCGTACAACGAGGCACTTGCGCCGCTTCCAACCGCAATCAGGCTCGAGCAAAAATCAACCGATTGCGAGCGGGGCACCTCGAGGGTCTTTGAGCCAAACTCAAGCAGATTCTCGCTGATGGAGACAAACTTGTCGCCGGAGACGGCCACCTTGATTGGCTGGGTTGAGAGCTCGGTGGTACTCTCTCCCACCAGCTTCTTGTCCCATCCGGCCGACCAAACTTGCTTGTCGTAGCCAAGCGATACAATGGGCGCCGTGTGGACGCTCGTGGCGGTGGCTGCGCCCTCGGTCCATTTGAGCACTGTGCCCTCAATTGAGGCGCTGTAGACGCTGCCGCCGCCCACCGCCAAGCAGTTGACGCCCTTTTGGTGCCCGCGCACAACCTTCACCGGCTTGGACTCTCCGCTCTGCCAGTAGTAGAGAGTGCCGTCCAGGGCAAGGGAAATGATGTACTTGGGGGTGGCCACAACGCCGACCTGCTGGTTCTCGATCTTGTTTTCAAGCTGGAAAACCTCGTCGCCAAGCCGCACAGACTTGTCGGTGGACGCAGTGACGAGCTTATCGCCGACCCAGTCCACGGCCAAGATCCCGCCGGTGTGGGTCGTAGGCACCCATTCGATGAGATCGCCTGTTTCTCCGTCCCAAACGCCAATCTTTTTGTCCATTCCCACAGTCACAAACTTGCTGCCGTCGGCGTTAAATTTGACGTCCGAGACGCTGTTGGTGTGACCGGGGCAAAACTTGGCAAACTTGAACGGAACGCCCGTAAAAAAGCACACTTTTGAGTCGTCGTCCACTGTGACGGCCCGGAACGGGCGCTTGGGCCGGATAGCCACCGCATTGATGGGCGCCGCGTGGCCCGAGATTTCGCCCACCGTGTTGCCTGAATCGGCGGTAATGGCAACTCCAAACTGTTCTTTACCCTCGCCAACGACAATTAGGCGCTTGGACTCGAAATCCCACGCCAAATCGGCCGGTTGTTGCACGGCCCCAAATGGACCCTTGGTCACGAGGTCGCCCTCGGTGCTCCACACGTAAACCTGGCCGCTGGCGTCGGTTGAAGCAGCGTAAAATCCCGAGGGGGAGACCGAGACGGCGCTGACGGGGCGCGTGTGCTCGCGGTAAATGGTCGCCGTGGTGGGGTCCTCGACCGACCGGAGAATGGCGAGCTTACCTGCTGCGTAGGCAATTCTGTCGTTTTTGGCGTCGTAGTTGAGCGGCGACCGTCTTGCGCGGCTTGTGCCGGGCTGCGGGCTCCAGGTTGCCAGCGCCTGCATTGTCAGCCCCAGCCAGGGGGGACGTCCTCTTAAGACCCTTGAGCCTGAGAGACGCGTCGTGACATTATGAGCGAAATTCCCGAGGAGTTCCGCGACCTGGACCTGTATGCGGTGCTCGAGGTAGATGCAAAAGCATCCGAAAGCGACATCAAAAAGGCTTATAGGCGCCGGGCGCTGCGGTCGCACCCGGATAAAGGCGGCGACGCGGCCGAGTTCCACCGGATCGCGTTTGCGTTCAGCGTGCTTGGCGATGCCGACCGCCGCGCCCATTACGACGAGCACGGTCTCGAGGACGACTTTGACGAGCTTGTGCGCGAGGCGTACGCGCGGTTCAAGAGCGTCGAGATCACCCCCGAGATGATCGAGGAGGACAAGATCCTGTACCGCCAGGAGCAGGAGCGCGCCGATACGCTCGAGTTTTACGAGAAATGCGGCGGAGATTTCGACGAGGTGATGCAGCGCGTGCTGCACACCGAGCAAGAGGACGAGGATCGGATCCGGGGCATCATCGACGAAGCGCTGAAAAGCGGCGAGCTCAAGCCGTACAAGGCGTGGAAAAAGACCACCTCCAAGAAAATGACCGACAAGCGCAAGAAAACCGCTGCCAAGGAGGCCAAGTCTGCCGCCAAAGCGCGGGCCAAGATCGGGATGAAGACCGAGACCGAGGGCGACCTGGCGGCGCTGATCCGGGCCAAACAGGCCGGCCGCGGCGGGTTGCTGGACAAGCTGCAGTCCAAGTACTGCTAGCCCCTCACCCTAGACACTCTGATTCGCATGTATTTATTTTTATAGCTACTTCAGCTCCTTGATGGCCTCGGGCACGAGCTTGGTGACCTGGTCAAGGTGGCCGTACTTGAGCACAGACACGCCCATGTGTCCCACTCTAAAGTATTTGGTGGCGATGCCGGGCAGGATGCCGCCGGCAACCACAAAGTTGCGATCGAGCATGTACTTGGTGAGCTGGGGCAGCTCGATGCCCTCGGGCAGGTACGCGGCGGTCAGGCCGTGCGCGGCGATCTCGCGGCGCTTGGCAAGCAGCTTGACGCCCACGGCCTCGATGGCGTCCTTGAATTTGTCGCTGGCGGCGGCGTGGGCCTTGACGCGCTCGGCGATGGAGGCCTCGCTGCTGGCGATCTGGGTGAGCGACTCGTGCAGCGCGTACACGTTTTGGATGGCGGGGGTGCTAAAGTACGCAGGCTTGCCGCTCTCGTAGGCCCGCATCACCGGCAACCACTTGCGCAGGTCGGTGTAGTAGCCCACAGGGCCCTGGGCCTCGAGCGCAGCGAGCGCACGCTTGGACGCAACGCTGATGCTGAGGCCGGAGGGCGCGCCAATGGCCTTTTGAGGTGCAGTCAGGACGTAGTCAATTCCCCACTCGTCGAACTTGAACTCCTCAACACCGATCGAGCACACGCCGTCAACAAAGATGAGGGTCTCGGGAGACACCTCCTTGACCAGTTTTGAAATAGCCTTGACGTCCTGGAGCACCGCGGTCGAGGTATCGACCTGGGTGATGGTGATCGCCTTGAACTTGTGGGCTTCGAGAGCAGCCTTGATGGATGCTTCGGGCGTAACATCGCCGACCTCGGCCTTGACCACAGTGACATCCGCGCCGTAAACTTCAAACGCCTTGGCCCACGAGTCGCTGAAAAAGCCCGTGGACAGCACAAGAACCTTCTCGTCCTTTTTGACAAAGTTGGCGGCGCTCAGGTCCCATCCGAGCATACCGCCGCCGGCAATCACAAACGGCTGCGCCTCAGAGTCGTGAGCGAAAAACAGCTGGCGCAATTGCTTCAGAGTCTTGCTAAACGTCTCGACAAACGGCGCAGCGGTGTGGGCGACGCTGGGGTGCGACATGGCATCAAGCACGGCGTCGTCGAACTCAATGGGACCAGGGATCATGGTCAACAAGTGTTTGGGCTGCTGGCTGGTTTCAGGCATTGTGGTGGAGAGCCTGCGTGTGGGGAACCTGCGATTAATAAATGGAGGGCACGTGATGCGGAATCGGCCGCGGAGGCCTGAGCGCGCAACTAGCGGTGAAATTCTCATATCTGGCATCTAAGTTTTTGCAATCTGTCCAATTAAAGGGGGCACTTCTCTCGATCTCTTAGTTCCAATTGGGTTGCCTGGTGACCGCGTGACTGGGTGACTGATTGGGAGATAGTGACCTCAAACGAGAAAAGGCCGGCCTTACTTTTTCTTGGCCGGCAAAACTCTCGCCAATTCATAAAAACCACGTATTTAGCTCACAAAGACAAGCTCTTTTACAATTGTGCTGGAAATTTTGCGATGACTCTGACTGCCCAGCCAACCCCATAAAGATCACCCCAGTTAATAATTTTTCACTTTACAATTCCACCTGAAAAAAAATTGAAAATGTCTCACTACACCCTTTCCGAAAGCCACAAGGAGTTGATGCACGAGTCTCTCTCCCAGTACGACCCCGAGGTTGAGTCCATCATCAAGGACGAGGTCCAGCGCCAGCGCGAGTCCATCGTGCTGATCGCCTCCGAGAACTTCACCTCCAAGGCCGTTATTGAGGCCGTTGGTACTCCCATGTGCAACAAGTACTCTGAGGGTTACCCCGGTGCCCGTTACTACGGCGGTAACCAGCACATTGACCGCATTGAGATCTTGTGCCAGAACCGTGCTCTTGAGGCCTTTGGTGTCACTGCCGACAAGTGGGGTGTCAACGTCCAGACCTTGAGTGGTTCGCCTGCCAACCTCCAGGTGTACCAGGCCATCATGCCCCCTCACGGTCGCCTCATGGGTCTCGACCTGCCTCACGGTGGTCACTTGAGCCACGGTTACCAGACCGATGCTCGCAAGATCTCGGCTGTCTCCACCTACTTTGAGTCTATGCCTTACCGTGTTGACCTCGAGACTGGTTTGATCGACTACGACATGCTTGAGAAGACCGCCGTGCTTTTCCGTCCCCGCGTCCTTGTGGCCGGTACCTCTGCCTACTGCCGTCTCATTGACTACAAGCGTTTCCGTGAGATCGCCGACAAGGTGGGTGCCTACCTCATGGTCGACATGGCCCACATCTCGGGTCTCGTTGCCTCCGGCGTCATCCCCTCGCCCTTTGAGTGGGCCGACATTGTGACCACCACCACCCACAAGTCGCTGCGTGGTCCCCGTGGTGCCATGATCTTCTTCCGCCGTGGTGTGCGCTCCGTCGGCAAGAACGGCAAGGAGGTTCTTTACGACCTCGAGGACAAGATCAACTTTAGCGTCTTCCCCGGCCACCAGGGTGGCCCCCACAACCAGACCATCACTGCTCTGGCTGTTGCCCTCAAGCAGGTGCACACCCCTGAGTTCAAGGAGTACCAGCTCCAGGTGCTCAAGAACGCCAAGGCTCTCGAGAACAAGTTCAAGGAGCTTGGCTACCGCCTTGTTTCCGACGGTACTGACTCGCACATGGTGCTTGTGAGCCTCAAGAACGAGAAGGGTGTCGACGGTGCCCGTATCGAGCACGTCTGCGAGCTCATCAACATTGCTTGCAACAAGAACTCTGTCCCCGGTGACAAGAGCGCCCTCGTGCCCGGTGGTATCCGTATTGGTGCCCCCGCCATGACCTCGCGTGGTTTGGGTGAGGAGGACTTTGGCCGCATTGCCCAGTACATTGACACCACTGTCCAGTACTCGCTCAAGCTGCAGGCTTCGCTCCCCGCTGAGGCCAACAAGCTCAAGGACTTTAAGGCTGCTGCCACTGCCGACGCCGATGGTACCCTCAAGGCCATCAAGGAGGAGATCGCCGCCTGGGCCTCCAGCTTCCCCCTCCCCTACTAAAGGATATTAAACTGTTAGCTCGCGTTAGCAAAGCTCAACTCGTTTACAGATATTCAACCTCTGTATTTATTAGATAGTTTTCAATTTTTTGATGAAATGTGCGCTCGAGCTCCTGCATGCACTCCAGCATGGGTATTCCAGCATGAAGCTTAGATCACCGATACCGACCCACGTATAAGCACTACTGTTCTATTTACAATGAGCCTCAAAAAATCTGGGCCCCCCTCGCACTCCCCCACAGTCAACCCACGCTCCACCTCCACACAGCCATAGTGAGCTCCCAGGCTCGCCCATTTGTCATGCTCATTCTCGCGCTTGGAGACGCTCACATCCCGGATAGAGCAACCAATCTGCACCCCAAGTTCCACCAGCTGCTGGTTCCAGGGCGAATCAATCAAATCATCACTCTTGGAAATATCTCGGACCCAAACACCCTTGCCCTACTCAAGAAAATCAGCCCCGAACTGCACGCGGTAAAGGGCGAGTTTGACCTGGCCCCGTTGCCGCTAACAAAGGTTATTACCCAGGGCCAGCTACGCATTGGCCTTGTTTCCGGGTTTAGTGTCGTGCCCAACGACGACCCCGACGCCCTGCTGGTGATGGCCCGGCAGCTCGATGTGGACGTGCTTTTGTGGGGCGGGTCGCACACCCTCGAGACGTATGAGGTGGACAACAAGTTTTTCGTGAATCCAGGCTCGTGCACCGGCGCAGCAGCCGCGATCCAGGACGGCGAGGTGGTCCCGAGCTTTGTGCTGCTCGACGTTGAGGGAAAGACTTGCACCGTCTACATCTACAGCATTATCGACGACAATATCAAAGTCGAAAAGGTCGCATTCCAAAAAGAATAGTCGTTTCTACGACAACCGAGATTTTTTTGCAAGACTCGACTCACGTGACCATGACTATAAAGTGCCCAAGAGGGAACCCCGATCTTCCTCACACCCGTCAGGGTACCTCAAAAAAAATGTAAGTTTACATGATGACAAGAGTGCATTTGGCTCGAGACTTTCTGTCGATGTGGAAAAACCCAAGCTACCTTATTTTTCTGTCTGACAATACTAACCTCAGACCTCTTTAGACCTCGTGTTTTTTTTTCTAGACTAGTGCTTCAGCCATACTAAGGACATCGCCCAGTCGATCGCCCCACGGATCATCGTGGTCGGCGTCGCGGCCGTGGTCATAAATAATGTATTTTTCAAGCAACTGACATCCCCTGTAGCGATTTCTGTCTTCTTGCTGCTCGAGTTCAAGCGCGTGGTACCCCTTGAGGTCGACCGCGTGCCCTACCAGGGGCCGGCCGCGAAACGTTGTGTGGTACTGGCCGTCCTTTTGTTCGACCTGCATGTGCTCTTTTGAAGCAGTGCCCTTATAATCAATCTTGCAGGGCAAGATGTGGCACGCGTTTGTGCTCACAGCCTCGGGGACCTTGAAACTGTACTTTTCCATGATGACCAAAGGGAAGAGTTCAGTCCTGGCTGAGCTCGCTCCAACCCGAAATTTTCGCCTCTAAAATATCCATGGAGTCTCCTTACAGACGCCGCACGGAAATTTCCTGGGCTTGGCGCAAAACCCCGCGGCACCCTTGCATGCTCCTTGATGTGAACCGCTAGGAATGTGCCATTGCTGGGAAATCCCGAGACTGAAGTTGACGAGCCAAAAATCACTTATTTACATTCAAGTAGGTTGCGCGAGCTATTTTTCACTTTATTTTTTCTAATTTTTCCCCACCCACCCAAAAAGAAACAATACTTACCCCTCGGGCAAAGCCCGCGAGCGTGCGTTGTGACACTTCGGTAATGCGCAATGCATGCATTATGCATGGTTAAAGGGAGAAAATAAAGCATATATAGCGTATGGGAACACCGCTTGTATCAAACATGAACTCGTTCTTCGCAGCAACCAACACTAAACCCGTATGTCCCCAGAGCGCCCTGCTCGAGGAGTGGGGAATCCCGCTTTTCCCACAGACGCCCGCAGCAAAGGCTAGACGCGTGGGCAAATTTCGTGCAAAGATGACCAAAGTCGTCGAATAAACCCCTAAAATAGCTATTTATTTCCTTCATGCCTGCACCTCTAACGGCTACGCGCACCATTTGACACCTACACCTCGGAGTCCCAATTTTGTACGGTCATATTGAGTGGAGTGGCGCACGAATTAATGTACACACATACAGCCATAAGCAGTCCAATCAACACAGCCCTAGGTGCCGGTTGGCTCCCGCGTGTTGTTGTTTATGGCCGCTTTATTCGTGCAGACTCAGTAGTTTTAGCATCGCCCAGGGGTGGGGTAGCGTCACCTTATGAGATTCTCGTCCCCTACAGCGTGAAATGATTGGTTGTGAGCTCAGTAACAAGCTCGATAACTATCTCGGTCCACTGCGGCTGTGCTCTGCAGATGCCCAGACGACGTCGACCACCTGTTCATGCCTCCTCTCTAATGCTGTACCCCTTCACAGCCCAGAGGAGCAAAGAAAGCCAAAAGAGAATTGCAAGCAGGCTATATAGAGAACGATAATCATAGACAATCGAGCCGCGATATAAAGTTGACGGAAAGCAGCCTTGGTGCCTAGGGTGGGAGTAGCTAGGTATGGACTCACAGCGAGCGCTATTGTATGAACAGAGCAATTTAGAGATGTGTGATATAACTCCAGACCCGATAATCCGTGCTCAAGGTTCGGGGCCCGTGAGCTCCGACCCATGACGGTGGCTACAATGAATGTCGCCAAATTTGAAGAATAACCAGCCGCTCAGTTGACATAGCAGCTAGAGATTACACAAATGACGAAAATTATTGCACTATAATTGCCCACCTTACCCGAAGAACGACCAAAACGCTGAACCCCTAAAAAAAATTGACAGCAATTCCCCCTGTAAAATGAGTCGCAGAGGTAGAACGGAGGCCGTTTACAGTATCAGAGAGGCAGAGGGCGACGACGACGAGGCTGGTGAGGGCAGCGCCGCACGCAGAAGGTGGTGCCGAGTGGGGATGGGCTGCGCGCGGTCACAGGGGCTCGAAGTGACAGTCCAAAGGGTGGTCAGTATGTGCAAGGGTCAAGTTTGAGGTTGTGGTCGAGGCCAAGGTCGAGCCGAGACAGAAATAGTAGGCCCCAGAGAGCTGGCAGTAGGTGGATACGGGTGTTTGGTGGCAGAACAACTCGCGGCAAGGGCAGAGCCGGCAGCAGCAGGGTGTGAGCAAATTGGGACTAAGCACCTCGGACCCGAGCAAAGCCGGCAGTAGTCGGGCACAGGCACCTGGGGGCTGGCAGCGAAGGGGCAGATGCGCGGGCGCTTTGGGCGAGAGCCAGGTCTGGTGACAGAGTGGACCATAGGTACATTGAGCCGGGACGGAGAAGAACAAAAAAGTGGAGCCGCAAGTATATTGGGTGGAGCAGAGGCTGGCAGTAAAAGATGTTGGAACCGACGGCGCTATGTGGGGAGGGTTGGTGGCAAGAGGGTAGAGGGGCCGTAGGCAGGCAAAGCAGCGCAGATTGTAGGTCGGGGGGGTATAGTTTGTGGCAAGGCTGAGGTCAAGGTCAAGGGGGAGATCGAGGTCGGTGAGGGCAGAGACCTAAGG
>JAKUBN010000079.1:0-16164 GCA_030563245.1 Wickerhamiella azymoides | reverse complement strand
CCCACCCCGGGGTTGCGCAGATTATGCAAAACCCCACAATTTAGGAAATAAATTTCGGCAATAGTTGAAGCTTCTACATTCTTTAAAACAGATCGAGGAAATTGGTAATGTTCCCAATGGCATCGCTCTCGACATACAAATAATCCATGCTCTTTGCGAGACTGAAGTGAAGCGATTTTGGGTCGACATGAAACAAGTACATGACCACTCCCCAAGCAAGGGACGCAGTGACCGACCAGGTGCGGTTGCGAACCTCGGGGCTACTGAGCGTGGAGATGTTTTTGGTGTAGTGCCGCGTCAGGCCCACCGCGACGCGCGAGATGAGGTACAAAACAATTTGCTCAGAGACAGGGGTCTGATCTCTTCCAAACACAATATAGCCACCTGCTGCGCCGGCAATGAACGTCTCAAACCCTGTGGCAGCCGCTGCCGAGCCGAATGCCGCATCTCGTCGCCTGCCCTGCCACATGGCCTGAGCCAGCAGCATACTCTTGTAGATGAAGACAAATTTAGCCAGGGTGGACGCGTGCCGAAACGTCGCCCGCACAATGCCCTCAGCGCGCTGGGAGTAGGTTCCCTTGCCAAATAGAATCGCCATCACGATTGCATGGGCGAATCTGACCTTGGACCCGTAAACGGCTCCATTGCGAGTGCCCCGAAGGATGCGAAACACAGCCTCCTTCACTGCTGGATCCATGCGCACAAGCCAAGTTGAGTAAGCCTACCCCACAAATTGTGGGATAGCTCGTGGCCTCAAGCGGGGTCTCCGGCGTGCGCCGCCACTTGTTCGGCAATTTTGCCGAGCACTTTTCCGGCTGAGTTGAGGATCTCGCTTTTGAGTTTTGTCAAGCCGCCTGCACGGGCCGTCGAACCTTGTCACATGCAGATAAATCTCGATTATGCATGGCGAGCCCTTGACACCTTGAGGTGCGGGCATAGTGCTGAAATAGTTGGATATGTAGTCTTGAGGTACCCCAGCTCCCTATGTTGTCAATATTTCATCCTCAAACTAGTTAGCAATGCCGCAGGATCTCGAGACGGATCGGCCTGGTGCATATGCGACTCCGTCGTCGCACATCATGTACGTGCAAAACGTGTGCTTAAATCTGTATGTTCTGACCATTCTCCTACAAACTGTTGCCTAAATAATTCTATAGCCGAAGTTTACAGCCGATCCGGCCCTCTGAGGTCCACACCAAGCCAGTCATCCAAGGCAGAACCAAAGCCAAAGCCAAAGCCAAAGACCTCTGAGGCAGAGCCCAGGAGGCGCCATCTTGATCGGTTGGAGCCCTCGCCTTACTCATCCTCAGATGGCAGTCAAGCGCGTCAAGGGCGTGAGCGTGAGCAGGCCGGTCGAGTATGGCAATATTACTGTGCCCATGGAGGACAGGGACCGCCGCCGCGATGTTCCTGCTGATCACACACACAAATGGACCGTGTTTGTGCGAGACCCGGCCGGCAAGGACGATATGTCCTATATCATCAAAAAAGTGGTGTTCAAATTGCACGAGACGTACCCAAATTCCACAAGAACGATAGAGCAACCGCCCTACGAGGTCACAGAGACCGGGTGGGGTGAGTTTGAGATCGGGGTGCGGATCTTCTTCCACAGTGCAGCGCAAGAAAAGAACCTCAGCTTCTACCACCACCTCAAGCTACATCCCTACGGCCCCGAAATCACGCCCGGGGGACCGCCCAGGCCATTGCTTCCGGGACAAAACGTCACGAGCATTATTTATGACGAGTTTGTTTTCAACGAGCCTACCGAGCAGTTTTTCGAGATTTTGGTGTCCAAACAGGGCGCAATCATGCAGGCAAATGCTCAGTTGCCCGAACTCCCGTTCTCGGCCCAGACAGAGGCCCAGGAACTCGAGAGATACGACCAGGCCATGGAGGAGGTCTACAAGCAGGTTGCAAAGGTCAAGGAGCGCATCAATGCGTTGGAGGCGAAGGAGTAGCCACAGCTGCTCATAGCATTCATTAATATGTACATTATTATTTCTTCTCGGCCCCCTTTGCCTCGGTCTTGGGCTCCTTGGCCTCAGCCTTCGCCTCAGCCTTGACCTCCTTCAGCACTTTACTGACCTCAGACTTGGCAGTCTCAAGCTTAGCCTCGGCCTTCTCGCTTGCCAGCCGGCGCTTAACCTCTTCGGCACGCTTCTTGACCATCTTGGCCTCCTCATCAATGCGTTCAAGCTCCTCGATCCACATGCGCTCGCGCTCCTTGGCCAGAGCCCTCTTCTTGGCGGCCTGATTCTCCTGCTCGCGCTTGTATCCTTCTCCATAGTAGTAACCACCACCCACAAGAGCAGCAACCGTGAAGGCCTGCGAGGCTACACGCCAATAAAACATACGATTGGCCAGGGCGGAGTTCCGGTTCCGCAGGGCCCTGCCGCTCAAATAAAGGGACGCAACTGTGGCGATACAGCCGAGCGGAACGAGCGGTTGCTCCTTGGACTTGCGCACAAGGTGCTCCAGCAATGGCTCACGCTCCTCGTACTGGCTGCTGGGGAGCATTGATCAGGGTCGGGCCCAAGGCGCTTACTCACCTCTCGTCACCGAAAATTCAAATGAAGATCCCTGCCCCTGAGCGGTTGCAGCAATTACAAAAACTGCAATGTTGGGTGTTTGGCAAGAGCTTCAACCCCAATAACGAGCGTATCGGCACACAGGTCCTCCGCAAGAACCTCCGCGGACCCCTCATGAAGGACTACTACTACCCGTCCCTGAGCCTGATTCCTACTCCTGCAAAGCTCAACAAGATCTTCCCCGACTGGAACTGTGTTGATCCCGACGAGGTGTACCGTCTGCAGAGAGTAGAGTACCTCAAGAGAAAGGGTAAGGGTGCTCCCAAGAAGCTCAAGGAAAAGAAGGTCGTCGAGAAGAAGAGACGTTGATTTATTGTATATAGGTGTATTTGCACTATGCTTTTGCTGTTTTTGCGTCAGGAGGAGCCACGAGATGCCCTAGAGCGCGTGCCTATGTACGTGAGCCACGGACCTTGGCTGCATATGGCGTCCAGCCCTCGGCGACCAGGCCGACTGTCATCCTACAATGGGCAGCTGTTTGAGCAAGCCAGAGCCGCGATCGCTAAACAAAGAGTCAAAGGGTAACGTACCTTCGGAAGGGAGAGTCTTGGGCGGAGATAACGCCTATTCATCTCCTACAGAGGGTGCTGCGGCCAAGGCCCAAGAGCGTGCTGCACGCCAGCAACAGGCCATGCCCGGGTTCAAAAAGAGACATTAATGGCTCAATTGGTACATTTTGCGAGGGGTTAAGGTCGCTTGTGTGTCCTGCCAATGGCCTGATTTTGATATCGTAGAAATAATATATAGCTAGATTGCGCACCTCAAGTGCTTGCAGGAGACTAGTTCTGCGCTTTAGAAGCACAAGGCTGAGCATACAGTGTTGAAACGAGCATACGCGAGCTCCCCGTGTCAGCTACACGAGGTCTGCTCAGCCATCGACGCTGTAGCTATTGGGCAGTCGATTCAACAGTGAGACGAGTTCGTGCATAGCATATCACACGTCCTCCATAAAATCATCCTCCTCTAAAACAATGTTGTTGACTCCAGTGAGTATCATCTTGGCCACATTGCGTTTGTTCGCGAACTCGAACGCCAAGGGGTTGGACTGAACCGCTGCGACATTGATTGCCCAATCTTTGCGTAGGTGCGAGCTTGCATATTGGAGATTAATTCCATCACTCTGCACGGCACGCATCACGAGCCTGAAATTATCTTTGAGCTCGTCGGAACAGTGCTGCAGCTCGGAAGGGTCGCGAGATACCGCCAAGGTAGCGATCTCCAGATCGTTACGCAGCTCCTCAGATGCATATTGAAGGCCCGTATTCCATCTTTTGATGCATGCTACGACGACCTGCTTGTCGTTGTGCAGGGCTGCTGCGCATTCCTCTAGAGCGCTCCGCCTTCCTCCGATGGCCAGCATAACCAACTCCTTGTCACTTTTTAGGTCCGCCTGCACATAACTCATAACGCCCACCCCCTTGTTGGCCATTCTCAGCATAAACTCTCGGTCCCTAACCACAGCCGTAGCTGCATACACTAGGCCGCTGGCTGCTCTACTAGCGTGAGCAAGCAGATCGGGATCAGATTGGCTGAAATAAAGTGACTTTCTCAAACGTTCACTTCGGGTGTGCTTCTCTGTCAATATGTGTGCTCTTGTATACAATGATAGCCGATTGAACTCGTCCAAGGTAATCTCCGGGTACATCCACGTTTTATAGTCAAAACCATTGCAATAGTCTAGTTCCCATGTACTGAAATCTTGTTTTCGGCGCAGATAATGGCTTGAAATCCCAGTTTCCACCCGGTACACATCCAAAGTCTTCCAAATGGCATCGCTCATGAAGAATCGATAAAAGTGTTTATTTACCAAGGATAGTCGCAGATAAAGGTGGGGTACCGGCATATCTTGAGTGTTCCAGAAGAACGCCTCGGCAATAATGGATAAGAGCTCCACAGATGCTTGGCCCAGCCCACCGGTAGTCATTACAATGAAGGCTGATGACGGAGAAAGGATAGGATTGTCCAACCGCATTCCAAAACTCGAGCTGCCTATGCGTATTTACCGACTAAACTTTATTATTTCACCCTTTAATATTCTACCCTCACAATTCCATGAGACCCACAGGCCCACGCAGGCTCCCCCCAAGCTGACATGTACAAGCTGTCGAAAACGCAACCGAGCCATTCGGGCGATGTGAAGGGCGTCAAGTTCGCTGCGGCCGGGATCCTGAGTGTTTCGCGTGACGGGACCGCGCAAATCGACGGAATTCCCATCTTTGAGCTCGGGGTGTACCTCAATTCGTGCGCCGCCAACGCCACGCAGCTGTTTTGCGGGTCTCAGGACGGAACCATTGCCGCGCTGGACGTTGCAACCAATGAGCAGCTCTATTTTATGGGCCACACAGCCAACGTTTGCAGCCTGGACGCCTCCGTCGAGGGCAAATTGGTGAGCGGGTCCTGGGACAAAACGGCGCGCGTGTGGAGCTCCCACGCCCCCGAAACCGAGCCGCAGGTGCTTGAGGGCCATGCGGAAGCCATTTGGGCTGTTTTGCTACTGCAAAATGGTGACGTTTTGACCGGCAGCGCCGACAAACAGATTATCCGCTGGTCCGGGGGCAAAAAGGTCCAAGTTTACACCGGCCACACCGACGCAGTGCGTGGGCTGTGCCAGATCGATGCCGAGACGTTTGCAAGCTGCTCCAATGACACCACAATTCGCGTCTGGAAGCTCGACGGCTCGTCAACCGTTTTGCGGGGCCACACCTCGTTTGTTTATTCTGTGGCTTATGACGGGGGCGTCCTTGTTTCTTCTGGTGAGGACCGTACTGTGCGGATCTGGCGCAATGGGGCGCAGACCCAGGTTCTGACCCTGCCGTGCGTGTCGCAGTGGTCGGTGGATATCAAGGGTTCTAGCGTTGTTGTTGGCTCGTCAGATCACAAGGTGCGGGTCTTTTCGTGCGACAAGACCAAGTGGGCGTCCGAAAAAGAGCTCGCAGAGTTCAGCCAGAGCCTCGAGACCTCGGCGCTCGGCGAGGACCAGGTCGGCCGTATCGACGAGTCCGAGCTCAAGCCCGAGTCGCACCTGCAAAAGCCCGGCAACGAGGGCGATTTCGCGCTGGTGAGGACCAACGGCGTGGTTAACGCGCACCAGTTTACTGGCGGAAAATGGATCAAGGTCGGCGAGGTCATGGGCAAGTCGAGCGACGGGTCCAAGCAGAGCTACAACGGCAGAGAGTATGACTATGTGTTTGATGTGGATATCCGGGACGGCGAGCCTGCCCTGAAACTGCCGTTCAACAACTCGGACAACCCTTACGCCGTGGCCGAAAAGTTCATCGCCGACAACGATCTGCCTGCTTCGTACGTGGAGCAGGTGGTGCAGTTTCTGATCACAAACTCGAGCACGACCAACGTAGGCGCCAGCGGCGCTGGTAGTGCTCCTGCACCTTCGGCTCCTGCTCCCTCGGCCCCCGCTCCCTCTTCCCTGCCGTCTGTGCTTCGGTTCAGCAAGCCGTTGCAAATGGTTGCGTTCAAGCTCGAGCCCATGGTCAAGGCGTTCACCACAAACGCTCAAAAGCACGGCAACAATGTTGATATCACGCCGCTGATCAAGTCGCTGCCCTCGAGCGGCGGCCAGCTCTTGACGATCAGTCTCGAGGCCGCAAACACCTGGGAGCTCGCAGATAAGCTGAGCGCGCTCGATGTGATGCGCCTGTCTATCCCTAGCGCCGAAAGCATCCCCTTCATCGCGCTGATTTCGGTGCTTTTGAGCTGCCTCGACGCCGACGTGCCCAAACACGCGCTGCTGGCCACGCGCGGTCTCGCCAACCTGCTCAGCCGCCACGACGCGTTTGAGCTCATGGCCAAAAACACACAGCCGTTCTCGCAGGCGTTCCAGATGCTGGATTCGTTCCCGTCGTTCACTGCCCCCTTGCAGATCGCCGTGGCCACTTTTGCCTTGAACGCAGTGCTCGCCAACACTGCGGTCGAGGCTGCCTCGTATATTGTCAAGTTTGCGCCCAAAATCTCCGATCCCGAGGCCGCTTATCGCCTGTCTCTGGCTGCTGGCATCAGGGCAACGCGGTTCGCCGGTGACCAGCCCAAAATTAAGCAATTGGGGCCCTGGCTCGCCCAGTTTAAGGAGGAGCGGTTTCAGGACTTGAAGGATGCGCTCAAGAGTCTGTAAATATTTAGCTAAATTGCGAGCGAGCGTGTACCAGCTCCTACCATGCCCCTTCACTCTTTAACTCCCTGGGCACCTCTTCCCCCGCGTTTGTCATGGCTGCCTACACATCGCTTCGAGACGATGCGGCCCAGGCAGAAGCAGCTACGCGACGCCGCCACATTCTAGCCGGCACTGCCCTCGTCGTGGCCCTCGTCGCGTTTGTAGTGCAGACAGAGATGGCCTCGCAGCTGGCCAAGCAGGGCTACAACAAGGCGATCTTTTTGCTGTATTTGACGCACTCTAGCTGGACCCTCATCACTCCAATGCAGCTTGTGGGCCTTTGGCTGCTCAAGGGCCAGCCGTTCAAGCGGTTCTACCGCAAACACAGCGCCCATCTGCGTCGCACTGGCGAGCTGATTGTTCGCGAAAACAAGTCGCCCCTGAGTCTTAATGAGTACTTTCTGCGCACAGCAGTTGTTTTGGCGCTATCGCTCAACTTTGCTGGCGCCTCGTGGTACTTGGCGGTCAACTGGACCTCGCCCAGCGACCTCACTGCAATCTACAATTGCTCGGCGTTTTTCGCCTACGCGTTCAGCGTTCCACTCTTGCACGAGGCCCTCAACTCCACCAAGCTCGTTAGTGTCGGTCTCAGTATCGTTGGAGTCCTGATTATCGCCTATGGTGGAGCCCAGGAGAGCCAAGAATTCCCGCACCGTACGCTGGGCAATGTGGTCATTTCAATTGGATCTGTGCTCTATGGTCTCTACGAAGTGCTCTACAAAAAAATTGCGTGCCCTCCCCAATCGGTTTCGTCGAAAAAACAGGCCGCGTTTGCCTCGGTCGTGGCCTCCCTCATTGGCGCCACCACGCTATTCTGTCTGTGGCCTGTGCTGGTTTTGTTACACGTTTCGGGCATTGAGAAGTTCCTGTTGCCCACTTTTGGCCAGTTCAAGCTCATCGTAGTCTGCGTTTTCTCAAATATGCTCTTCTCCATCAGCTTTTTGGTCCTGCTGAGCCTCACCTCACCTGTTTTGGGGTCAGTCGCCTCGATGCTCACCACGTTTCTCGTGCCAATTGCCGATTGGCTGTTTTACAGCGTGAGCGTTGGCGTCAATGCCATCGTTGGCGGTCTCGTCGTGGTGGTCGCATTCCTGCTGCTGAGCTGGGCCTCGTGGCTGGAAATGCAGGAAGATGGAGACGATCAGAGCACTATTTCCCAGGAAATCTAGGTGCGACGGCCCAAATGGCCTCGCGTAGACATTATTTATATTATATCAAAGCCCAGATGAGAGAGGGTCTGCAAGCTAGTAGGGGCGAAGCAAGCGTGAGTTGAGGCCAAATAACGATAGAATAGGCCCTGTTCGAATCAAAAATATCCCTAAAATGCAAAAAAAAAAATATTGTATTTCTCCGATACGGGGAATCGAACCCCGACTTCGAGGATGAAAACCACGCGTCCTAGCCGTTAGACTATATCGGAATTTTTCGAAATTTTAAAATACGGTCCTTTATCAAGTGCCGCGAGTTTGTGCAAATGCGCGGCTTACGTAAGCAAGCTCTTTGGCGCCAGAAAAAAATGGTCCAAGGGTGTGCAGAGTGTCCTTCTACGGTCAGTAGAGTGGCGGAGAGGCATTAATGCGGCCCAATTCCGTACCCCTATGTCCTCAGGACCAGACCAAACTAAATATCCAACCAACGACGAGTTTCCTCCGGCAGGCCGTTTTGTGGCTCGATTTCACGAGTTAACGCTCTAGGCTCGTATTTGTTGTATACTCAAGTTTAACCACGTCCTCAGGACCAGGTTATACTTGAATATCTGACGAAAAACGACCAGGAACGGTAGCTTTTTCAACGAGGCTTTGGACAAGTCGTTGAACCTCAACAAGTACAAGGATGTGCCAATTGGCCAGGGTATCAAGACCAATCCGCTGGAGAAAGCCGACGCTGAGGCTCGCAAAGCTTTAAACCCCAAGGGCAAACGTGGACGTCCTCGCAAGGAGAGCAAGCATGCTCCCTCGGTGGCCATTGCCTAACGTGCCGCCAAAAGGGCGAACGTCATGGCGTCACTCGAGGATGAGAACCTCAAGATTCTCAAGCACCGGCCTGGCTGCCTCCGGGCCATGCATATGGTGGCGGTTATGTCTGCCAATCCCCAGAAGGATCCCAAAAGATTCAAGCAGGCCATGCTTCTGGACAAAGCTGGCTGGACTGCCGCGGTTGATACCGAGGTCGAGAACATGCGCGTCAAGCAGGTGTGGCGTGCTGTCAAGCTTGACCCCACTAAGGCTCGGCGTATCCTGCGCTTATTTTGGGTATTAAAGACCAAGCGTGACTCTTGTGGTGTCGTGACCAAAAAGAAGGGTCGTCTCGTGGTCATGGGCAATTGGCAAACCCCAGAGCAGTACGACCAGACTTATGCCGGTGTGGTGCAGAAGTCTGGCATCTCGATGTTCTTCAACGCTGTGAGCATGAACAACTTTGTGACCCACAAGATGGATGTCACTGCTGCGTTCCTCAATAGCAAGTTGGACCAGGAGATCTACTGCTACCCTCCCGAGAGCGCCAGGGTGCAACACCAAACCTCGCCAGAGCGCCGAAGCTAGTCGCTTCAAACGCCGCAAGTTGACGATTGAGGCTCGCACGCACCGACTCGAGGACGAGGACGAGCCTGAGCCCGCGGCAAACAATACCAATTAGAAATAACAGCCAGATAGTAACAATTACCAAGAATAGCACTCACCTTGTTGTTTAACGCCACCGCCAGTCGATCTGTCTCAATCAGGCGCTACCTACCCATTACTGCATCAAGAAACAGACCGCATGGGCGGAGTGCCACGTCAAGAACGCGCGCTGCGCAAAAATCCCAGTCCCTACTCCCATAATTATTAGACTGGCGAATCTGGGCCGCGCAGGCTTTACGCCGCTTCCGCCGAGGGGATAGCGCGCGACGACATCGAGGTCACCTTTGTGAGCGAGGTACAGCACCCCAACAAGGAGACCATTGAGCAATACCAGGTCATTTGGGCCACTCACACTGAGGACAGCCCAGCTTTCTTTGCTTTGCAGACGGCCGTTGCGACGGTCAACACTTCAATCAAGACTGCCCGGTCCCAAAAAACTGATCCAGGCAGCTTCCTTGAATACCACAGCTGCCGCACCAAAGCTCGCTGAGCGAGCCACAACGGTCGCCATCTCGTGCACCTACGCAGACTGCACGGTCGACAGCCAGCGGTTCATCGCCCTCATTGATGGCGGGTCCCCGGTCAACACGATCCAACCCGCGCTGGCCTCACGCCTTGGTCTCAAAGCCACGCTGATCAACCCGCTGCCGCTGGGCTCCGCCCTCTCGAAGTAGGCCCTGACGATCTGCACCAGTGCGACGTACCTACCAACTTCTCTATCCATGGCGGATGAAACCGTCCACTCTCAGGCTGCCAGGCAGTTTCTCAAGTTCTGCATCAACCAGCAGATTGCGCCGAGCCAATTCCGCAGCCAGCAGATGTACAGGCACGGCGTTCACCACTCCATGGCCAGCCATTCGAGCTCTCAGAGCCGCCCGGGCAAACAACCCATACCTCTTTTCCAGTTGATGCTGATTGGGACAGAGACCACCTCTTGCAGGCGGCGTTGCTCGCCGAGTTGGGTCACGACAACCACCGTCACATCTGGTGCGCTCAGTGGTCTACACACTTCCTCCAAGTTCTTCAGTCTATTCAGTCCCCAAAGAAAATCTTTTACCATGGTACCTGCTCCAAAATTGTTTGGTGCCGCCGCGGCCTCAGCCGCCAAGAAGGCGTAAGACGACGGCGCCGCCGCTGCACGCGCAGCCGAAGACGACTCCATGGACTGCCCTGCAAAAAGATGGCTGAACAAAAGAGCGACGATTTTGAAACCTACAAGGATGTGCCTGACGGGATCCAGTTGCCGGCCCCTTGCGCTGCGCCGTTCGACTGGCTGCCCACCCCCGAGATTGTCCAGCAGATTTCGCAGCACGTCGGCGGTGCCCGGGTCCTCGACCAGCACCACCGGTCTGTGGCCATGGCTCTGCTAAAGCGTGAGCGCGGAAACCCGCCAGTTAACGGCGTGTCGCCTGAGGACGTGGTCGTCGCGCCGAGGCCAGCGTGCAGCTTTGCGCACCTGTGCATCATGGTGGCTGCGGACAAGTGCGCGGACGCGTGCGCCGACAGCTGCGAGCACCGCCTGCTATGCGCCGTTGACCGCCTGGCGGCCGCCAGTAAGCTCTGCTTCGCGCTTAGCCCCGACGTGGAGCGCGATACCGACGAGCAGGTCCGCCGGGACCAAGACTATCTGCTGCTCTTGGTGCCCCCTAGGGAGCAGTGGGACGCGATTGCGGCGGCCAACCACACCAGCCCCATACCCGTGGCCACCACCAGCCGCGCCTGGGTCACGGCGCTCCTCGCTTTTGCGTTGATCCGCTCCCGCGCTGCTTGGCTCACTGCCAATCCGGCATTTGAGGGCCGGCTGATCAACCCTGGCGCCGTGCTCACGCCCAACGCTGGCGAGAATGTCGGCCAGTACGTGCTTTTCCAGCAGCGGGGCTCTTTAGAGGCGCTGGCGTACGCCATCAGCAAGTCCACGGGCGGCAGGGCCGCTGGCAGGGGCTTCGGCATCTACAAGCGGCTCTTTATCTGGGCCGGCTTGGAGGGCCTGGTGCCCGCCGGGGATGAGGCCGCTGACCACTGCAGGCTGCACTGGGCGCGGGGGACCCGGGCCTCGATTCTCCAGGCCCGCCGTCTTGTCGGCGGCATTGCGGTTGGCGCCGTGTTTGGCGGCGAGAAGGTTCTCGACGGCGCTAAGGTTCTTCTCGGTGAGGCCGTTGTGCGTGCCGCCATTGCTACGATGGTCACAGTGTGGGAGCAGGCGCCGCACGTGGGCGACAACCTCGTCTTTCCGGGCTGGCTTTTGGCTCACGGCCCTCCTGCTAATGCTCAGGCCAACGAGCCGCCCGAGCAGCCCGAGCGCAACGAGCGCGCAGATCAGCCCGAGGACTTTGGCACTGACGACGCCCCTCCTAATGCCTCTGGTGCTCAGCGCCAGCCAACTGTGCCGCTCGCGGTCTCAGCTGAGGCGCCCGAGGGCAATGTTGATGCTCAGGCCTCCGAGCAGACCGAGCGCTCTAGCTCTGCCTCCGACTCTGGCTCTGTCGTAGAGGACTCTGGGGCACAGCCCGAGTCCCGCGCGCGCCTGCCCGAGGGTTCCTTTAAGGAGGCCTCTGAGGAGGAGGACGAGCCCAGTGCGAAGCGCCCCAAGACTGGCAACAAGCCCAAAGCCAGCGCCAAGCCCAAAGCCAGCGCCAAGCCCAAAGCCAGCGCCAAGCCCAAAGCCAGCGCCAAGCCCACGCGCGGCCAAGGCTCCAAGCGCGGCCGTGGCACCAAGACACAGTAACAGTTAGTATAGTATTAGTTGATCGTCAACCACAGCTCGTATTGATCGCCCATTGCGCTCGATGTGTGTCTTGCTCTCGTGACGTGAGTCGGTACTAATCGAGAGCACGGCTCCGTCTGACCGGTTGGTCGACATCATGACTACGATGGCTGCGTCCATGAACGCCACCCTCGAGCGCACCAAGCGCCCCTACTTCGACGACCTTGAGGACGTCTCCGAGCGAGAGATGCGCAAGCGCTTTCGCAAGTCGCAGCTGCCGACGTTTTGCACGGAGCCACCCACCGAGTATTCACATGCGACCTGGTTGTCCACTTGCGAGCGCGAACTCCGCAACTACTTCCAACACGAAAACACTTGGCTCACCGCTGTGATGTCGATTGACCGCAGTCGTGCACCCTCGTTTGACACGTGAATCGCCGAGTGGAACGAGAGCAACCGTCTCACCGCCACGCCCCCGCTCGACGACGAGCCCGCCGGCGGCGAGGGCACTCGCGCAACGATTACAAGACGCCCGCCTGGTCCGCGGCATGGTGTTTTGAGTTTCGTGGGCTTGCCTGCGAGCCCAACCTGCGCCGCTTGCTCGAGACGCGCACTGCTTTTGTGCCAAACTACGATTACCGCGAGCCGGCAGAGCTCAAGAGCGCCCAGCTGAAAATGCAGGCCTGTTTCCGCAGGGTGCTGCACAACGATACGGCAACCTTTACCGGCCTGTAGCAGCAGGAGGCGTGCCTTTTTGTCGCAGAACACCCCACAGAAAACCTCTTGTTTGTATCTCCTACGGGTAAAGGTAAGAGCATGTGCTTTACTTTACCCACAATGTACGAACCCAACATGGCAATTATCGTTCTGGTGCCGCTCAAGGCGCTGAAGGCGACCCAGCTCGAGAATGCCAGGCCTCGTGTCGCCGTGTCCGACAGCTTTGACAACTACGCCGCCTCCCTGTACATTTTCACCTATGAGGAGTTCTTTTTGAGCAACACACACACGCAATTCCTCACGCAGCTCTCAAAAATCAAGCTTCACGTGCGATTTGCCTCGATGAAGTGCACATGTTGCGCAGCGAGGCCAGCTATCGGTCGCAGCCTGTTCACATCTGCCCATGCTCAAGAGGGTTTTTTTTGTACAGGCCGTCAAAAACCAGTACTTCAAGGTGGACATTCCATTCTTTTAGCTGCAGGAGCTGCAACGCTACCGCCTCAACGGCGTGGGCGCAGCCTTATCGGCCTCATTGCGGTAGTCCATTGCGGTGCGATTTTGGCCCCATTACAGCGTCTTACATTACGCAGGGCCCCTTTGTGTGGTCCGCCGAGTGCGAGTCTACCTTCCAGCAGATCAAAAAGGTCCTCACTTCATACCCGGTGCTCACACTACCTGATTAGCAACGGGTAGGTTGGACCGAGGCTGACTCAAGCGAGCTCCCAAGGGGCCCAGCCGCCCAACCCTAAGTCGAGGGGGGTCCGAGCAACTCGCCTAAAGCGTGGACGCACGGTCGAAAAACACTAAATTCCACTATTTTAGTCCTACACACACCTATAAACTAAATAAAATTGCGAATCCCATCCACCCCGAATCACGTGACCCCGTAACACCCAATCACCTAGCTCGCAAATCTACCCCCTCTCGTCATGCTCTCCAAACTCGTGAGCCGGAGGTTCTCGCAGGCCGCAGTGCGCGCGCACGGCGGTCTCAAGGACCAAGACCGCATCTTCCAGAACCTGTACGGCAACTATGGCCACGACCTGGCCAGCGCCAAGCGCCAGGGCGACTGGTACAAGACCAAGGAAATTCTGCTCAAGGGCGACGACTGGATCATCAACGAGGCCAAGAAGAGTGGCCTGCGCGGCCGCGGTGGTGCTGGCTTCCCCTCGGGTCTCAAGTGGAGCTTTATGAACCCCCCCGGATGGGAGAAAAACCCCGGCCCCCGCTACCTCGTCATCAACGCCGATGAGGGTGAGCCCGGTACCTGCAAGGACCGCGAAATCATCCGCAAGGACCCCCACAAGCTTGTCGAGGGTTGTTTGGTGGTCGGCCGCGCCATGAACGCCACCGCCGCCTACATTTACATTCGCGGCGAGTTTTACAACGAGGCCGCCGTTTTGCAGCAGGCCATCAACGAGGCCTACAAGGACGGCCTCATCGGCAAGAATGCGTGCGGCTCGGGCTACGACTTTGATGTGTACATCCACCGCGGTATGGGCGCCTACGTCTGCGGTGAGGAGACCTCGTTGATTGAGTCCCTCGAGGGCAAGGCCGGCAAGCCCCGCCTCAAGCCTCCCTTCCCTGCTGGTGTTGGTCTCTATGGCCGCCCCTCCACCGTCACCAACGTGGAGACCGTTGCCGTGGCCCCCACAATCATGCGCCGCGGTGGCGACTGGTTTGCCAGCTTTGGCCGCGAGCGCAACTCGGGCACCAAGCTCTTCTGCATCTCGGGCCACGTCAACAAGCCCTGCACCGTCGAGGAAGAGATGAGTATCCCCCTCAAGGAGCTGCTCGAGCGCCACTGCGGCGGTGTGCGTGGCGGCTGGGACAACCTGCTCGGTGTCATCCCTGGCGGTTGCTCGGTGCCTGTGCTCCCCAAAAACATTTGCGAGGACGTCCTCATGGACTTTGATGCGTTGCGCGACGTGCAGTCGGGTCTCGGTACCGCCGCCGTCATCGTCATGGACAAGAGCACCGATATTATCCGTGCCATCCAGCGCTTTGCTTACTTTTACAAGCACGAGTCGTGCGGCCAGTGCACGCCCTGCCGCGAGGGTACCACCTGGTTGCTCAAGATCATGAACCGCATCAACGCCGGCCAGGCCCAGGAGCGCGAAATTGACATGCTCATCGAGCTCACAAAGGAGATCGAGGGCCACACAATTTGCGCGCTGGGCGACGCCGCCGCATGGCCCATCCAGGGCCTCATCCGCCACTTTAGGCCCGAGGTCGAGGCCCGCATCAGAGAGTTCCAGTCAAAGTTTGGCGACGTGCAGGTCGGCGGTTGGACAGACACCACCAAACTGCTCAACGGTTCCGCCGTCGGCTCGCCCACCGTGCAGTCGGGGCACTAATATGTAGTTTTTATTTGCGCGTGCGCTAAGTGTTGGAGCGGTGAGGCCAGGCTGATTGAGAGCCAGTTGCACGAGCTAGTTGGGGTACACAATGCTGAAATTTTGGTCGGTGGAGAATCTGTGGATACACCGTGGGACATTCAGGTACTCTCTTTATGCATTGTTTGTATTTATTTGCCAGAGCGTGCCTTTGAGGTGCATCTTTAAGGTGGTGGCTGTGATCACCGCTGGCCCAGAATCTAGCTAGGGGGTGGCTCTTAGGTGCAATTGAGGTCTTATACTTGTTACTACACTACGTAAAAGTACACTGGTCACAATTGAGACCGTGAGAAAAAGCACAGGGGCCACCGTGGCGAGGCCTGGACACACCTGGGTCAAAAAACAAAGACTTTGGAGCACCTCCACACCACGCCCTCAAGAGCTCAAAAAGCAAAAATATACTCCGTTACAGGGAATTGAACCCTGGCTTCCGCGGTGAGAGCGCGACGTCCTAGCCACTAGACCATAACGGATTTGTTGAAAAAAAATTTGAGATACCTACTCAGAGCAAATGACCAAAAAAATCAAAAAATGGCTCTGCTCCCCCGGGGGGCAGTAAATAGTCAAGCATCAAAGAAAAAAAAAATGTGACGCATAAAATCGCCAAAACACAACTGGCTAGAGTTTTATGCCGTTGGAATGGCAACTAAAATCGGAAGCGATGACCCGAAAAAAATTTTGTTGTCAGAAATAGCCCTAAATCAATCAAAGTAACTGCCAGTCACGGCATGTAGAGTGGCGGAGGGGAATCAGCACCAGCAGACGCATTAGGCCCGGACGCGCAAACTTTGGGAAGCCATGGGATAGCCCCTGCTCTTCGCGCCGCCTCCTCCACACACGTTTTAGCCTTTGGGCTACAGGGCATCAGTACCGACCGGTACTCGCTCTAGACACTTTATGTAGACTGACACGGCCCAAGTCCGTGTCCCTGGCCGTCCTTGGGACTCAGGTTAAACAGGAAATAATTTAACAA
>JAKUBN010000078.1:0-20423 GCA_030563245.1 Wickerhamiella azymoides | reverse complement strand
CGCCTGTACACCGTGTGAAGTGAGGTAGGGGGCGATTGGTGAAACTCTGTTGAGGTGCGCACTCGGTTCACGAGCAGCTCGGGGTGTTGTACGCCCTGTTAAACTCGCTGCGCGTGGCTGGCTGTTGTCGCGACTCAACTTGCATCACGCATGGCTCTCATCTGGTATTTGCTACTGGTCTTGATCTGGCGGTACAATCATTGTGACCCTACGTTCTCAGCTCGGGCGTGCTACACCCCGTTGAATATGCTGAGCGCGCTGGAAAACGTGAGCGTGCTTCCAAGGATGGCCTTTGGCGATGTCTTTGAGTGCCTGGCTAACAGAAGATCATGCTCTGGGCGAGCTCAAGGCGCAGGATCACCACGCCCAAGGCGCTCAAGCTCTACTGCTGCCAGCTCTACCCAGACCCAAAAGGCCAAAGCCCAAGGCATCCTCAGCCCTCTGCTACGAGCCCTGCCCAGTCCCAAGGTACTCCCAGCCCGCTGCTGCCAGCCCAGCCCGAGCCTCTAGCTGCCCACCCCCAAGGCGCCCCCAGCCCGCTGCTGCCAGGTCTGCCCGAGCACCTAGCTGCCTACATCCAAGGTCCCCAGCCCGCTGCTTCCAGCCCTGCCCGAGCCCCTAGCTGCCCAACCCCAAGGCACCCACAGCCCGCTGCTGCTAGCTCTCTGAGATCTGCTGGTACTGCCTCGACTCGACCTTGACCTTGACCTTGACCTCGACACTGTGTACTTCATGAGCTTGTACTTTGAGCACCTGTGAGCCCGCGCTGCCCATCGCCCCTTTGCCGCCACATCGTCCAAGTCTCGCTGCCCTCGCCAGCCTCGTCGTCGCCGACCACTGCCCCTGACACTACCATTGGTCTCTGTTCTACCTGTGCGATGCGTGTTTACAGGGGGAAATGCTGCCGGTTTTTTTCCCTGCTCCTGTCTCGCCTCGGCCTTGAGTTGCCTCCTCGGCTGTCTCGTCGTTATCGACTACTGCCTCTGACACTACAAATGGTCTCTGTTCTGCCTGTACAATGCGCTTTTACAGGGGGAAATGCTGCCGGTTTTTTTTTCTACCTCTATCTCGCCTCGGCCTCGAGTTGCCAGCTCGGCTGTCTCGTCGTTATCGACTACTGCCTCTGACACTACAAATGGTCTCTGTTCTGCCTGTACAATGCGCTTTTACAGGGGGAAATGCTGCCGGTTTTTTTTTCTACCTCTATCTCGCCTCGGCCTCGAGTTGCCAGCTCGGCTGTCTCGTCGTTATCGACTACTGCCTCTGACACTACAAATGGTCTCTGTTCTGCCTGTACAATGCGCTTTTACAGGGGGAAATGCTGCCGGCTTTTTTTTCTACCTCTATCTCGCCTCGGCCTCGAGTTGCCTTCTCGCCCGTCTCGTCGTCGTCGATCTCTATTTCTCTGACACAGCCAATGGACTCTATTCTGCCTCTACAATGTGTTTTTACAGGGGGGAGTGCTGTCGGTTTGTTTTTCTGCTTCTGTCTCGCCTTGGCCTCGAGTTGCCGCCTCGGCATCGAGTCGTCGCCGTGACTACACCCGAGGTGCTCAGGCTCTACTACTGCCGGCTGCTACCCAGACCCAAAGTGCAAAGCCCTACCCGAGCCCCTAGCTGCTCAGTCTCAAGGCTCCCACAGCCCGCTGCTGTCAGCTCTGCGTAGGCCCAAGGTCACCACACCCCAAGGTGCTCGAGCTCGAGGCGCCTAGCCAAGGTGCCCCCCCCACTGCTGCCAGCTGCTGCCCCGGCCCCAGGTGACGACATACAAGGTACTCAAGCTCTACTGCTGCCAGCTGCCCGAGCCTCTAGCTGCCACCCCCAAGGCGCCCACCCCCAACCTACTGCCCGCTCTCTGGGACCTGCTGTTTTTGCCTCGACTAAACCCTGACCTTGACCTTGACCTCGACACTGCACCTTGACCTTGGCATCGACACTGCACCTCATGGACTTGTACTTGGAGCCCCTGTGACCGCGGGCTGCCCACCTCCACTCGGCACCACCCCCTCCAAGTCTCGCCGCCCTCGCCAGTCTCGTCGTTGTCGCCCTCTGCCTCTCTGATACTGTAAACGGCCTCCGTTTTAGCTGTGCGACGCACTTTACAGGGGGAAATGCTGTCAATTTGTTTTTATGGGTTTGGCTGTTTTGGCGGTTTGTGGGCTCTGTGGGCCACCGGGATGACAATTTTCATCATTTTGGCAATTGCGGCATGCCAATGCACCTGTGTTGCCGGCTAATCTGCGATTTTGCCGAGTTACCTTCTGTCGCCGCTCTCATGTCTTGTGGCCCACGGGCCCGGGCCTTGGGTGTAGGGTGTCGGGCTCTGGGCTGTCAACTCATCCATGTCTACACTACTACTGGCTGAACTTGCTCTGGTACTATGCTATTGGCTTGTGTGCTCGACTTTGCCTGCCCTTAAGTCTCCAACCTCGGCCTTGCCTTGGCCTCGACCTTGACCTCAACACACACTGACCGCCCTCTGGGCTGGCACTCTGAGCTCTTCTGCATACACACTGGGCCTTCACACACTCCTTACTACCCTCACTGCGTGTCGCCGCCCTCGCCAGCCTCGTCGTCATCGACCTCTGCCACTCTGATACTTTAAATGACCTCCGTTTACCTCTGCGACTCATTTTACAGGGGGAAATGCTGTCAATTTGATTTTAGAGTTTGAATATTCTGTCGTTTTGCGGGCCCTGAGGGTCATCCATGAAGTACTTTATGCCAGTTTTGTAATTTAAAGATGCCCATACCACGCGCTGGCTGTTTATTGTCTAGTTTTTCCGAGATTCAATTTGTCGCCGCCGCATGGCTCGCGGACCTTGGGCCTGGAACATTGGTTGTCGCCCAAGAAGGCTCTGTATGGGCTTAACACCCCAAGGTGCTCGAGGCGCCTAGCCAAGGTGTCCCCCCCACTGCTGCCAGCTGCTGCGCCGGCCCAAGGTGACGACATACAAGGTGCTCAAGCTCTACTGCTGCCAGCTGCCCGAGCCTCTAGCTGCCCAGTCCCAATGTTGCCCGCACTCCGCTGCTGCCAGCTCTGCCCTCGCCCCGAACTGTTGTCCCCCCAAGGCACTCCACCCCCCGAGGCTCTCGGTGAATGATCTGAACTAATATTTACATATAAAACCTCCTACAACCTGCTCAAGTTCTTGCGGCGGCGAGACATGTACCACATGTGGGCGCGCTCGTGCATCTCGAGCGAGAACGGCGAGATGACCTCGCTGTGGGCGGGGCGGTTCACGGGGTCGCGCAGGTACACGGCGTGGCACGTCTCAAAGTCGACCTCAATGTGGTGGGGCAGCACGGCCATGGGGGCCACAAACTGGCGCGGGGTCCACGGGGTGAACCAGCGCTTCGAGGGGTCGCTGAGGCCGTACAGTTTGCCCGTGGTCGACCACGGCAGCGCGATCTTGAGGTTGGCAAGCTCCTCGGCAGGCATGTCGGCGGCGACTTCCTGCACCGCCTCGGGCAACCGCTCAACCCAGCTGGGGTCGTAGGGAGCGGGCGCCGTGGGGTCGATCATGCGCTGCTGGTGGGCGTTGCGCACCACGAGGCGCGACTCCTTGATGAGCTCGTCCACAAGGCGCGCCACCTCGCGGTGGGTCTTGGGGTGGCCCTCGTAGCGCGCGGCCACGAGCTTGGCCTCAGCGGGGGTGAACGCGTTCTTGTAGGCGTGAGCAGAGGTGGAGCCCTTCTTGTGGTCAGAGAGCGGGTCCTCAGCGTACTCACCGTCCACAATCTCCTCGCTGTCGGTGGGCTTGGTAGTGTCCTGGCTGCCGGCCTTTTTGTGCGAGGGCAGCGGGTCCGTAGAGTCATGCTCGCCCTTGACGGCCTCCTCGCTATCGGTCTTTGCAGAAGCAGAGGTGCCGCTCTTCTTGTGCTCGGGAAGGGGGTCCTCGGCGTGGTCGTTCTTGACGGCAGACTCGCTGTCGGTCTCCTTGGCAACATCGCGGCTGGCGCGCTTGTGGGCAGGCAAGGGCTCCTCGCGCTCGCTCTTGACAGCCTCCTCGCTCTCGGTGGCCTTGGCCTTCACCTGGTGGCTGGCCTTTTGGCTATCGGGGAGGGGGTCCACGGGCGAGTTGTCGGCGTCCACATCCTGCTCAGAGACGGTCTCGGGGTCCATCTCATGGCTGGCCTTTTGGCTATCGGGGAGGGGGTCCACGGGCGACTTGTCGGCGTCGACGTCCTCCTCGCTGGTGGTCTGGGGGGCGGCGGCGCTGAGGCTGAACTCCTCGCTGCGGGCAAAATTGATGATCTTTTGAGCCTTCTCGCGCACAAGCGGGCTGTCAGCAGGCGGCTTTCCGGCCAGCACACCCTCGAGCACTGACGGAGGGGTGAGCGCCAAAAGCTGCTGGTTGAGGTCGCGCTTGACGGCGTTGTTGTGCTCGAGGACCTTGGCGGCGTTTCGTGATTGGTGGCGCGCGCTGTGGACGCCGTGGCGGTACCGAAGGCCCTCCCTGCGGCCCCACATCTTCTCGGGGTTGGCGCGGCATTTCGCCAGGTACGAGTTGTACTTGCGGATCATGCGGTTGGTCAACTCAACACTCTGCTGGGTGCTGGGCTTGACGCGGCCCATGGCCTCGAGCACACGCTGGGGGTCGACGCTAAACATGTCGCCCGCCTGCAGCTCGTAGTTGGGGCTCGAGATGCGGATACCGTTGACCTTGACGGCGCCACCGACGATGCACTGGGCGGCCTGGCGCACGCTGCAGGCCAGGAGCGACCTAAACAGGGCGAAATCGAGGCGGCGCTCGAGGGCAGTAAAAGTCTGCATGGCGTGCGGGATCTCGTCCTCGGTGTGCTTGCGGCGCTGCAGCGGGTTCACGCTCGTGTTTTCGGGCTTGAAAACGTTGCGCAGCTGCGTCTCGGTCAGGTGCTCACCGTGGTATGAGCGAGTCTCCTGCTTGGCGAAAAACACCTGACGAAACTGCGTGTTGCGGTTGGCACTCTTGTTCCAGGTGGCCGCATTGTAGATGTTGGTCTTGTTGATGCTAGGGCGGATGCGCTTGCGCACAAGCGAATAAGTTACGCCAGACCTGCGAGGCATGTGAGAAAAGGGCAAATGGGAGGGATTTTATAATCACCCCTGCAGGCCGGCGCGCGCAGGCTAGGGTAGCCCCGCACAGGCTGGGCGATCCTTGATTTTTGCGGTTGTTGGGCTAGAATCTAAGTGGTTGGCGTGTATAAATCCTCAAATTACGCATTGTGCCCACATGCATAAGCGAGTTGCTATGCACCCCAAAGGCGATATCGTTGCTGTGCGAATGCATGCAATGTGAGGCAATTGCCTGTCAATAAGTGGCTCAAGTAATCTGAACCGTTGGTGTGCGCACACAGTGTGGTCTGAGAACACCATGCTAAAGTTTAAGACCAGTTCTAGTAACTGTCCTATTGTAGCCACTAGAGCAAGCATTGACCCTGGCAGGCTCATCACCGTCGCATATTTTTGTAACCTACGTCACTGCACTCTAAATCTCTCAAATTACTTCGTCTTGACTGGCCTGGGCCCTGCCCCGCCTCGTACCCAGGAGGCACCCAAGGCAGACTCAGCTCCGACTCAGCTCCGACTCAGCAGCTCGCTCGCCTACCAAACCAGTCCCTCCGCAGCCCCTCCCACAGCACACGCCACAGATGGACGCTCGAACAAAAATCCAGTTCTACAAATCCATCTACAAATTCAGGCCCGCGGGGATCCACAAGCACCTGCACATGCTCACCATCTCGGCTCAAGTAGGCGTGCCCCCAAGCACGCTGTGGGCTGAGATTGAGGCCATGTACAACACCGAAAAGGCCGACGCGCTCGAAAAGGAGCTCGATGAGGTTGATTTTCACAACCAAATGGTCGCACATTTCTACCCAGAGATGGAAGAACGCCGGCTAGGCGACGAGGATGATGAGGCTATTAAAAGCGAGAGCGAGCTAAGCGAGAGCCCCAACGAAAGTCGCTCGCCGAGTGAAAAATCGCCAGACCCTGAACAAACAGGAACGCGGCGCCGGTCAAGCCGTATTCAGGCCCAGGTGGTGGCCCCTGCCAAACCGGCCAAGACGTCTGCCCGTAAAGCGCGTAAACGGGCTGAGCCCGAGCCTGAACCCCAACCTGAACCCGAGCCCGAGCCGAGTAGAGCGCTCAGGCCGCGTCGCGGCCGCTCAGCTGCGCCGGCAGCGCCGCCTTCACCCCCGGCACCCCCGGCCAAAAAGGCCAAAGAGCCGCCCAAGAAAAAGGCTCGCAGAAGGTGACCACAAACAATGGACTATTCCACTCTAAAATTTCGGGTGGATTGACTATTTGGGCCCTCAAATGGCCACCCTTTTCTCCCCCCCCCTGAGAAAAACTATCTTGAGCTGTCATCTACCTGCAGCAATTGCTTTAGCCAACATTCATGTAGGTACAGACACACTACCCTTTTACACAGGGTCGACCTTTACATCTGTAAAAACTGGCGCTGCTAGAGCCGCACATGCACACATTGCCCTAACCCCCAATATGTATACATGCACGACGCACTTTGCTATCTTCATGTCTTCCGTCCCTGCTGCTACCCAAACGTTTGGCCAGCACATTCCCGCAAACGATGAGCACGGTGTGTCAGTTGAAATGCCAACCTTTGATGAGTTTTTGGCCCTGTGCGATGGCGATCTTGCTGTCAACGCCAAAATCAAAATCGCCTACCCTCGCTTCTTTCTACACCCCTATATTCTGGAATTGATGGACAAAATGACCGAATTAAACGGTGCTCCTGGCGAAAAGTGTTTGTTGTTCCCCAGCGAGCGCGTGGCAGACAACTTTCAAAAGTGGGTGGCCGCAAACTCTGGCCACACCCACTTTAGGGTGGTGCACTCGAGCACGCGCCTGCCGCCTCAATTTGCCATTTCGCACATCTTTGCAGTGTTTTTCCCAGAGGATGCCTACGATGTGGCCAAGTCGTTTTGGGCGGTTACAGGCGAGGGCATTTCTTCGCGGCGTGCGCAGTACTTTTTGGAGTTTGGGTTCAACCCTGAGACCACCAAGGCTGTCCCTCTCAACCCGTTGTTTGAGGCAGAGGCAAAGAAGGCCATTGTTGAGCGTGTGAGCGACTTTGCTCAGGTTCTCTCTGACAATGTCTACTTGTACCCTACAGGCATGTCTGCTCTGTTTGGCGCACACCAGCTGTTTATGCAGCTCACCAATGCGTCAGCCCAAAAGTTTGGCGCTGTTCTCTATGGATTTGCATTCAAGGATACACCTAAACTCCTCAACAAGTGGGGTCCGGGCTGCATGTGGTATCCTTACGGCAGTGAGGAAGAACTCGATAACTTGGAGCTGCATCTCCAAAAGCAGCGAATCTCTGGTTTGTTCCTTGAAATGCCGGCCAACCCCACTCTGACTACCCCCAACCTTGAGCGCATTGAGGGCCTTGCCGCCAAGTACAACTTTTTGGTGTGCATTGACGACACGCTCGGTAACATGATCAACTTGGATGTAGTCAAGTACGCCGACGTGGTGGTCACGAGCCTTACCAAGGTCTTTAACGGTAGCTGCAACGTTATGGGCGGCGCGCTGGTCGTCAACCCCCTGGGCCGCAACAAGGACCTGGTGGCGCCTGCCCAAACCGAAATCTACGAAGACAACCTTTGGGCGCAAGACGCTATTGTGCTTGAGGAAACGTCGCGTGACGTGGAGTCGCGTGCAAGGGCCATTAACGCCTCAGCCCCTCAAATTGTGGACTTTTTCCGCAACCACAAGCTGGTGCGCAAGGTGATGTACACACTGGGCTCTGAAACGCAAGCAAACTATGATGCAGTCAAGCGCAAGGACGGCGGCTATGGTGGTTTGTTTACTGTGGAGTTTGTATCGCCCCAGGTGATGCACAAGTTTTACGACACAATTGCGCTGCTCAAGGGCCCCAGTCTTGGCACAAACTGCACCTTGGTATTCCCTTACCCCATGGCGGCACACGGCGATGACCTCGAGTTCATTGAGCAGCACGGTATCTCGCGGTACGCTCTGCGGTTCTCGGTCGGTCTCGAGCCCACTGAGCTGCTGATCTCTGAATTCAAGAACGCCCTTGAGCAGGCTGCGTCTGTAGCGTAGCTAGCTAGAGTAGCTCGCTATTCCTCAGGCAAAAAAGAAAAGGCTGAAAGCTATGTAGTTTATTTAATACCAAGCAACTCGACCTCAAAGATCAAAGTGGCATTGGGAGGGATGAGGCCGGGGTAACCCTGCTGGCCGTAGGCGTACTGGCCGGGAATGGTAAGCACGGCCTTCTCACCAAGGGACATCTTGGGCACCTCAGAGTCCCAGCCCTGAATCACACGGCCGACACCAATGGCGGTCTCAAAAGGACGTCCACGGTCGCGGGACGAGTCGAACTTGTTGCCGTTCTCGAGGGTACCGACGTAGTGCATGGACACGGTCTGGCCGATCTTGGGGAAGGTCTTGCCGTCTCCGGGAGTGATGATTTGCTTGGTGGACATTGACAGATTCAAACTAGGTAATTTCGTTTTGGGGTCGTTGCTGACACACCATGCTTTAAGCGAGTCAGGGGTGTTCCACAATCATGGAGGGGTGCTAATTGGGCAGTTGGGGCCGGCCACACTGCCCAGATCCAGACCTTGGAGACCACATCCGGCCACGCTTGCCAACTACCATCTAGCGAGAGATTTTTAATGATGCAGTAAATTGATGTAGAACTTGTATCGTATCCTGCGATTGTAAGCTCGTTTGCACTCGTCTCAGCTCAGAACCATCAACGTCGCCCTCCTCTCGAGCGGGCTTGCGACCATGCGCAATAAAATAATTGGTGATGTTAAGACCCTTTTCAGTCTTTAAGCAGCGTCGCAGCTGGCAACCCCTTCTTGTATGCGCTGCAATTCCAAACATTTCAACATCCGACTAGACAGCGCCTCCCGCCATTAAATGCAATCTCGTACACACTTCGCCTGCAATCTCTATAAACTATGGCAGTTGGCTCTTTCAACTGAAGCAGAGGCTTTCGTATAGACCCCTGCATGGGGACATGCGGGGGGCTTTAGGGACCCACTACAGTGCGTCGAACGCATCGCCCTCGGCACAGTACTTTCTTGGCAAACGCACGAGATTGTGACACTGAGTATCAAAATCACCTGGCGTGCTGATTCTCAAGTAATTATTTCGACAAACAGTGAGCAGCAGTCGCCCAAGTTTCACGCCTGCAATGCATGATGCGCACCCTCGTGATAATTCGAGCTTAGCATGCACCTCTGGTTATCTGATAGCACGTGCATTGAGCAAGTAAACTCGTCATGTTGGTGGTGAACAGAAGTAAAGTGGTGATTTTAAAGAACCAACTAGACCTGTGGACCCCGGGCATGGTGCGGCTACCACTACAACTGACCCACACAAAAGCTAGTGTGCGAGGGACCGGTACAGGCAAAACCTCGCGGCGGAGTTTCGTAGATATTGCCATTAATTGGTGAACGATACATGTATTCTCTCGAGGCATAACTCAGGATAGATACTTAGTAGTCTCTGCTCTAGCTGTGCAGGCTCAATTGAAACTTTTTAGCCACCATGCTCACTCCAATCAATGCAAATGTGCTTGTGCGAGAGGTGCATGCAGCATTTAATCTATGCACCTGCCATGCATATTTGTATAAAGTAGGTAGATCCCTACCACAAATATCTACATTGCAATGGGCTTCTTTTCCACTCTTGGATATAAACAAAAGCGTCCTCCGTCCTTGCAGGGAGTTGTCGACACTCAGGACTCGAGCTCAGACTCCCCTGTTGAGTACGACCCCAACTATGATCCCACCAAAAAGACAAACGTCGGTGCGGTCACGGTCGACACCTTGGGGACAACCGGCACCGTGTTCGACGATCTCAAAGAAACGCCAGCCTCACACAAGTTTGAGGATGAGGCGGTCGCCGAGTGGTACCGTGAGGAGTATGAAAAGGCGAAGTATGAGTGTCGTCACTTGTTTGACCCCAAGTTCTACTGGGAGCCCAAAGAGGAGAAGAAGCTACTGCGCAAGACCGAGCTGCTCGCTACAGGCTGGGTTGTTGTCATGTTCTTTGCCCTTAACATTGACCGTTCCAATATTGCTAACGCGGTCTCGGGCACCATGCTCAAGGACCTGCACCTCACCACTGACGACTACAACTTGGGCCAGACCCTCAATATACTTGGGTTCTTACTTGCCGAAATCCCCTCACAGCTTATCTCCAAAAAAATCGGCCCTGATGTTTGGATCCCTACCCAAATTTGCCTTTGGTCATTGGTGGCCATATGCCAGTGCGCTATCAAGAACAAGGCCGGCTTCATTGCGACTCGTATTCTTGTTGGTGTCCTCGAAGGTGGCTTTATTCCTGATGTGATTCTGTGGCTCTCTTACTTTTACACGGGCTCTGAGTTGAGTGTACGCATTGGTTACTTTTACATCGCCATCCCGGTGTGCAACTCGGTGTCAGCGCTCATTGCCTATGGTATTTTCCACCTCGACGGTGTTCATGGTTGGGCTGGATGGCGCTACTTGTTTATGATTGAGGGCTTCTTCAGTCTTGCTATTGGTCTGTTGGCCTTCTTTTTGATGCCAGCCTCTGCTGTGCAGACAAAGACTAGGCTGTTCCGTAAAGGGTGGTACACTGCGCGGGAGGAGAAAATTATGGTGAACCGGATTTTGCGTGACGATCCTTCCAAGGGTTTCATGAACAATCGCCAGGCCCTTTCCCCGCGCCTTATTTTTAACGCGCTCAAGGACTACAACCTGTACCCCATTTTCCTCACTCGCTTTTTTGCTGATCTCGCACCTACACCCTTGACCCATTACAACTCGCTACTCATCAGAGGTCTTGGCTTTTCTACCCTAAACACCAACTTGCTCCTTATTCCCGCTCAAGTAGGCGCGCTGTGCTCAAATTTGCTGTTGTGCCACGCCTCGTCCTACTTCAAGGAGCACGGCTTTTTCCTCGTGATCTCCTCGGTCTGGACCTTGACCGGCATTACTGCTATGAAGTTCTGGGATGGGTTCCTGATCGAGCATTGGAAGAGCTACGCGCTCTTGGTTTGCACGCTATCATACCCACTAGCCGCCTCGCTCTCGGTGTCATGGTCATCTACAAACTCTAATAGTGTTGCGACGCGCACAGTTGCAGCCTCTGTGGTCAATGTAGGCGCGCAGCTTGCTGGTATTGCTGGCTCCAACGTCTTCCGCGCCAATGACGCGCCGCGCTACCGCCACGGCATCACTGTCTGCTTTGCAATTGCTATCACCGCTATATTTGTCACTTTCGGTACGCGCATGTACTTTTGGTGGCAGAACAAAAGGCGCGATGCCAAGTGGAACGCGCTCACCAAGGATGAGCAGTTCAAGTACATCAGTACTACCAAGGATCAGGGCAGTAAGCGCCTCGACTTTAGATTTGCTACATAGATTAATTGTTTTCTTCTAGGAGCTAGGCATGCTTGATGGTGTGGCTGATCCAGCCTGCCTGCAAGGCCGAATTCGAGGATTCGTACGTGACCACTACAAACTCGACTAGGGGAAGCTTGACGCGCTTTCTTTTGTAAATATTTAGACTTCGAGTGCTAGTACGAGCCAAGACGTAGTCATTGTAAAAAAATCATCCGGCTGGGTGCTGTGCAGATGGCTGCATCAGACTCGATGCACCACCTCGCAGGACCAGTTTCAGAGCACTCTTGCAAATTGATTGTTCCAACAGGAATGTCTAGCTAGTTTTATATACCGTTGACAGATTGATCATAGATACACGAAATGTGCTCGTGAATATCGACCAACGGGATTTTTTTGCCGCAAAACGCTCTGCGGGGCGTTTCGCTAATCTAGGGGCTCTACATCTATGAAAACATATTCAGAAAAGAATTTAGATTTGACGTGCGCAGGTAATGCATTTGCATGTGGGGCCGCGCCGCACGCGAGCTCTACGACAGCGCGAGTTGACGCTCTAGGCGCCAAACAACATGAAAAAAAAAGTTTACGCGTTTGCGGCGAAGCGCCCACCCAAACCCCGCCTTAGGGTCTGGGCGTGGACGCGTCTGGGCTTGGCAGGGCGGTGTGCCCACGTAAGCTAAATATCTAAACGCGCTGGCCGTTTCTAATCAAGCCATCCATGGAACCAAAACGGCGCAAGACTCGCCTTCCCTCATGGCTCCCGTTAGTTGGGTGTGTCGCGGCTGGGTACTTTTTCTTGTACTTTGTGCTGTCGCGCGCGTTGCCGGCGGGCCAGATCGGGTTCGCTGAGCCTGCCGACGTTGATCTTCACGGCAAGATCAGGATCCACGACATGAACAAGCTGAGGCCAGACAACAGCAACTACAAAGCCAACGAGCAAAAAGTGCTTGTTTTGACCCCCATGTCGACCTTTTACCAGCAGTACTGGGACAACCTGCTAGAGCTCAGCTACAAGCACGACCAGATTGACGTGGGCTTTATCGTGCCCAACAATGCCCACGGTGACGCTGTGCTGAGCCAGCTCATGCCTGCGATCAAAAAGGCTCAGAACGCGGCCAAGGGCAACCCGTTCCGCCAGGTGCACGTGCTGCGCCAGGACACCGAGTCCCCTGCCGCGTTCGACGAGAAGGAGCGCCACGCGCTGGAGAACCAAAAGGAGCGCCGCAAGCAGCAGTCCCTGGCCCGCAACACGCTCCTGTTCACCACCATGGCCTCCGATACTGCCTGGGTGCTCTGGCTCGATGCAGACATTGTCGAGACCCCCAAGTCGCTTATCCAGGATATGATCGCTCACAACAAGGATGTGCTCGTGGCAAACTGCTACCAGCGCTACACAGAGGGTGGCGAAAAGAAGATCAGGCCCTACGACTACAACTCGTGGGTCGATAGCGACAAGGCGCGTCAGCTCGGCGAGCAGATGGACAAGGACGATATTTTGCTCGAGGGTTACGCCGAGATGGCCACCTACCGCACGCTCATGGCTCACCTATACAACGCCAACGGCAAGGAGGACCTCGAGATTGAGCTCGATGGCGTGGGAGGCACGGCCCTCTTGGTGCGCGCTGATGTGCACCGTGACGGCGCCATGTTCCCGCCGTTTGCATTCTACCACCTCATTGAAACCGAAGGTTTCGCAAAGATGGCCCAGCGCCTCAATTACAAGGTGTACGGACTGCCGAACTATTTGGTGTACCACTACAATGAGTAGATAGATATGGCGCTTGTTTATATTGATTTGTTTTAAATTCTGTATGTGCAGCCTGGTATGTGCGGCCTGGCCGGAGTTGCTTGCTCGGAGCTGCCTGCCCCAAGCTGCAGAGTTGCTTTTTAGGACCGTTACGCGCGATTCACGCCAAATCTCGGCCGCCTCGCCCCACCCTGAACTCGAACCCAAGTCTTGAAAAGGCTTACATAATCGACTCCTTCCCACCCCCTTGAATTTTGGGAAACCCTCGCCCATAATTACCTTAACGCACCAAACGCGACGCGCGCATGTCCACCCAGCAGGCCCTCCAGGGCGGGTATATAGCTCGAATCGAGCTAGAAAACTTCATGTGCCATCGAAAATTCAAAATAGACTTGCACAACGAGATGAATATCATCGTTGGCCGCAACGGGTCCGGTAAATCGGCCATTCTCACTGCCCTCATTGTTGGTCTCGGTGGCGGAGCGCGTTCCACGGCCCGCGGCAACAGTTTCCGCGATCTGATCCGGCACGGCGCGCAAGACGCGTTTATTATCATCACCGTGTGCAACCCGGCGCCGCTGGCCCCGAGCATGGCCAAGTACGGCGAGAAATTCACCATCCAGCGGCGTATTGGCCACAAAACAAACTCGTGGAGTATCCGCAATGCAAACTCACGCCTTATCATCAGTACCAGCAAGAGTGATGTTGCCCACATTTGCCATTCCCTTGGGTTTCAGCCAGACAACATTTTGGTGATGCTCAACCAAGAAAACGCCAAGCAGTTTTTGGTGGGTGCGACGCCGCGCGCCAAGTACGACCAGCTGGACAAGGCGCTGGCCATTTCATCCCAGTACGACACGATCCGCGAGCTCGAGGAGGCGTTTGGCACGTTCAAGAAGCAGTACGAGGTGCAGATCCAGCGCAAGACCGTGCTGGACGCTGAGCGCGCGAACCAGGAGGCGTGGATTTCAAAAGCTGAGGCTGAGCAGAACGCCGCCGATATCGCCGCCGAATACGAGGCAGTACTGGCGTGGCGCAAGGTCCAGTCTGCCGAGAGCATTCATGACGCGGCTAATGAGAAGCACAAAGCTGCCGTCGAGACCCTAAAAGAAATCGCGCGTCAGTATGCCGAGGCGCAGGATAATCCCACTGGCCAGTCCGACGTGCTGGCCTTGACCGACCGGGTTGACGCGCTGCGTCGCGAGGCCGAGAGCTATGAGTCGCGCGCAGAGGAGGCGGAGGTCGCCGCCCAGCAGTTGGAGACCAACGTCAAGTCGCTAAAGGCCGCCAAGAAGGAGGCCGAGGAAAAGTGGGCTGCCTCTAAGCGCGCGCTCAACGAGATGCAGGTAGCTAAACCCGCCGAGAACGACACCACTGACTTGCGCAGACAGCTCGAGGTTGCCCGAGAGCAGTTGCCGCACGTGACCACCAAATTGGGCGCCGACCGCGACGCGTTGGAGCGGTTGCAGAGCAGCCTCGACGAAGCCGAGGATGAGGAAAAACTTGCCCGGTCGAATCTTGAGCAAGCACGTAGGGCGCTCAAGTCCACTGAGGACGACCTGAGGAACGCAAAGGCTGGCGCCGCCCAGGATCCTTTGAACGGGTTTGGCACGAATGGCTACAGCTTCCGCGCTCTCAACAAGGCCATTGATAACTACAAGGGTTGGAGGCACAAGCCGGTGGGTCCACTGCTGGCACACGTGCGAGCTGCTCCCGACTGCAGCCGCGCCGCCGTCAGCTGGGCCGAGCTACAGCTGTCCAGGCACGCAGGCATGTACTGGGTCCGCACTCTCGAGGACCAGCGCGTGTTGCGCGGATTCCCTGAGTGGAACAAGTGCCGTTCTGTGGGTGCTATTTTGTGGACACCAGAGTTGTTTTCGTACAAAAAACCCCAGCCGAGTCAACCAGACGCCAAGACCTTTTTCCAAGCAGTGCGTATCGAGGACCCCCACATTGAGCGGTTGTTGGTCGACCATGCGCGCGTAGAGGACATGCTGTTTTGTGACACGAGCGAGTCGGCCACGCGCGAGCTCGACTCTCAATCTGTGTCGTCGACCTTTTTCACCGATTCGAGCTCCGGCTGGCGTAAGTTGTCGCGCCGCGGCCGAACCTACGACTCGCAGTTTATCAACAAACGCCCCGACCAGGTTAAGCTGCAGGTTGCCGCGGACTCCATTGACAAAATTCGCGAGACCTACCAGCAGCGCATCAGCGAGGAGAGCGAGCAGGTGAAGCATCTCGAGCAGCGGCTTGCGCGGGCCAAGGAGAAGGTACAGAGCTACAAGCGCGACATTGCTAGCCGCACGCGCGAGATTGAGGGTCAAGATCGCGATTTGACGCGGCTGCAGAGCGACATTGACTCCAAGACCAAGCAGATCGCGGCCGCCGAGAAGCAACCCGAGGAGGAGCAGAATGAGTACCTCATTGGTGACCTGCAAAAGCAGTGCCGTAGGAACGAGATCGCCTACCGCAACTTGGACCCCCAGATCCAGAACGCCGAGAAGCCCGTTATCCTTAGGCGTGGCGAGGTTACCGATTTTAGGCTCGAGCGCGACCAGCTGCTCAGGCAAGCTGCCGAAGTCGACAAGCAAATTGTGCAAGAGCGCCAGCGCCAGCACACCATGGCGCGTGAGCGGGAAACCTTGGCTCAGAAGCGGGACACCGCACAATGGCAAGTGCAGACGCTCCAGAGGGAGATCGATGACCGGAGCACACAGCTTATGGCTGTGCATGCCGAGGCTCTTGAGAAGCACGGCGGGCGTCCCGACCTGTCCAAGTATACCAAGAGCGATGGCGAGATGAGCCGCGCGATCCAGGATATTCAGGCCAAGGCCGGCCAGCTTGAGCAGCTGGCCACCGAGCTCGAGGAGCGCGTGCAAAAGCGCGACCGCCTGACTGCAGAGATCTCGGCCTACGAGGCTACCTCGGACCGCAAGGCGCGGCGCGTGCGTGAATACTCGTCCCACATGAAGTCGCGCAAATCGTCAATGAAGGGCTCGCTCAACACTATTTTGGGCCGCATTGCCAAGGACTACAAGGCATTTATTGCTGAGCGCGGGTTCACAGGCCAGCTCGAGGTTAACCCCAACGAGCGTAAACTCGTGGCCTCTGCCAACCCGAGCGCCGGTGCCAGCGACCGTTCTGCCAGCACTCTCAGCGGTGGAGAGAAGAGCTACACCCAGATCTCTCTGCTTCTCGCAGTGTGGAACAACATCAACACCGGCTTGGTCGCCATGGACGAGTACGATGTGTTTATGGACGAGCAGTTTAGGGCCGCGTCCATGGAAGCCCTTGTCCGCACTATTACCGGCAAACCTGCCCAGGGTATCCTGATTACGCCCCAGGGCCTGCCCCGTGCAGTGTATGAAAAGTACAAGGACTCTGATATGTTTAAGGTCCACAACCTCGAGGCCCCTAGACCCTAAGCCGCAGAGCAGAGGCCCAGAGGGTACCTCTATAGTTAGCTATTTATTTCAGTTCAAATTATTATTTTAAGAGCCTATGCGGCGTCGAGCCCTCCAGTCCTAGCCCTGGGATCGAAGCTACACGTATGGCCCTGCACAGGCCCCAAGATCACGAGGCGGCGATCTTGAGCATGCACGATATTCTTGACTTGCGCTGCCGGTATGTTCGTCACCTCCGGAAAGAACTGTCATTTTAGTGTTATATTCCCCACAGCACCCCCCTAGCGTGAGAACGCACACATCCTACATAAAGCATGCATGACTTGCATATGACGCTTGGGCACGTGCGTCGACGTTATAAATTGAATACTAGATATATTAACGGAGTTATCCACAGGCACCTAGAATGACCTCTGTTCTTCAATTCCCCGCCCATGCAGCTGGCTCTGAGACCAGCGATAGACCTTCTACTCACTCGCGCTACCTTCTCTACGACGAGTCGGCCGATGCCTTTGACGTCCAGCCCAAAGAAAAGACACACACTGGCCACTCGCCCTACGCTCTTGAAGCCGAGGGTCCTTCGGTGCTCAAGTCCTACGAGCCCAAGAAAGTTACTGGCATCCTTGACTCCACCTACAAGTACACCGAAGAGACCCCAGAGATTGGTCGCACATACCATGACATTGACCTTCGCGACCTGATCGACAACGACGAGTTGCTCACTGACTTGGCTGTGACCATTTCTAGGCGCGGTGTTGTCTTCTTCAAGAACCAGCAAAACCTCAGCATTGAGCAGCAAAAGGTGCTCACCCAAAAGATCGGTCTGGCTGCAGGTAAGCCCAAGACCAGCGGCCTGCACATTCACCCCACTGCGCTAGCTGGCGGGTTGCTCAAGGACGACAAGATCGACCCCGAGGTGTACCTGGTGAGCTCGCGCCTGCACACCCGCCTTTACTGGAAGGACATTGCTCAGCGTCCCCATCACCTGCGCGTTGTGCGCAACGACAATTTGGAGGACAATTGGCACAGCGACATCACCTTTGAGCCGGTGCCGGCCGACTTTAGCTCCATGCGCCTCAGTGAGTCTCCCAGCGGCAACCCTACGGCCGAGGAACTCGCCAAGATTGGTGGCGGAAAAACCGGCGGCTCGGGCGGCGACACTTTGTGGGCCTCGGGCTACGCGCTAGCTGAGCGCATCTCGCCCAAAATGCTCGAATTTCTCGAAGGCTTGACCGGCACCTTCTCGCAGCCACGGTTCAAAAAAGGCACCGAAGGCGTCAATGTGCCCTTTTACTCTGCCCCTCGCGGCGCCGAAGAGAATGTGGGTGACTACCTGCTGGCCAAGCACCCCGTCGTGCGCACCAACCCCACCACCGGCTGGAAGTCGCTGTTTGCTGTGGGTCATCACTTCCAGGGCTTTGACGGGCTCACCACCACCGAGTCACAGATCATCAAGGACTACATTCTGCGGGTTCTCCAGTCGTCGCCCGAGATCCAGATCCGCCACAAATGGAGCGATGGCGACATTGCTATCTGGGACAACCGCAGCACATACCACAGTGCTATTTATGATCTGCTTGCCGACACCTCGGCTGTTCGCACTGGTTTGCGCGCCATGGGTGTTGGTGAGCGCCCCTTCTTTGACCCCAAGAGCAAGTTGAGGTACGAGGCCCTTGAAGAGGAGGCGAGCGCGAGCGCGAGCAAAGCGAGCAGCTAGTAAAAATTTGTTATTAGAATGATTGTGTTTATGTGCGAAGCTGTGCGGCATGGCACAGCAGTCCATAGTTAACGGCAGATGGAGATGGCCCCGAGGGGGATGCTTGGGTGACCCCCAGATCACCTGGATGCGCGCACGCGCTCTTGCACGCACCTCGAAAGGTTCGCCAAAGTACCCATCACTTCTCGCTTGTGCTCGCAGCCTTGACTGCTACCAAGCCGTGACATCCAGTGCGCTCGCTTTGCCTAGACAATTTTCTACATCAGCTATTTATTGCAGTTCAGACTAGAAGTTAAATCAATTGGGCCGAAACCCATAACATAAGAGGTACCAGATAAAAATTGTAAAATGGTCATCACCACTGCTTGAAAAAAAGCGACCCACGCGCGGTTTATATGCAACTTTTTTCAGCTGACTGAGACATCAGTCATCCAAATTTCAGCATAAAAGATCGAGCTCACCTACTGGTTCACCAACCTGTCCATCGACCAAAGCGTAAGTAAATGATGAACAAAATTTTTTCAGTTATCCCTATCTGAAAGATAACGTGTTGAGATTTGGTACCTGAAGCTAACAAAGTTGTATTTGAGCTCTAGTTTGCAGGTTGATGTACCCTGGTGCATGCCCTGACCCCGTATAGTTTTTGTAGAATTGGCTCCGGTATATTGACGAAAAGTGCTTGAGAGGTTAGCAAGTGCATAGTAGAGAAGACGGCTCGGCGGGCTCGTACTTGCAGTGACCACTAGCCGGCCATGTATGGCGTCCAGATGGCTGCCACCGTCTCATGAGCATGTTAGTCTCTCAGCAGCTAAACGTGAGAAGTGGGCAGGGCTTGAGCGCGGCCACGGTAGCTCTGTGAATGCGTGAAACTCTGTGGCTGTCTGGTCACAGGACCAGCCACTCCGTGCATATCATCATCGCGCCAAATATTTTATTTCTTGGGCTTTGCGCTATCAGTTAGCTTTCCCGTGGACTGTTGTCCACAATAATCTCCTCATCATATCTCAATGCGCTCTTTCGCCTTTTAACGAGCTCTGTCCTAGCGCACCGAAAACAAGGAGGAGGTTGACGCGCGGTCCATATACGTTGGCGATGCCGAATGTGCCGCAACAGCCAAAGATATGGAAAAGATTTCTGCCTCCTGTGGAAGCATCAACCGCATTCACACTATGACGGATAAGTGGACCTGCAATCCAAAGGGATCGCCTACATTGAGTTTGAGGAGCCCTCGATGGTCACCTCGGCCCTCCTGATCAATGAAACGAATTTGTTGGGCCGCTTAATCGAGGTCTCCTAAGAATTCGAGGTTCTCCTTGAGAGAACAAATGTTCAAAGTTACATTTCAAGCGGCCGGGGCAGAGGGCTTCAAAGGCAGAGGCGGCTACCGCGGCCGCGGTCACTACAGCCCATATTAATTATTTAGATGTTTAAAGGGGTACTGGTAGCTCAATCCCTTAAGCATGTAGTGCCCCCGCGGCGTGGATGCACACAGCCTACGAAAAATCGGGCGACAAGCTCTCGATGTAGTGCAGCGTATGACTGCAGGAGCTTCTCACAACAGGGAGCAATTAACCGTGAAGAATAAACACAGCTGCCGATGCAATTCCTAAAATTCTGTCTGTCTGAAAATATAGATACTGGATACATTAAGATTAAGGCGTTTCTGGAGGGCAAAAGCCGCGTACTCAAATGAGAACGAGGAACATCATATCAGCGCCTAGTCTAGCGGATCCAAAAAATGTTTTTGGCTATATCGAGAGAATTCTGGCTGATAATTACTGTCAAATGACCCAAAAGATGGCGTAAAAAGCTGCAACACATTTTTGAGCTCTGGCCCACAACAGCTACCAAAAGCTTAATTGCCTAGTATCACGTCAGAACAATTGAATTATGGGTGTATTGCGCGATAAAACAGAAGACTGCGCCGCGTCAATGCTAGAATTTTGCGCGGTTTATTGTAGCTGCATGCACGAACCCCTGTCTGCGGTAGGCATCACGCAGCCTGCACATATGCACGTATTACTGTGCATGGGTTACACCTTTGGCGCGGTACAAAACCCAAGGCTGTGCACCTCGCTTGTCAGCTGAGCTGGTCGATGCCCTCGTGGTATTGGCAAGCGTTAACGGTTGGTCGGGGCTAAGAGGAAACCATGTGGGAGTGGGGTTCTCATGTCTCATAAAAA
>JAKUBN010000077.1:0-20907 GCA_030563245.1 Wickerhamiella azymoides | reverse complement strand
CCCCCCCCCCCCCCCCCCCCCCCCCCCCCCCCCCCCCCCCCCCCCCCCCCCCCACAGCGCGTGCCATGTTGACTTTGGTACCACATAGCAAAATAGTGTAAAGCGACACGCGTACTGCCCGTACTTTGGCAAGTTCTGGACTGGTCTTGTATATATCAAGCGCTGATCTAGACGTAAATCACGGGGTTCTACATGAAGCTACACATCTACAAAATCATGTATCCAACATGGTTTTACCCAAACATCCATTAGCCAACGGCTGGATCAAGCGTTTAGGAATATGCTGGCCAAGTCAATCTCAGCCGAAGCGAGATCAAAACCTGTTATTATACGGTCCGTCGACAGGGTTATCAGTAAAGGTTCATGCTCTAAGTAGCATTCCACTTCCACACGAGTGCCGAAACGCCAGTCCTCATAGCAGACAAGCTGCTCGTATTGAACTGACACCAGACCAGGTTGAAAGATCCTTGGTAAAAATTTCCCAATTTGTAGGCAAAGGTTACCCGGCCTCGAAATTTCCAGAGCGCGAAAAAAATTACCTAATATATTTATTGGGACCTTTTGAGCCAGAGAGAGTAGCGAGCAAAAACCATGGCCAAAGTCAAATCATTAAAAGCTCAAAAGGCCACCAAACCGAGGACTTCAAAGCAAAAGCCCGCTACCACAGCCTCTCATGATTTTGATGAGACGGCTATCATCAAAAAGCTTGCCGATAACGAGCGCTCAGTGCGCGAAAAGGCCCTCAAGGCTCTCTCGGGGTTCCTGTCTGGACGCCGTTCAATCGACGAGTTCAAGCTCCAAAAGTTGTGGAAGGGCTTGTTTTTCACAATGTGGCACAGTGATCGACCTCTGACCCAGCAGGCGCTGGCTCAAGAGCTCGCCGACCTTTCCAAGACTGTCAACGACGTCAACTACTGGAAATTTATCAATGCATTTTGGGCTATTATGTGCCGCGAGTGGACCACAATTGACAAGCACCGTATCAACAAGTTTTACATGCTTTTGCGCTTTTACTACGCCGCAATGCTCGAGAGACTCAAGACCAAGCAGTGGGATGAGGAGGAGCTCAATGAGTACAAAAAGTGCTTGCAGACCTACTCGTTGGATCCTCTGGACCCCAAGTTGCCTCACGCGGTAAGAATTCACATGTGCGACATCATTCTGGACGAGATTGAAAAGGTGCACGAGGACGAGCTGCCGGTGGCCGAGCTTGTGGCGCCTCTTGTCTCGTTTGTTGAGCAGACCACATTCAAAACAGTTAAATTATACGCGATCAGCGATGTGCTCAAGGACCCGCGTCTCCAGGAGTGGGGCTTTGAGTCGAAATGGACTCCCCAGCCTGTTCAGGAGGAGTCGGACTCTGACAACAATTTCGAGTCTGACGACGATGATCAAGATGAAGATGACGATGAGGAAGAGGAGGAGGAGTTTGCGGGGTTTGATTAGATAGATTCTAGATGAGATGATGCATTTCTTTACTCATGCCAGGTGAGCAGCCAAAACTAGATAAAAAGGGCGAGTCTGGCAAACCAGACGAGCCCAAGGAGACTAGTTTGAAAGGTATTGACGGTAAAAGTGTCAAGTTACGGCACTCAAAAGTTTTGACTGCCAAGCGTTGGTATGACGCGGGCAGCACCGATGGCACCGATGGTGCCGCTGGTGGTACCTGCGACCCCACGGGCAACACCGGCAGCCAAGGCGGGCAAACTTCAAACTATGATGCAAAACGTGATGCTTATGCAGATTACGATCCCGAGTCGTACAAAGCTGTCTTGGCTACCTTTAAAAAGAACAAAAAACGCAGCAAGCTAAAATCTCAGCCGGTGGCCAAGGGTCCGATCTATGACAAGGTATCTCGCACTAATCAGACTCCTAGTGCGCGGAACCGCGCAGATACTGCTCATTACCTCAAGGAACTTTCGGTGTTTGGCGAGCTTGAATTCGATGACGGCGTTTCCCCAGGAACTGCAGGCGTGGGCGAGTTGCTTGGCAACCCTGAGCCGCGACCGGACCAAAAGCCTGCTCAGAGCGACTGAATGTAGTTTGGATAGAGAAGATAATATTTATTTTTACCCCAGTGTTTAAACGACCCTCCCACGGTCGATCTTGACCATTTAAGGACGTTGGGCCCTTGCATTAGATGGGCTCGCTTGCATAATGACGCATGAGGCTATCAGTGCGGCTGCCTCAACGTGCAAACCTTCGACTTTGTAATCCCCATCAATGAAGTTTGGTGCCCAGTTGAGCGGCCAAAGCGTTCACGAGTGGAGGGCTCACAACATCCTTTACAATGATCTAAAGCTCGAGATCCGCAATGTCACCACAAAGCAGCCCTCGGCCGAGGATGTGGCTGTGCTGCAAAAATGCTTCTTTGATGAGTACGAGAACTTTGCTCTGGTGCTCAAGAGCAAGCTGGGCGAGATTGATTTCCGCATTTCTCGCTGCGAGGAGCTCGTGCAGGTGCTTGCCCAAGGCCAGAGCCCCAGTGGCCGGTCTCAGTTTGACCGCGAAATCCAGACACTGACGCGCGACTTGCAGAACTTGAGTCGATATTCTCAGGCCCAGTACCGCGGTTTCCGCAAATTGCTAAAAAAATATCACAAATGGTCTAATGACGGCCCTGCCCTCGACGAGTTTGCCCAGCAGCTGTATGCAGAGGATTCTGCTGCTCGGATAGACTTGACGCCGCGGTTTTTGGACTTGAGTGCATTGTGGGATATGGCCCGTGACGGGAAGTTTGAGGCTTTGGGCTCCCTTAGGGGCCCCATCGCGGACAAGTCGGGTGGCGCTTCGTTCGATGCAAACATGCTTTCCCAGCACTATGTGCGCCGCTTGTGGATCCCCAGCGATCAGGTTATGCAAGTGATGCTGATTCTCTTACCTCACATGCGCCTCGAGGGCACAGAACAGGCTCAAATCGCGTTTCTCGATAATGCCTCATTCAACTACATTCGCAACAACCGGCAGCCTGGGCAGCTCGCGCAGTACACAAAGGATGCGTGGCTGTGTGCCCCGACAGGTGGCTTGCGTCGGTTCACGAGCGCCAGCCTCTCCAAACACCAAACAAAGCAGGTCCTCGGTAACCAGCGGCCGATAAAGCTCGGGGGTGATGAGAGCCCCGCGACCCGTATGGCCCTCGAGTGGATTGAAGCGACCGGCTCTTTTGTTTATGCGACACAGCGCAGCACACGTACGCGGTACTCACTTGAAAAACGCGCCGAATCGGACCTCGATGACCCGGTGCGGCTGTGGGCTATTGTGGACGAGAACATTATTTTGAGCAACAACGGCACCGACTACAAGTTCCCACACGCGGTTCTCGAGCTGAGGTGGCGTAATGACCTTCCTGAGCTCGTCGAAGAGGTCGAAAAGTCGCTCAGCGTGTGGCCCGTCTCTGACAGTTTTAATCTGGCTGCGCTGGCTGCCCTAACTCTTCACCCTGAAACATTTGTGGGCCGGCCGTCATGGCTCAAAACGCTTGAAGAAAAAACCGACATTCGACGGGTCGCCCCTTCGACCAGCCGAAGGGGCAGCGCCAGCCAAAGCCAAAGGCCGAGTGCCGCAAATAGCCGCCGCCCCAGCGGCTCCAACAGCAGACGACCTAGCAGCTCAGGAAAAGGCAGACTCAGATCGCGGCCCAGCGCCATTCTACTCAACCAGGCGCCCGACCTCGAAGAAGACATTGGCGACAACAATCTCAGCACATCGCCGCAAACCCTGAGGTACTGGAACGAGTTTGATTACCCCGACGAGGACGCAGACTTTGCGGTTTTTGTAGACGCTGCAAACTACTATGACAGCGCAGGGGTCGCCGACAAGATCTCGCAGCCGATCATCCAATTTTCCCAAAATGTGCGGCGCACTGTGCGCCATATCCGCTCGATTTTGGCTGGAGGATCGCCTCCGTCGTCGCCCCGCCCTGGGTCCCACGAAACGGACAGTTTGCTGCCCTACAGCCCGCGCCTGGCCCCGCAGGAATCGTCGCACTATGAATCGTTCCCCACCCAGGTGGACCGGCAAGCGGCGCGCAGGGACTTGGTGATGGCTACCCTGAGCTGCGTTTGCTATGTGGTAGCCGGTCTCGTCACGTTTGCGGCCCTCAGCATCTCAATGGGCGACAATGGCACGCCGGGCCTGCCGCCTTCAGTGCGCGCCGTCATTGTTGTTGGTTTGCTATTTGGTATCGCGTTCAGTGGGTTGGCCACCGCCATCTTCAATTTGCAGTCGTGCCCGTCGTGGCTGGGCCAGGTTCTGGCTCAGTGTTCCTTCTTTGGACTCGTGTGCGCGTGTGCCGGAGGCATTGCGTGGGTCGCAACTACATGAATATTTATTAGCATAGATAGGTTTCCTATATACATTTTGTTTACCTATTGTGGATGGGGGGATGATGGAGAGGATGGACATCACTCACTCGTACGGGGTCTTGCCAAAGGTCTTGATGCACAGGTTCTCGCCCTGCTCCAAATAGTCCTCGCGCGAGATTGTAAACTGCGCGCGCTTGGGGTGCTCGGCAAATTGGACCCCGCCCTGCCAGGCAAACTCAACTGGGTTGGCCGCCGCCCTGACCCGCAGAGGCACGCCCTGGGGACACAGACTCGTGAGCTCCTTGGTTAGGCGCTCCTCAAAGTTGGGCAGACTCGAGGTACCGCCTGTAACAACAATGTTGCTCCATAGCAGGGGCTGCATGGGCTCTGGGGCTGCCGCAATGGACTCGGCCACTGTCTCTGCCAAACCGGCTTGAAACAAGCCCACGTCGCGCGGCACAAACAACACCTCAGGGATTGAGAACCGCTCGTTGCCCAGCGTCAACATCTGAGCGCCCTGGCGCCTCAGCTTGGCCGCCTCGCTCGGGTCCTCAATGAGCTTGCCAAGCTTGAGCTCAGGGGTCAGGGGGTCGGGTAATAAATAAAATTTCGCATAGTCTGCGGGGCTCAGCTTCCATTTTTCAAGGTCTGACACAAAGTTGGTCGAGACATAGCACACAGCCTCCTTGATGGCGTTGAGGAGATATGGCTCCTCCATCATGCTGTAGTAGCGGAAACTCACTGTTTCCTTGAGATAATTTGTCAACAGCTTGCCGCCAATATCCAGGCGCCGAATAGCGCTCCATTTGGGCGCGCCCTTGACAACAGGAACCACTTGAGTGGCTGTGAACCCGGCATCGACAATGAGTGCACAGTCGCGCAGAGCGACGCCATCGCCAAACATACCGCTCATATCATTCCAATAGGCCATAGATTGCGGCGTTAGACGCGAATACTCTTTGAACTCGTATTCCTCGAGGCATATTTGGTCAGTGTTGACCGTGAGCGAGCCGAGCGTATAGGGCATTTCAGACAGCACCAAATGGGTTTCAGTTGGATCAAGCGGCGCTCCTAGCACTCCAGTGTCAAACATGTAGTCCCAAACAACTTTTTCCGCTTCCCACGAGTAGAGCTGGCCCTTTTCTATGGGACGTCTAAAGTAGAGTCCCGAGACGTCGCGCAGGGATTCGACGGTGTTGCCGACGTAAATCCGCTTGTCACGCCCTCTACTGATGCTATTGAGCCACCGGACGCACGGACCGTTGCTGAATCCTGCCTTGATTGTGTTTGCACCATTGTCCAGGACCAGGGCCATTGATTAGAAGGGACCGAGACCGCTGGGCACCTGGGCGTCCAAAGGCCCAGTCGTGCTGAGACACGCGAGGGTGCGTTAAGAAAATGCTAGTATGCTAAATAAATTAAGGAGTGAAACAAGTGAAACAGGATGCAAAGAGTGGGGAACAGGGGTCATTGAGAGGTCTTGGCGGAGGCTTCCTTTAACGCGGCCTCATGTGCCTGCCTGAGGAGCGCGACCTGGGCCTCAAACTTCTCGGCCTGCCGCTTAAGTAGCTCGATACGAGCGTGCTCCTCGGCAACAGAGGTTTCGAGAGTTGTGACGCGTTCAGACATGGCCCCGCATATGATACTTTCTTCGCTGAGGCTTAGCGGCCCTTGCTTTTCGTGGATACTGGCAATCATGGAGGTGTTGACGGGACTAGGGCTGCTTGACATCATAGATGCGCGAACCAAGATTTTCTAGAGGTGGTGCGCGAGCGCAGATCCGCGGGTTTTAAGCTTGTAATACTCGGCATTATTAACCTAACCCCCGCATGTGCGTCACTCGGTTACTTTTGTCGTGCAGGACGAGATACGGCCCATAAAGATGTAGGAATATTGGTCTAGAGTGAGTTTCCCTGCTACAAAAATGCCCGGTAGCAACAAACCCAGCAGTGGCGGGGCCCCGCGAGGCGGGTAAACCTAAATCTGAGACTATGACGTCATTCATTGTTCTGTGCAGATCTGAGCTAAGGTTCATGCCGAGACTTGGGGCCGGATAAAGGTGAGATCTGAGCCGGTTCAAAGATGGTAAAGCCCAAGATTGGCAATAGAATAGGCGTATAAAAATCTACTTAGCATTGTGCACGCGCTAACGCGCAAGATCCAACACATACACAGCTGGGCATGATGGATCCTCGCTCGTTTAAGCAGTGCACATGCAGGCTGACCTCATGCCAAGACTTGTCAGTTCAAAATTAGACCGGCAAATCCGGAGTGCCTAGGAAACAATCTTTGAGTTGGTGTTCTTGGCACGGCGCAACGAACGCCAAGTGCCAAGGCCTGTGACAGTGCGGAGGGAGGGCTCAGCGCATGTCTTGGGATAGTTCTCGATTAGGCAATTCCGTACAAACAGCAACAATGTCCTCGTGCATCGGCCAGAACTCGGTCAACTTGGGTTGTTTGCACTGCTAACCAAAGGTGGACGCTGCAAGGCCCTGCCTTATGACGTCAAGTGACGTCATGAGCGTTGCCAGCAGAAACATCCTGCCCCCACAATGCGCTAGGCGACGCTTGAGTGAGACATACTCTGAAAATAGATGCACCCAGCCAGACAATGATGCGGGTAGCACCAGATAGCTACGGCTGTGATCGCTCTGAAAGCACCAGGATATACTTGCATGTCGGAAAAATATGCAAAATCAACTGCGCACAAAAATGCCTCGCGTAGGTATGTACATACCGTCACAATAACGTTATATATTTAGTCGTAGTAGGCAGGAGGAGCATCTTCTTTAGTTTTGGTCGTTGATTGCTGCGTGCTTCCAGTCCATTGAGGCGAGAAGGGGTTGTTTGAGGGTAGATTTGTCGACTCGGATTTCGACTCGGATGCCTTTTCATTAGGGTACGCGGTGGGGCGAGGAGGCATTATCGGGGCAGGCGACACTTGCTGTGAAGCAGTAGCAACCTGGGGCTGCATAAGTTGCCCAACTGGAACGACCGGAACAGTTATCGAGAAGCTGTTGGGGCGATCATTGCCGCGGCTAATGAACAGGGTCAGCTTGAGACCGTAGGCGACCCTAATATATGTAGTCTCAAATGAGGGAATAGCCGATTGCGACATAGTCAGGTTACACAGGACAGGCCCCAAATCAATGCTTGAGCCCTGGATCCGTACCTGGCCAAGATCGTGGAGTAGCTCGCTATGCGATTTCGACTCTTTCCGGCTTTGGGCCTTGATGTCGTAAAACGCAATCAACTCCACCGTTCCACCGTGCACCGTGGCCGAATCGATGTTAACACGGGCATCGATAGCGAAATGGCCGCCCAAAACCACGTAGCTTGGCGCGTTGGCAACAATGCGGCCCGGGGTAGAGCTGCGGTTGAAGAGGCCCTTGGATTCGAGTGCAAAATCCATAGTCTCTGATCGGCGCTCATTGAGGAGATCAGAGTTGATCGAGGGCGTGAACTCGAGCGGTAGCTCATAACGAGCGTTCTGCTTCAACGCGGACGATCTGCGGAGTGTGGCCTTGAGGTGGTGGTAAATAGTGGCTTTGTTCTCGGAATCGGTGAATGTAGGGGGGAGCGCACGATTCACAGGGATACGAATGCTGAATGGGTACTTGTGGGTGCCTTGAGGAAGTGTGAGCTTGCCGCTGAGGTGCTTGGCAATCTCGGCCGAGGGGAACAGCTTGACGGCAGACTCAAAGATCCGCTTCTCACTCTTAAATACACGGTCGTCACGGCCGTCGCGGTTACGCCTCGCCCGGCGCACTTCCTCGCGAGCGTCCCTTCTCGCGTTGCCGCTCAGTCTAACCTCAGACTCGGGCTGGATCAGCTCGGTGTGCTCATCAACCTTGTACTTGAGGGTCACCTCGGTGACATCAATCTCCTTTTCGAGACGAAGAATGACCTCGCCGCTCAAAACATCGCCCGAAGTGTACTGGCTCTTTGGATGGTCTAGCACGATCTCGATCGATGCACTGCTCATTGAAGTGCTGTTGATCTGCCGCGTAACCGCCTTGGCGTCTGTGGAAGCATTGTTTGCCAGTCGAATCAAACGGTTTACAAGAGGCATTTTTTAAATTCCGTGTTGTAACGCACTACCAACCTCCTGTTTGCTGCTTTATCAGGCCGTTGGGATTTGTGGCTGAGGCAGCGCCACCATGTGCCTCCATGCGGGAAGGGGGCGCGGAGCAGATCGCTAGAATGCATAGTTGACCGCCTGGTTTTAAAGTATACATATACGTGTGCAGCCTCTGGCACCCCAGAGGGAGCCCAATCCAGCTGGCACAGAAAAAAAGAACATAAAAATTAATAAATAAAGAACGTGCGGCACAGGGCCAATAAATATTGTTTCACTGGCGAATAACTTCAAAGCCAGACTCCTTTGGCGGGGATTGTCTCCTGAACCAGCGAGTACGGTGGGATGAGGAGGGCTGTGGCTCGTTGTGGGGCTCCAGCCCATAGTTCGGCTTCGAAAAGGCCGGTGCGTCCAAATCGCTGAGGTTGCGGATTGATTCGGGCGGCGGCGCATAATCGGTGGGCTTGAACATCTTGTCCATGAAGGTTGGGTTGTTAGCCAGCGCGCCGTTGATGCCATAGACAAAGTCGACCTCGCGCACCGCGTAATCTGTGCGGATCTGGTCGTCTTCCTCCTTGCTCTCGTCTTCCGCAGGCTGGTTTTTTGGAGCCCGGTAGTACATGTGACTCGGCAGCTGCTTCTCGTGGGTGAAATCCACCTCCTGAGGCGGTGTCGAGGGGCGCAGGTTGAAGTGGCGCCAAATAGTGATAAAGACGCAGGCCAAAATAACCATAAAAAAATAGAACATCACTGCAAGGTGAGTACCCAAGATAGCGTATGCCACGTGGTCGGGCACGCCGTCGGCCATCATCTTTGGGTGGTTTTGCAGCACCTGGGGCAAAATGATAAACAGCAAACAGCACACCACGATCTGTAGACAGCGCGGAATCAATAGCAGCACAAATCCCACAGTAGTCAAACCTTTGGGACGTGTTCCTGAAACTGTGATGAGGCTCACAAGCTGCGAGAGCAACAGAATAATGCACTGAACGAGGCCCTGTTTGGACAAGAACGAAAACACGCAAGCAAGCACCACTGTGGATACTAGCTGGTACAAGTGGTAGAAAACATCGTTTTGCGAGGCATTGTAGAAGCGGCCCCACAGAATCAGGTTCTTGAGGCTGAGATAACCCTTCCATTTGGCAATGGACATCGAGACAAGAGTATAAACTGCAAGGCACAGCCAAAGCCCCAGGGCAAACGCCATACTGAAAATAATGCCCGGGTTGGTGTTCACTGTGTAAAACATCGGGGTCAGTCCGAAACTGTACGGCCGGAACGGCACATCGTCGCTGTCGGGCTGGTAGATCTGCATGTAGTGGAAAGTGGTGAAAATCCCCCAAAGAACCGGCATACTGAAGACTGCAAACCAGTAGTGGAGCATTGCCGAGAAGACGTGGAACTTGCGGTACACGCTCTTCCAGTAACTGGCGCATGCGCACAGCCCCACGAGGGCGATGCCCGCGAGCAGCGTGACGCATGTGGCGGGCCACAAATCTCCCACAGTCGATAGTTGTGTGAAGTAGAGCATACTCTCTAGCTGTGAAGAGCCTGCAGCAAGCATGATACCATCTTGCTCGATCTCCAATGGAGTGAGCGTGGAAACCCAGTTATTGGAGAAAATGCCCATCAGCCACGAGAAACGGGCCAACAAAGACTGGAAGTAGTCTGGATATTGCACATTGACCAGTAAAACAAGCGCAACAAACTGCAAATAGCTGATAATGTCGCGGATCGAGGCCATCGAGGCCAGCTCGTTTGCGCCCGAAGCTCGCTGCAATAGCAGCGGGTTCCAGCTTGATACCGGTTCAGGATCAAGTATTACCACAAAAAAGTACTTTATAGCACTCAACAAGATCAGGCCGATCGGCAAAGCCACGCCTACACCGAGCTCGAGTGCCTTGGTCAAGGCCGGGGTAAATTGGACTCGTAGCGTGCCCAAAAACCGGTCACCGGCAGCATAATCGACTGTAAGGACCGCCATAGACATGGCGTGCACGCTAGAGCCCAAATCCGCTGTGAAAAACATTGTGAATGTCGCGTTGGGCGCGATAGGGCATCCGCCCGGCACGTACTCACAAAACGGGTGAGCTTTGGTGACGTGTTTTCCTGAGGCCGAAAATTGCACGCGCATCGTGGTCAAGTACCCGTCGGCCACATTAACAATCTTCTTGGGCCCATTTTGAACTACGAGGGAAAAGTTGTATGCGTTGGTATGAGCCCAGTCTTCAGCCGCATTTACCGATAAAACTTGGAAGCCAGGCCCTTTAAACATATAATTGATTTCAGCCGCGTCTGCCGATAGCAGCAAAGCCATCAGCATCCACAGGGCTGCGATCATTTTGGAACAAGCGATGATGACCAACAGGCTTGACGCGGCTGAGCTATATGGCACGCTCGCGTTTTATGGCATGGTGGGCTGCGCCATCCGCGTAGGATTGGCCAGCCTAGTTGGGTTTGAGTATGGAGGTATTTTATGGGTCAATGTTTGCGGCTCATTCATCATGGGGTTCCATACCCACTATCTACCAGAAAAAATGCAGCCGTTTTGGGGCGTGGGTCTCTGTGGGTCCATCACTTCTTTTAGCACAATGATGGTGGACGCCTTTCGCTTTGGTACAGAGCGCCAGCCCTCGTGGAATAACGCAGGGTACGGGGTCATGGTATACCTGGCATACATCATTATAGAGATGGCGTGCTCGATTGGCGCCCTGAAATGCGGCCACCATTTTGGAATTTTAGTGGGCCGCAAGCCGCTCAAGCTCGTGGATACCCACTGGATCTATAGGGTCAGTCCCATATTGGCAATATTGGGCTGGATCGTGTGCCTCGTGTGCGCGTGCACAGTGGACCGCGGCAGACTCTGGACCCTCATGCTCACATTTGCGCCCTCGGGGGTCTGGCTACGATACTATCTCAGCCGGTTCAACACCCCTACGCGCCGCTGGGGCACGCTCACCGCAAACGTCGTGGGTACCCTCATGGTCGGCGTTTTCACAATTTTGCAAAACAAAAAGCTCGGGCTCAACCACCTCCAAGTCACCGTGCTTGCCGCGCTCGCAGACGGCGTCAGCGGCAATCTCAGCACCGTCTCATCTTTTGTCAATGAGCTCAACACGCTGCCGCTCAAACTCGCATACACATACTTTTTGGTCACTGTCGTCCCATGCACAATCATCACCTTTTTAATTTTGGGGCCGTACATGTGGCTTAATGGTTCTTATTATACATAGCATTCTAGTCCTATTCTAGTCCTCATCAAAACTAGTCAAACTTGATCTTTTTGGCTTTGGGCATGGTCTCTGTGTCCTTGAAGAAGGCGCCGTACAGGCTGTGCTCCTTCTTTTTGGTATGGGAACCAAACTTGAGCAGGTCGTCGGGGACCGGCTGGTTGGCACCGTTCAAGACATTTATGAGCGCACCGCTCAGGTGCTTCTCGTGCTCTGTGAAAAATGTGTGGGCAGTACCGGTCTGACCAGCGCGGCCAGTACGGCCAATACGGTGGACATAGTCCTCAGCAGTCAAAGGGAATGTGAGGTTGATCACCACCTTCACCGCAGGGATGTCGAGACCGCGAGCGGCAACATCGGTCGCAAGCATTAGGCTTGAGCGGCCCTTCTTGAAGTCGTCAAGCGCCTGAGTACGCTGGGTCTGGTTGAGATCACCGTGCACAGCCGCGACCTTGTATCCTCTGCTATTGAGCAGACGCTCAATACGCGTGGCCTCCTTCTTGTACAGGGCAAAAATGAGGATCTTTTGGTTGGCGTCCTGACGAGTGTAGTTCTTGAGCACGTCCAAAAAGCGGCGCTCCTTGTCCATAGGGTCCAACACCTCGACGATCTGCTTGATACGCTTGTTTGCGGTCAGCTCGTCGGCGTCACCGATCGAGACCTTAACCACCGAGCTGCGCATAAAGCTCGAGGCGAGAGCACGCACCTGAGGAGGCCAGGTAGCAGTGAACATAACTGTTTGACGCTCCTTGGATGTGATGTTGCTGATGATTTCCTTGATGTCCTGCTCAAAACCTTTCTCGAGCATGCGGTCGGCCTCGTCGAGCACAAGGTACTCAACGTTATCAAGCACGAGCGAGCCATCGCTGATAAGATCTTTGAGACGACCGGGAGTACCCACAACAATAGCAGCGGTCTTGATCTGCTTTTGCTGCTCGTACTTGGGCACACCGCCGTAAACGCAGACCGTCTTGACGCCAGTGGAATTGAGCTGGGCAAGGTTATCTTCGATTTGCATGGCAAGCTCACGGGTGGGGCTCACAATCAGGGCACGCACGCCCTTGCCCTTGGTAGAGGTGATGCGCTGCGCAGCAGGCACGCCAAACGCCATGGTCTTACCGGAACCGGTCTCGGCAACACCAACCACGTCCACGCCCTGAATCAAGTAAGGCCAAGTAGCGCTCTGAATGGGGGTAGGCTTAGGGTACTGCGAGATCACCTTTTTGATCTCTGCAGCCACAGGAACATTGGCCATGGTCAAAACAGGGGTGCATTTCGAGATGCCAGCACCGACCTCGATACCAACCGAGTGCTCCTGAAGGAATTTCTCGACCTGATCGGGGGAAGCAGCCTCCTGTGCGGCAGGTTGTGCAGTCTGTGCAGGCTGTGCGACCTCACCTTCGGTCTTGGGCTTGGATTCAGCCTCTGCCTTGGACTTCTTGGCAGCCTTCTTTTCCTTCTTCTCCTTCTTTTCCTTCTTTGCGAGCTTCCTCAAGCGCTTTTCTTCGCTGGTTTCCTCTTCCCGAGATTTTGATTTTCCCATCGAAAAAATATTTAGAAGAAAAAAAAATTACACCACTAAGCACTTTAGCTATACGCGTATTTTACGCGTCCAATTGCCAAAACAATACGCGGGATTTACCTTGCGAGTTTAATTAAATCCAAACCGGGTGTCGTGCGACCGAGATCCTACCAGTGCATACAGACTCTGTGCAGTTACATAAAACCTATGCTCCTGTCGTTGATCGCGCTGGTGTTTGCCTCGAGCTGCCCGCTCGAGTCTCTAGACGAGCTGATCATATCAGATACTCTCAATGTGTCTGCCACCCAGGTCTTTGAGACCAACGCTGAGGTGGGCGGCTATGTAGCCGATGCGGTCAAGCGATCATACTTTAGCACCTACAAAGTCGACCTCAACGAGGACCATTGCCCGTTTGTCGATGATACCGGCACTTGCGGCAACAGGGCATGTGCAATTGAACCGCTCGAGGAGAACGTTCCCTGGGAGCTGCAGTCCCAATTTCTCGGAAAGCTTCGGAAAGATTCCACGTCGGATGCCGATCCCGGCTGCGTTAAGGAGGACATCTTTGCCTATTCAAACCACGATTACTGCTATCCTGAGGACGATACCGCCGAAGGGTTGTGGGTAGACCTCAATGCCAACATTGAACGGTTCACCGGGTATGCCGGGCCGCACGCCCACAAGGTGTGGAATGCCGTGTACCAGGAGAACTGCTTTGGCTATTCTGGTGATGGCAGCTCCCTTGCGGCAGTGTTTGATGACCGTCATGCCCGTCAAGAACTGGGTGGCGAGGCCGGCCAGCTGGCGCTGAATATGGACCAAGAGTGCGTCGAGCAGCGCCTGTTCTACAGGCTGCTGAGCGGAATGCACGCTTCCATTTCTACCCATCTGTCTTACGACTACCTCAACCAGACTACAGCGCACTGGGGCCCCAACCTTCCCGAGTACATGGAACGTGTGGGTAACCACCCTGAGCGCCTCAACAACATGTTCTTCAACTATGTGCTTGTATCGCGCGCTATTCAAAAGCTGCAGACGTACCTCCAACTGCTCTCCTTTTCGTCCAGCTGCCCTTCAGTGGACGCAGAGGTGCGGTTCGAGCTGCACCGTATCGGGCACTATCTCAGCCGCCAGGGCCGTGGAATCAACGAAACGGCTCTTTTCAACACTGAGGAAGGCAAGCTGCTCAAGGACGAGTTCCGTAAACGCGTGCGCAACGTCAATGCTCTCATGTCGTGCGTCGGTTGCGAGCGGTGCCGTCTCTGGGGAAAAATCCAGACTGCTGGCTACGGCACTGCGCTCAAGCTTTTGTTTGAGCTGCCCGAGGACCCTCAAGAAGATGTTCAAATTGTTAGAGAAGTGCTTTCACGACTCAAGCGGTCCGAACTGGTCGCCCTCACCCAGACCTTTGCGCGTCTCTGCCACTCTGTAGACGCCACTAAACACTTTGCTGCCATGTACGCGGACAGCAAGATCAACAAGCGCTCGTTCAGCTACCAATGGGCCGAGGGCATGGCCCTAACCCGCGAAGCGCTCGGGTTCATCCTCAAGTCATACATTGACTTTCCCAAAAACTTGTGGCACATGTTCCTATACCATGCCAGTATTTATTGGAACCAGTTTATCGGCAAGCAGGTTAGCCTCACCATGCTCGATACTCGGTCTTAAATTAGACTCTTATGTATATAAAGCTCTCATTGAAAGCTCAAAAGTAGGTCACGGTCATGCCCATCTTGACTGCTTTCTTGGCGCACTCCCATACCCACTTGCCGCCAGCGCTGAATTTTCTGCGCACCTGGTAATTTGAGGCAAGCGCAAGCAGTAGCAGAATAAATAGGATCCCGTTTTGTAGGCCGCGGCTCTTGACAGTGGCCACAATGTACTCCCTGAGGTTGGCCGACAACGTCTTGCGATCCCGCGCAATCTGGCGTCTTTTGGGCATTTCCCTCACCTCGAGTTCAGCCGCAGGCTTGCCAAGCTGTTCAAGCTCCTGTCGCTGGGCCTCAATGGCCCGCTGTACCCGCTCTTTTTCCTCTTTGAGGAGAGACTCCTCGAGCTGCTGCTGCTTCACCACGGCCTCCAGGGCCTGTTGTTCCATCAAATCAATTTGCGAAAGCAGCTGATCTCGTTGGTGGTCGCCAAATAGGCTGCACTGACTCGTAAACTCGCGGGCGTATTCATAGTCGCCGAGCCGAGGCAGCACGGTGCGCGCGAGAAATGTGACCAAAAGCATATCGCTTGCTTCGAGAGCGGGCTTGAGACTGATGTACTCCTCGATTTTCTCGGCCGTTTCTCGCACAGCGCTCGGCTTTGTGGATGTTTGAGTGATGGCCTTGGCGGCCGCCAGCACCACCTCAGATTCGACCTCAGCAAGGCCCGTGTACCCCTCAAGCAGGAATTCCCAGCTAAAAGGCGCTGAAGTTTTTCCTGATTCGTGCAAAATCGAGTACAAAACCCAGATTTTCGCCCTAGTACTTTTGGAGATTTGATCCCGCTCGACAAGCTCCCTGCTCTTACGGGCCAGCGGCTCCAGCAGCAATAAACTCGCCTCAAATTCACGGGTCACAAACTTTTTGGCCGCCGCGTTGTAGTTGTCTGTTGCCAAACTGCGCACGGAATCAGTGGCCTGCATGTGATGACAGAATCTGGGGTAACGCTGCCGACCGCTCTCTCTCTAGCCGCTCGAGGTGAGGGGCTGCCAAGCTTGTTGCAACCGGGCTTGAAGTTGAGAGGTAGGATAGGTTATGTTTGTTTAATTCATTGCTAAAACTGGTTCGAAGGATCAAAAATACAGAGATACGGGCCCCTGTAGTTCTCCTTACAGTCGCCTTGCTTGGTCCCAGCGGGCCAAAAAGTAAATCCAATGCCTCAAAGCAGTGATATAGCAGGAAATCATTGAAGATTAAAAAAAGCAAAAAGAGATGCGACCTCGGGGAGGCTCGAACTCCCGATCTCCCGATTAACAGTCGGACGCCTTAACCAGCTGGGCCACGAAGTCGTAATTATATTTACTAGGGGGCTGTTGGACTGCTAGACATCTAAGACCAGAGCTTTTGCGCCATTTTTTTGATCAGCAACTCCAACATGTTTTATCATTTTTTGGCATTTTCAGCTCAAAATGCATCTTTTCTGTTGCCGACTCAGCATTGCACGTGACCTCTGGACAACTCTTTTTAAATATTCTATTGTTTAATTTCTATTGTTTAGGTTCATGCACGCTCTGAAATAAATGAAGTTTTGGCATTTTTCACACATATTTTAATCAAAAATAATTTTAAAACGCGCGTTTTCGCACTCACCAGCCGTCCACCAATAGAGCTCACCTCGTGCTCACTCAATCTTTCAAGCAGTGAGATCTTTCGTCATTATATACAGCATTTAATTCATTATATTCAATTGGTCGTAACGCATTAGCAGCAATTAGCAGCAGGACTTTGGTTGTTGCACTCCAACAGTGTCTGTTGCCAAAAGGAAGTAGGCAATAAATGTAGATATCCACATGGTGATCAGCACATAGCCATTGTAGTACATTGCCATCAGCATGAGCAGGTAAGAAGCACCAAACTCGACGGTGTACAGCAGCGAGCGCACGGCCTGCTGCCACAAGTAAGGAGGGAGGGCCTTGCGAATATACACCAGAGCAGTGCCCTTTTCCGTGGACGAAGTCTCTGCCACAACCTCAGTCGTGGAGTTCGACGCCACATAGCGGTCAAATTCGCGATGAACACGGCGCAACGCCTCGAGGGCCAAGATCCATGCAAACACGCCAATGCACGTACCAGCAAACATGCCGCGCGATGTGATTTGCCACTGGTCCGAGATGAAGCAGGCGTCAATAGTGTCCCAGTTCCACAGCATGCTAATTTGGCAGCTTGAAGACATGTCCATACCCCCCATACTCCCCATGGAGGTGGCTGCGGAGGCGGCGGGAGATGTCGACGAGGCCATGGCCATGGACATGCTCATCGAGGAAGAAGACATATCCATGCTCATTGAAGACATGGCAGACATCATCGACGACATAGCAGAGGCAGTGGCCGAGGCAGAGGAAGCAGCCGCCGAAGTCATGGAAGAAGCCATAGAAGACGACATAGAAGACGACATATCACTCATATCCATCATAGACAAGGATTTTCTGGTTGCGTACACAATAGCATGACGCGGGCGATGCCTCTGATATATATATTTCACTAATATGCTCAAAACCCTCACTTGCAGTGAAGGGTTAGGGCATGGTCTCAAACTCTCTTTTTGACAACCTGTCCGCGGCGTTTATTTCAACATCTTTGAGTTTTTAGTGATCATGTATACGGCCAATCGCAACGAGCACGGACCTGCACGATGCATCGAGCGCGGGATGACGCTAGTGTTTGCAAGATCGGAGCCCTGGCGGCTACTGGCGGTTAAAGACTACTTCGAGTTGTAAAGCACACTTATCTATTCTGATACAACAGGTGTGTCCTAGGCGCCTTGTAAATTCAAATGCAATCGCCTCACCTGATTGAGCACATTAGCGGGCATTCGGCGTGAATTGAGCTCTTTAATTGCATACATAATTAGGCTCTTAATGCGCTCAGATTGTACCACGAGCGCAGCCCCGCCTTGGACGAGCAGTGTACCGCCAACGACCTGCGTGCTAACCTGATTGAAGATGTCCACAGCGAGTGGCTGCGCACTTAAATGGCATGGGAGCAGTGCGACGGAACGACCCACGCCATCAAGGGCGCCAAGCAGTTCACTGGCTGGTCGCCAACATTTTTGCAGTTGTTCGCCGAGCTGACGCGGCGCGAGGCGCTTCTCGTGGCTGAGGATGATGCACCAGTACCTGCTGGCCCCTGACCGGCCCAAGTGGACAAGGAGGTCCAGGAGGAGGGCCTGCTGTTATTTCTCGACATTGTCGACGGTCACGAAATGCCTAAAACGTGTGTAGCAAGCGAACGATTGAAGTAGAGAGTGTAGGGAGAGGGGGCAGAGGGTGCGCGCTGTGGGGCTCCTGGAATGTGCTGGGACACATTTACCCTTGTCCTCGGAATGTGCTGGGGCACATATGCAGGTATCACGGGCGCCTGTTTTATAAAATGGCCCGCACTCGTATGCACATTACTAGATGGGGCTTCACCAGAACCCGACCCCGAACCCGAGCCCTCCAAATGAACCGCCCAATTTACGCGAAGAAAACATCGACAATTGCGCTCAGGGCGACGAAATTGAGGACCTCGATATCAAGCTGCAATACGCGTGGCTCGATGCTCAGTGGGAGGTCCTGAAACTCGAACTGCGCAAGCGCGAGTGCGAGCGTGCTCTGAGCGCGGCCAAAAAACGCAGCAGCAAGCTCCGGGAGCAGATCAAGGAAGTGTGCAAGCTAGCAGCAAATCCCACATCCAGTGCCAAATCCAAGACTACGCGCGAGGAGGAGGAGGGCGAGCGACAAGACTTGGACTTCCAGCACGACTGGGCGGAGAGCGATTTGGACGAGGAGCGACCTCGCAAAAAGTCTTGTTTGCCGGCCAATCCCGAAAGTGAGTCTCGGTTAGAGACCCCTTCTATCTCCGCTGCTGAGCTCTCCACCCCTAACGTCTCCACCCCCTCAATCATTACCGCTGAGCTCTCTGAGCTTGAGCCCACTCTCGAGCGTTTACCCCCACACCCCGAGCCCACAATGGACCAAGTCATGGCTTTGGGAACCAGCGCAGTCCTCAATGAGTGGCTGGCGGTAACAATCCGTACCCGAGCGATGAGGAGACGGAGCTCCTGGCCGGCGAGACCGGCCGAACTTTCGATCATGTCAGATGTTGGTTCTATAATGCTCGGAAACTTAATGGACTGGTGCGTCGCGCCCCCAATTTTAGCGCGGACCACAAGGCAATTTTGCTTGTGTCGTTCGACAAAAATGAGCACCCCAGTCCAGAGGAGTTGCAGCAGCTGGCGCGCGAAACTGAGTCGACTGTCGAGCGAGTGAAAATTTGGTTCAAGCCCCGGCGCAGAAGGCATGGACGGCGCAAGGCAAGGGGAGTACTACCGGCAGAGCACGTCGCGCCCCAAGAGGGAGAGTGTAGGCATGTTGTTGTTGATGTACAAAAGTTGTGCGAGCCAGAGCACCTCAACGGGGTGGGCGCGTGAGCCATATTAAGAGCCATTGAGGGGAGATAGCCTGCTTGAATTGCGTTGGTTAAGTTTATAGAGCTACACAGCCGCTGGATGAATGCAACCCTGAATGAACAAGGTCGAATTCTTTGGGAGTAGCCACGATTAGACTCACAATTGCTCAACAAGATCCCAGATCTACAACAGTTTGCACGAAATCCAAACTGCTCAAAACAATTAAAACGGATCAATCTAGCGTCACGTGCAGGTACCGCGCATGCATATATGTTACATAAAAACGGACCGCAGTTCCGTCTGCCACTATCATGTCCGACACTGATTCGCAAGCCGTACAGGGTCCTCCCAAAACCCTCAAGGAGCTTTCTAAAGCCAACCGCGGCTGGTCCGCCAAGGGTGCGCGCTTCTTTGTGGGCCACATAGTCTTCAACTACTGCATGTCGCTCACTGGCATTACCTTCTCTTTGCTGGGTGGTGATATGCCATTGCTTCTCTTCAATGCTGTGGGGTTGGTTATTCCCACCACCCAGCTTGTGCGTGCCCTGCGCGACAAGAAGTACCCCCTCAGGGAGGCCCTCAAGCGGGGCTACTCTAACCCCGATTACCCCCCTGAGGAGGCCGCATTCATTCACCGCCTGGCCAGACTGTACTTCTTTGCTACCCTTGCTTTCATCGTTGGCGTGGTGCTCATCCTTATTGGCGGCATCAGCTACGCTACCTCGGCGCGCACCCAGGACGACGCTATGACCGCCGTTTACTTTATTTCTGGCGGCTTTGCGGTGGGCCCCATGACCTTCGTCAAGGTAAGGCGCGTTTACCGCCGCATTGACGCCGAATGGGGCGGCTATGTTGCCTTGAGAGATGGCTTCAGCGAGAAGGAGTCTGCCTAGATTTCGCCGCTCTTTTGCGCCTGGTAGCGTCGATTATTTAAGTTAAGCAAGTTACAAGTATTTATGTTCGTATAGGAGACGGGGGCCGAGCGGTGTCGGGCCATGCGCCGATCTCCTACAGCCTGGAAATTGTGCTGGGGCTCATACGCTTGTAAATATCCTCCCCAAAACTATAGGATTTGAGTGAAATAAAAGGAATCGTAATGCTATATAAATACTGTTTAATCAACCTCCTCGACGGTAGGACCGTCCTCAGCGCCAGGGGCTGATCCAGGGGCTCCACCGGGGAATCCACCGGGCATGCCACCAGCGGCACCACCGGGGGCACCACCAGCCTCGTAGACCTTCTTGAGGATGGGGTTGGCAATACCCTCGAGCTCCTTCTGCTTGTCCTGGTACTCGTCGGTAGAGGCAGAGGAGGCGCCATCGAGCCAGTCAATGGTCTCCTTGATAGAGGCCGAGAGCTTCTCCTGGTCAGCAGCGTCAACCTTGGACTTGAATGCATCCTCGTCAATACTGCTCTTGAGGCCGTAGGCATAAGTCTCGAGACCATTCTTGGCAGCCACGCGGTTGGCCTCCTTGTCGTCATCCTCCTTGTACTTCTCGGCCTCGCTCACCATACGGTCAATGTCCTCCTTGGAAAGACGGCCCTTGTCATTGGTAATGGTGATCTTTTGGGTCTTGCCAGTACCCTTCTCGAGAGCAGACACGTTCAGGATTCCGTTTGCGTCCATGTCAAAAGTGACCTCGATCTGGGGCACACCGCGAGGAGCAGGGGGGA